>JAVSCE010011645.1:0-212762 GCA_032199065.1 Smutsia gigantea | reverse complement strand
GAAGTCGCTCATGTTTATGTCCAGAGATTTTTGCCTATGTTTTTTTCTAAGAGTTTTATGGTTTCATGACTTACATTCAGGTCTTTGATCCACCTTGAGTTTACCTTTGTGTATGGGGCTAAACAGTAGTCCAGTTTCATTCCCTTACATGTAGCTGTCCAGTTTTTCCAACACCAGCTGCTGAAGAGGCTGTCATCTCCCCATTGTATATCCAAGGCACTTTTATCAAATATTAATTGACTGTATATGTTTGGGTTAATGTTGGATTTTCTATTCTGTTCCACTGGTCTGTGGGTCTGTTTTTGTGCCAATACCAAATTGTCTTGATTACTGTGGCTTTGTAGTAGAGCTTGAAGTCAGGGAGTGTAATTCCCCCTGTTTTATTCCTCCTTCTCAAGATTGCTTTGGCTATTCGGGGTCTTTTCTGCTGCCATATGAATTTTAGAATTAATTGTTCCAGTTCATTGAAGAAAGCTGTTGGTAGTTTGATAGGGATTGCATTGAATCTGTAGATTGCTTTAGGTAGTATAGCCATTTTGACAATATTTATTCTTCCTAGCCAAGAGCATGGGATGCATTTCCATTTGTTAGTGTCCTCTTTAATTTCTCTTAGAAGTGTCTTGTAGTTTCCAGAGTACAGGTCTTTCACTTCCTTCGTTAGGTTTATTCCTAGGTATTTTATTCTTTTGATGCAATTGTGAATGGAATTGTTTTTCTGATTTCTCTTTCTGTTAGTTCATCGTTAGTGTATAGGAAAGCAACAGATTTCTGTGTGTTAATTTTGTATCCTGCAACTTTGCTGAATTCAGATATTAGTTCTAGTAGTTTTGGAATGGAATCTTTAGGGTTTTTTATGTACAGTATCATGTCATCTGCAAATAGTGACAATTTGACTTCTTCTTTACCAATCTGGATGCCTTGTATGTCTTTGTTTTGTCTGATTGCTGTGGCTAGGACCTCCAGTACTATGTTGAATAACAGTGGAGAGAGTGGGCATCCCTGTCTTGTTCCCGATCTTAGATGAAAAGCTTTCAGCGTCTCGCCGTTAAGTATGATGTTAGCTGTGGGTTTGTCATATATGGCCTTTATGATGTTGAGGTCTTGCCTCTATACCCATTTTGTTGAGAGTTTTAATCAGGAATGGATGCTGAATTTTGTCAAATGCTTTTTCAGCATCTATGGAGATGATCATGTGGTTTTTGTTCTTCTTTTGTTGATGTGGTGGATGATGTTGATGGATTTTCGAATGTTGTACCATCCTTGCATCCTGGGATGAATCCCACTTGATCATGGTGTATGATCCTCTTGATGTATTTTTGAATTCGGTTTGCTAATATTTTGTTGAGTATTTTTGCATCTACGTTCATCAGGGATATTGGTCTGTAATTTTCTTTTTTGGTGAGGTCTTTGCCAGGTTTTGGTATTAGAGTGATGCTGGCTTCATAGAATGAGTTTGGAAGTATTCCCTCCTCTTCTATTTTTTGGAAAACTTTAAGGAGAATGGGTGTTATTTCTTCTCTATATGTCTGGTAGAATTCAGAGGTGAATCCATCAGGCCCTGGGGTTTGTTCTTGGGTAGTTTTTTGATTACCAATTCGATTTCGTCGCTGGTGATTGGTCTGTTTAATTTTTCTGTTTCTTGCTTGGTCAGTCTTGGAAGGTTGTATTTTTCTAAGAAGTTGTCCATTTCTTCTATGTTTTCCAGCTTGTTAGCATATAGATTCTCATAATATTCTCTTATGATTCTTTGTATTTCTGTGGGGTCCGTCGTGATTTTTCCTTTCTCATTTCTGATTGTGTTTATGTGTGTAGATTCTCTTTTTCTCTTAATGAGTCTGGCTAGGGGTTTATCTATTTTGTTTATTTTTTCAAAGAACCAGCTCTTGGTTTCATTGATTTTTTCTATTGTTTTATTCTTCTCAATTTTATTTATTTCTTCTCTGATCTTTATTATGTCCCTCCTTCTGGTGACTTTGGGCCTCATTTGTTCTTCTTTTTCCAATTTCAGTAATTGTGTCTTTAGACTATTCATTTGGGAATGTTCTTCCTTCTTTAAATAGGCCTGGATTGCAATATACTTTCCTCTTAGAACTGCCTTTGCTGCGTCCCACAGAAGTTGTGGCTTTGTGTTGTTGTTGTCATTAGTCTCCATATATTCTTTGATTTCTGTTTTGATTTGGTCGTTAACCCATTGATTAATTAGGAGAGTGTTGTTAAGTCTCCATGTATTTGTGAGCCTTTTTGATTTCTTTCTAAAATTTATTTCTAGTTTTATACCTTGGTGATCTGAGAAGTTGGTTGGTAGGATTTCAATATTTTTGAAATTACTGAGGTTCTTTTTGTGGCCTAGTATGTGGTCTATTCTGGAAAATGTTCCATGTGCACTTGAGAAGAATGTGTATCCTGTTGCTTTTGGGTGTAGAGTTCTGTAGATGTCTGTTAGGTCCATCTGTTCTAGTGTGTTGTTCAGTGCCTCTGTGTCTTTACTTATTTTCTGTCTGGTTGATCTGTCCTCTGAGTGAGTGGTGTGTTGAAGTCTCCTAAGATGAATGCATTGCTGTCTATTTCCTCCTTTAATTCTGTTAGTATTTGTCTCACATATGCTGGCGCTCCTGTGTTGGGTGCATATATATTTATAATGGTTATATCTTCTTGTTGGACTGACCCCTTTATCATTATGTAATGTCCTTCTTTATCTTTTGCTACTTTCTTCGTTTTGAAGTCTATTTTGTCTGATACAAGTACTGCAACACCTGCTTTTTTCTCTTTGTTGTTTGCATGAAATATCTTTTTCCATCCCTTCACTTTTAGTCTGTGTATATCTTTGGATTTGAGGTGAGTTTCTTGTAGGCAGCATATAGATGGGTCTTGCTTTTTTATCCATTCTGTTACTCTGTGTCTTTTGATTGGTGCATTCAGTCCATTTACATTTAGGGTGATTATTGATAGGTATGTACTTATTGCCATTGCTGGCTTTAGATTCGTGGTTACCAAGGGTTCAAGGGTTGCTTCTTTACTATCTAACAATCTAACTTAACTTTCTTGTTAAGTTATTGTAAACACAGTCTGATGTTTCTTTATTTCTCTCCCTTCTTATTCCTCCTCCTCCATTCTTTCTATAATAGGTGTTTTATTCTTTGCCTTTAGTTAGTATTTGGATGGTCTGCTTTCTTTGCTATGATTTTATTTTCTCTGGTGACATCTTTTTAGCCTTAGGTGTGCTTCCATCTAGAGCAGTCCATTTAAGATATCCTGTAGTGGTGGTTTATGAGAGGCAAACTCTCTCAACTTTTGTTTGTCTGGAAATTGTTTAATCCCTCCATCATATTTAAATGATAATCGTGCTGGATACAATATTCTTGGTTCGAGGCCCTTCTGTTTCATAACGTTAAATATATCATGCCATTCTCTTCTGGCCTGTAAGGTTTCTGTTGAGAAGTCTGATGATAGTCTGATGGGTTTTCCTTTGTAGGTGATCTTTTTTCTCTCTCTAGCTGCCTTTAATACCCTGTCTTTATCTTTGATCTTTGCCATCTTAATTATTATGTGTCTTGGTGTTGTCTTCCTTGGGTCCCTTGTGTTGGGAGATCTATGTGCTTCAGTGGACTGCGAGACCACTTCCTTCCCCAGCGAGGGAAAGTTTTCAGCAATTATTTCTTCAAAGACACTTTCTATCCCTTTTTCTCTCTCTTCTTCTTCTGGTACTCCTATAATGCGAATATTGTTCCGTTTGGATTGGTCACACAGTTCTCTTAATATTCTTTCATTCCTAGAAATCCTTTTATCTCTCTCTGCCTCAGCTGCTCTGTACTCCTGTTCTCTGTTTTCTATTCCATTAACAGTCTCTTGCATCTCATCCATTCTGCTGTTAAGCCCGTCGATCGCTTGTCTGATTTCTGCATTGTCTTTCCTCAGTTCCCTCACTTCCTCCTCAGCTCTTGCACATTTCTCTGTAGGTCCATCAGCATGGTTATGACTTTTATTCTGAATTCTTTTTCAGGAAGACTGTGCATTTCCATCCCTTCAGACTCCCTCTCTGGGGTTGTCTGGTTGATTTTAGTCTGAACCATATTCCTCTGTCTTTCCATGGCTATAGAATTGGTCACTGATAGTTGCCACGTATGTCAGCTGGGCTCTTTAAGACTTTAAAAAGAGAAGAAAAAAAAAGAGAAAAAAAGAAAAAAAGAAAAAAAAGAAAAAAAGAAAAAAAGAAAGAAAAGAAAAAACAAAAACAAAACAAAAAAACAAAAAACAAAAAAAACAAAAAAATGCCCACCAGACGTAGATTCTGTGGGAATGCTCTAGGTGGCGCTATTGCCCCACTATTCCACAGCTGTGACTGTGCCGCTCCGCAGGGCCCTTTATCGCTCTGGCAGGGGTGGGAACGAATAGGAGGCTGTTGATCTCAGTGAGAAGTGTTAAGTATGGCTACGCTTCCTCAGTCGCCAGCTAAGGCATCTGAAACTCCCCAGGACTCCCAGCCTGCTGGGCTGAGTGTGCTGGGGCGATCCGGCTCCTCCGCTGGGCTCCTGTCTCTTTAAGACCGCTGAAGAAAGTGCGTGCTTTTTTTTTTTCCTTCCCGGGAGCCGGCTGCAAGCACCCTGGCGCGTTCCCCGCTCAGATCCTGCCCCTCTGTCTCTCCAATCTCCGCTGCACTGCGCAATGTGGGTCAGCGCTCCCCGCGCAGATCCCCGGGGCTGGCTACTTCGCGGGGTGCACTTCCACTCCCTCCCGGCTCTGAATCCTCTCCTCCCGCCGGTGCGCTGGGGTGGGGGAGGGCTCGGGTCCCGCCGGGTCGCGGCTCCGTATCTTACCCGCCTCTTGGGGTGCCGAGTCCTCTCGGGTGTAGCTGCACGCTGTGCGCTTTCCTGTGTATTCTCGTCTCTCTTTTAGGAATAGATGTATTTGCTGTGTTTTCGTAGATAAATATAGTGTTGGGAGGAGATTTCTGCCGCCCTGCTCACACTGCCATCTTCCCGGAAGTTTGTTTGTTTGGTTTTTTATGTTAACGAAATGTAAGTACCAAAATACCAGGGCCTTTGTCTATCTTATTCCCAGCTATATTCCTTAGTAAATCACTGCCTGGCACATAGTCAGCGCTCCTTAAGAACTTGTTGAGTCAATTACTTGTAAACATTCCTTGCCAATTTCTTCACAATTGGGGTAAATATTTACTGTAGGTCAACATTTTTTAAAAAGTGTCTCTAGACCCTTTATCTTATTCATTTTCCAGGTTAATGAGAACCAGGAAAACTTCTGCCTCAAACTTAGCATGTAATCTTGATTTGTTTACATGTGTTGACAGATCATTTTGAAATTCACAGCTCTAACATCTTTGCACACTAATACTTTGCACATGCCAATACTTCCACATTCATTTGGCTAGGACATCACATGTCTCCAATGTTCTGGATTTGCCTCTTCTAACCCAGTGCTGTTAAAACAACACATTACTAATGAGAATTTGTGACCTCTCAGCAATGTAGAAGATAACATTTCACTCCATTAACTACACTACAGCCACCTGTGTACTTTATGGAACTTCCGATTCTCAAAAGTGTGCCTGCTTTAAAAATATCTGTAACTGAAGATTCTGTTTGAGATGGAATTCAAGTCTCTTTCTTGTGTTTTAGTGACTTTGCATACCCACTGGGATTATGTTTTCCATTCCCTTTTAGGTGGCTAGTTTGACCCCAAATGAGCTTCTAAGACACACTGCTGAATCTTGTTCATTGGAAAGTTTTTAAGAAGAGACTAGGTAACTGCCTGTGTTAGATGTCGCTGCTCTTAGAAGCCAGAGATAGAAACAAATTCACCCCTTGAGATCTCTCTAGCAGAGTGGGTTTTCTACCTTTGAATGATAATTAGTCCTCCTAAACTGTCAGGTGTTGCTCTTAACAAATGAAATTACCTTGAGGGGGAAAAAACTATATCGATCAACATTTAGGGGTTTTCTTTTTCTTTTTTTCCATTAGGAATATAGCAGAGTGACTATTTAATTGTGAGGGGATGTTTAAGACCAAAAAAGAGCTGTGACTTTTGGAAATATTTCCTGATGTGTTTGGCACTTTTAAAATACTTGTTTTTCCTTTTTTATGTAAATCGTCCTTAGTAACTAGCATAGGGTATTTCTGAAATTCATTTACTGCCATTTTGCTGTATTGTCCAACAGATTGTTTCTAGTACCTTCTGATGTGTGGCAGCTGTGTTTTAACAATTCCAAGTGTGCCATATGAAAGTAATCAAAGACATTAACGCACTAGTGTCTGGAGCACTGAAGGTATTTCCTGGTTATGGACTGCTGGGCCATGCGAAGTCGTACGTAAATTACCTTTTTTTTTTTAGCATGCTGAAGTGTTCTCTAAATATATGTAGAATCACCACATGTTTGTGTTTGTGGATCCCTGTCTTCATGCACATAGCCACTATCTACAAAGGGCGAGCATGCTAAAGTCTGCATTCAAGTGCCATTTTTACAGAGCATAGAAGATAAAACACATTAATCTGTGCAAAGTGATCTCTCAGATTCCCAAAGGAGGAAATAGTTAAAGTTTAGTGTTTTCTCTGATAAACTGTACCCTGGGTAGAGTAGTAATGGCTAACTACATGACATCCTAATGTAAGCAGTTATTGGGAAATGTTTCACATACAGTATTTTATTATAGTAAGATTGCACGGTCCTTAAGGTAAATATCCCTGGATCCCCTCCAAAGCCAAAAGAATGTAGTTAGGTTACAGAATCTGCTCATATAGCAATGGTAGGATTCTTTGTTTATCATAAAAGGTGGGGAGAGGTAGAGTAACCTGAAGGCAGTATATTTTCTAAGTGCTGTTTGTCATTAAAATATGATGGACAATCCTGAAAAAAAAGAATATAATCATGTGTGCATTATATTACCTCACTAATTATCAGTTCACAGGTAAGCAAGGTTTCTAAGGATGAGGCTTAAAAAGTAAGGCTTCAAATGTGGCAGAGGCTGTCATAAGTCATATTTTAAGATTTAAGTCTAGCTTTTCACACACCCAGGTTCACAACACTTTTGCAACCTTTACAAAAAATATAAACTCTTTCATTATCTGACTATGTATTACGGTATTTCAGTGGACATCAATGTTATAGACAAACATATTGATTTAAAGAGAACATGTAATATTCCATTTTAGTGTATGAACTTCGCTTTCCTCTTTCCTTGCTAGATGAAATATTCTTTTGAAAGATGCCTTGAATGAGAACTCCTAGGACTCTGTGGAAGTAGCCAAGAGCCTACATTTATTTGGCATTCCATTTCTCCCCAATGACCACTACCCGCAGAGCCTCAGCATGTCTGGCCCATGTGGAACTTTCATTCTTAATTAAAATAGTGACACCAAAAGCTTTTAATGATTCCCCAAATGCTATTGTAGGGTACAGGGTAAATGTTAGAGCTGAGGCCCCTCTTTGGGGAATAACTAAAATTTGGAAGTAACATTTTCCACACTGCTTCATCCACTGCCTTCCTCTGGCCTCCCACAGGACTTCACTAGGCACTGGGCCACATCTAACCTTAACTCCTTGCTGAAGGAATCTCTTTAGAATACCAAACACTAGAATAGTACGTTTTTCCAATCAGGGAAAAAAAAAAGGTATTTAAACTTTCAGCTCTTGTTTCTCTAGTTCCTGGCTTTCTTCTGGACTCAATTGTCTTACTTCTTTACCCAGATGAACAGAAAGGAACCATGAAAGAGTGTCCCCTCCCCCACAGCACCTTGAAATGTCCACACATTATCAATCCTCAAGGAGTCTGCATTCACTGAGCACTTACCACTGGCAATGGCAATACTCAAGATTTCTTTTTGATCTAGACCTAATCCCTGTCTTTATAGTTGTGCATGAATATGGTCTAAAACATCAAGGGATCGATGGACAGACAATACAAAATCCTTCACATCCACCTCTCTCAGTTCTGAGCCTTAACTTTGCCTGTTTTTCTCAAAGAAAATTAGAAACAGTTCCTGAGCAGTTGCCATTTGGATCAGCTACTTTAATTTACTCCACCAATTCTTTTGAGGATGCCTAGAACGTGCAAGGTACTGTGCTCTACAGGAGCAAGGCAAAGAATGAAGAAAGCAAGCACCGTGTGTCCTCTAAGAGCTCACGTCAGTGGGAGGGCAAGGTGTGGAAAGGAAGGGACTTTCAGCTGGCTTAAGGCCCTGAGGTGGGCCACATACAAGGTGCGAACGTGTGGAGCGTGCTTGAAAATGAAGATGATTGCTTTGGCTGAAGATTAATCTGCATGGCAAAATAACAGGAGCAGAGACAGCAGAGGGGCTCGGAACAGCAGTGAGGCGGAGAGGGAAGCCTCGCTACAGATCATGGGATTGTGATCACTACGCTGGGTATTGCCTCTGGAGCAGCAGAGCGCCAGCAGAGACTTTGGAGGGAGACTGACCAAAAGAGTACATCTTTCTCTTTCCTACTTACTGCTGGGAGGTCTTCAGTTTAAAAACTCAAATTATTCAGGAGAACTTTAATAGTGTCACCAACGTCACCCAACAGAAAAAAAAATGGTGGTTTTAAAATGAACAAAATCACGACAGAGAAGGCAGAAATGATACTGAGAAGCTCTATGTACCACTTCAAGAAGCTATCTGTGTAGTTACGGTTAGTCTTAGCACAATCACAGAGTAGAAGAGGTGTGTCGTGGCGTGACCCCTACCCACCCTACCACCAGCCGCCCTCTAGCCCCTGCCTCTCCATGCATCCATCATCTGCCATCCCCATGCCACCCAGAAGAATGGAACCGGCTCTCCACCCTCACCCAGCCATTAGTTGGCTTAACTAGTGCTTTAAAGGAGGTAAGGGGCAGGGTATTATATAAAATTCATGTTAGAATAAGTGGAAGTCTCCCTTTGAGTTTGATTCATGTGGGGCAGATGTCAATTTTCTTATCCTTCCCCTCTAACCACCTCATGCAAACTCCACCATTGTTATCCACCAAAACTCTTTTAATTCCACAGTCGGACTTCAAATCACATATAGCCAAGAGTGAGGAAAACCTTAAACTAAATTAATATTAAGATGTAAATGACTAGTAGTGTAACATAGTGTGTCTGTCAGGTTCCCAGCAGGAAATAGATGGCATGCTGCAATTAGGATCATTCCAGAATTTAGTGAAAAGACTATTTACAGAGTTGTGGGGAAGCCACAAGCGTTAGTGCAGCCCCCTGACCTAATAAAGTACAGCTGTTAGCCAGTTTAGGCCCGAGGGGAGGGCAGGAAGCAGTTACTAGAACCCAAAATAGAGTGATGAAGACAGGGCTGTCAGGAGAGGCGCTTGAACCCTTAGGCGAAGGACACAACTGGCCCAAGGTGGCTCTGCAGAGAGAAAACCAGGGGATTACATACTGAGATCTCCCTTTTAACTCTCCCTTCAGTTTCTCTCCAGGGAGAGAACTCAGAGCTGGAGGGCGAGGGAATCCTTTGGTGAAGTTCCTGTAAGTCAGCTTCCCTGTGCAGAGTCAGGTAGAAATGAGTGGAGAGTGGATTTCAGTGGGTACATGGCATCTGGAGCCCTAAGAGGGAGGGATGAAGAGCAAGGGAAACAGCATGCTGCTGGTGGGGGTGGGAGAAATTGAAGAAGGGAAGACCAAAAGTTACTGTTCCAGAATTGGTCTTGTTCTTGAAGACACACACATGTGCGTGTGTGTGCACACACCAGCCCACACATCTTTCAAAACTTCCAAAAAACACAGTGTTGGGACTTTGTTGTTTCTTCTAAAATTGAAAAGGGACGTTTCAGGCACTCCTCATTGCACAAGAGAGCCACCCTTGTTCCTGTGATGAAAACAAGCTCATTGAAATCCAGACCCTAGTAAGATCTTAACGCATGGACACAATCATTGACTGGTGCACAGATACTCTATCTGATGAGCTAGTTGGAAGTTCACATGAAGGACAGCAGATAGGGCAGAGCATTTCTTCCCTCTTCCCGTAGGTCTGTCTTTCAGGACATACAAGGTCAGCTCCAGATGGAAACCTAGGAGTTTCTGGAGTCTCTCCAACCTTCCTCTTCTCTCTTCTACCCCTCTGTCCTTCCCCCAGCCAGGCCTCCACTTCTCTAGATGGATGCTTTGGAGATTTCTCATCCCTGGTTCTATCCTGGGAGTGTGTTTTGAAATGTCTGTTCTGTACCTTTTTAATTATCCCCAAGAGTAAGTAAGATCCTTATGTATGAAGCATCTACAAGAGGAAACTTTCTCTGACAAACAGTGATAACCTGGGGGTATTATTATACTAAAAGAACCTCTTTCCATCTGCACACATCTCACGCCACAACCTGTACTCCTACCTCCACCTCTTTCCCAAAAGGAGCAAAAGGGTCATAAGGAATCTAAAACCTTGTTTTACCATACTAACTTTAGGGAATTCTTTTTCCTGATTGGGTGATGGTTTTCTTGATTAGTCTGACTGGTTTCATAAAATATGTTCACTTTTCTTGTTTATAACTAAATTGTCTTAATATCTCTAAACTTCTATTTGGTTATCTATAGCTGCATAAAACTATGCCAAAATGTGGTAGCTTGAAACAGCAATGTATTCATTTTCCCACATGTGTGGGTTTTCTGGGTTCTTCTTGCTTAGGATTTCTCATGTGGTCCTCTGAAGGCTCTGCCGGGCTAGCCAGCCAAGACGGTGATCTCACCTGGCAAAATGGGAACGCATGGGTGCTGGCTGTTGGCTGGGTGATGAGATGGAGTCTTTGGTTGGAACACCTGTCTCTAGCCTCTCACTGTGGCTCCCATTTCTAACAGCATGGCAGGTCAGTTCTGAGAGGGAGTGTCTCACGGAGAGCCTTCCGTGAGCCCCAGGCAGGGGCTGCCGACCTCATATGACCTCACGTGAGAAGTGTCATCGTGGCACTTCCCCCTCCAACCTGCCGCTAAGACCACCCGGACTCAGGGGGAAGGAATTAGCCTCCACCACCCTGTGGATGTGAGAAGCAGCACACCCCCACTGAGGAAGTGACGGGAGACACGTTTGGAGACCCGTGCAAAATTTCATCTCTTCTTTTGTGTTTTGCTAATGAAATTGTAATCATGCATTTATGCTATCATTATTCAACAATCTGCTTAATATAGTGGAAAGAGCACTGGATTCGGAGTGAGAAGGCCAAGCCTGCAATCCCAACCAGAAACACAGCCCAGTAAAAGCAGCAGCTGGTCTCTGAGGGCCCCATGCCTCCACGTCTGGCGCCTGGGCACTGGGCATGTCCACGCCTTAGAATCCTACTCTGGACAGGTGCAGAGTTAAGAACCAATCTGCAGGTGTTCATCTCCATTTTAACATCTCCCGTGCCCTGACAGACTAGGGGTGGGGAACGAAGCTGGCAAATTTACCTCAAGAATTCTGGGAGAATGGAATAGGGCCAAAAAAGATGGCCCCATGTCAGCCACAGGAGTCGAACGTAGGTAGGTTTCTCTGGTGGCATAGTTCCCCTCTCGTTTCCAAAGGGCATTGTCTGGACCATACAAACAAATCAACTTCAAATAATCCCAGCACAGCCAGGTCCGACCTCTGTGATCTTGGATCAGTCACCTTGTAAAATTCTCATCTGTAAAGTGGGGAGAATAGGTGTTTCAGAGGCTAGAGGGTCAAGATAAATAAGGTACATGAAAACATAAACAATAAAGCCCTAGTTTCAGGTTAAATATTTTCCAGAGAGTTGCCTAAAGGAGGGCAAACTTTCTCTGTAAAGGGCCAGATCACTAATATTTTCAGCTTACTGGACAGCACGGTCTCTGTCATAGCTGCTCAACTCCATTGTCGTAGTGAGCGTGAAATTGGCCTTCAACAAAAAATGGTAACAAATGGGTGGGGCCAGATTGGGCTCTCATGCCATATAGTTTGCCAAGCTATGGTCTAATTCATGATTTCACCCTGGAAAAGAATGGGGAGAAAAATCAGGACTAGTAAATTTTTAATATGTTTTATTTATACTTAACATGGTTTAGACACTGGACATAGTACATTACAAATGTATAAAGAAGTGGAAAAACCATTTGAGAGTAACAGTTGGCACCAAGATTTCTTCCTAGAAAGAGAATAGTAAGGAAAATTATTCTGACAAAAAGAAGTGAGATTGTGGGACCTTGGCGTGAGGAGATCTGATGACTGAGAGAGAAGGAGTAGTATTCCATTTATTCCAGGCAGGAATTGAAACAAGAATAGAAGCCTGCGTGATTCTCACTGTGGCCCGACCCTGTGAAACTCCAGATCCTCAGCAGGGTCATTTAACTCATGTTTAGAGTGAGTGTTCTGTGTGTTTGTTTTATAGAAATCAGTGAAGAGATTAGGGCCTCACATTTGATTGATTTGGAGCAGACCGTTGGTGTATCATCCCAGGATCTTGGAGTATATAGGCAAAGAAAATCTCATAAGTGTAAGTTCTAGAAACACCTAGAAACCACAGGGAGGCCTCTGGGTTGTCACAAGCCATGGAGATGGAGGTACAGAAGCATTTAGCCAGATGTCCAGAGGGCAGGGGCCCCAGCTGGAGTCTCTGGCAGAAACATGGAACATATCGTGATGTAAATAACAATGATTATAGCAGTCTTATAAAACATGCCAAATACTTTCTATTAAAATGGTAATTAAAGTTCTTTTAAAGGTCACTAACTACCCCCACTCCATTGATTATAGTTTTACATGATATTTAATGGAGATTTATCCAAATTTTACCTTTCTGGGACACAACTGTTTCCTTAGGTGATCACTTCTTTTTTTGTAATACGGTTTCTCATACACCAGTTCCCTGCAATCACATTTCCAAATGGGCCAGTGCCAATTTTCTTTTTAAAAAAATTAGAAATTAGCAATTAGTACTAGGCATATGAAGAAAGAGCATTCATCATAATAAAAGACTCCGGATAACCCTTCTGTAGAATAGTGACATGTAAATGTGTGTGTTCATTTCTCTGAGAAGAAAGGGTGCTAAGAGTGCTATAGCTAGCTATGTGTTCACATTTTCTTGGCACATATATTGAATTCTTGGCTATAGGACTGGAAGAAGCCACTATTAATGATGGCTGAAGAAAATGTCTTTATTTTATAGAAAAGAACTGTGGTAGAGAAGAAAGACATCTTACCAGGAAATGAGTGGTCTGAGTTTGAGTTTGAATTCTGCTGCTTTTTACCTCTGTATCCAAGGTTCCTACTAGATTTCAAAGAGCTTCGATGTCATCATCCACAACATCCCCTGGTAATAATACCTATCATTCGTCCATTATCTGGTTGTTGTGAGAATTAAATGAGAAAAGGTAGACAGGAAACATTTTATAAATTGATACAGAAATATGAGTTCCTTTAAACTGATGATTGAGATGATATTGTAACTAATTGTTAGATATTTTATATTTTTTTTCAGGTTTTACTTAGTAGGATTCAAGCATGAATCTACTTAGAATGTGTGTATTATCAGTATTTCACTAGTGTACATTAAGCGTGATATTGTCTTTGCCCTGGTCTGTGATTTAATACAGAATGGAATGAAAGTAAATAGCAAGTTGTGTGTTGTGTGCTTGATACTGTTAGTTGCCTGCCTAAGAGCCACCCATCCCTTTTCCCTCCCCTGTTAACAAAGCCCAAGTTTTATCTATATAGAGATCTATATCTTTAGCCCCCATTTCAAGGAAAAATACTAGTTTTCAAAGCCAATCACTGTAATCCCATTCCCTTCATCAGTGACTGATTAAGGGATGGACATGTAGCTCAATTAGGACAGTTGAATGCATGATAACAAACACTTTCTCAAACCTTACCATATGCCAGGCACTTTTCCAGGTACTTTATATATATTAATGCTAGCCTTAACAACCCTGTAAAGTAGGCTGTATGACTGTCTGAGTTTCGCAGCTGGAAATTGAGAACCAGAGAGACTAAAACTACTTGCCTAAGAAAGTATGTAAATAGCACTAGAATACGAACCCAGACAGTGTAGCTCATTGTCCATGCTCATTGCCACTATGTGGTACTAAGGTAGAAATATCCTAAAGGCTTTTGGAAAAGGTCTCCTCACTAATAAAAAATAGTCAGATAAGATAACAGCCTGTTTCCTTCTTCTGGACTTCTGATGATTGCTTGTGATGCCTGAAATAATGGCAGCCATCTTGTGACAATGAGGGGAGCTAAGCTGATATGCTGACTGTAGATGAGTGAAAAAATGGAAAAATCCTGGGTCTTTGATGTCGTGTTGAAACACTGACTTTACAGACTCTGAAACTGGCCTACTTCAGCACTTCTTATTATATGAAATAGTGTATTTTCATCTTTGTTTAAACAAGTCTGAATTGGATTTATTTATTACTTGCAGCTAAGCATATCCCAGCTGAATTAATACAGACATGCTATTAGGTATGGTATATCCAACCAAATGATTGGCTTCCTTCTGAAGTAGCAATTTACTATCACTAGAAATATGTCAAGGATACTGAAAGAGGATTACAACTTTGGGAAAGTAGGATAAACAAAATGATTTAAGATACCTTCCAATTCTCGGTTGCTGACTTCAGTGAACTTCTGGCTTTCCCTATCAGTAGAATCATTAAGATGGAAAGTGTTAAAATACAGTTGAACAGCTTTCTGGAGGAAAATATAAATACTTAAAAGAGAAAGAAAGAAATAGTAAATTAGCAATAATCTAAGCAGATTCTATGGTTTAGTCAAGGAACTGAAACCAAAAATAACTTGGAAATTCAGAATTATCCAAACTTGATCTGGGGACTTGCTTTCTCAGTTCCCTCTTTTAAAATAAAGCAAACAAAATTCAGTCCTTATGTCAGCTACCTACGTACCTCCCTTTTTCCCTTATCTCTGACTTCTAGGAGATCACAAGGCCTCCTTCCTAATTTCTATAAAAATTTTTATTGCTTAGTTTCTATTCCCCAAATTAACTAGGACCCCTCAAGCAAAGGTCACTAAAAACTTAACTTGCAAATCCTACAGCGTGTTTTCAGTACTTAACCCATCCAGTCTCTTCATGGCACTTGGCCTCAGTTTTCACCTCTTGCTCCATCTTTCATCATCTCTCTCTGAATAACCTCATCATCCCCCACTTACACAGTCTATTTCACCAACCCAGAGCTTGCTCCTAATCTCAAGATCCTAGTTACAACTCCTTCTAGACAGCTTCTTTATACTCTGAGAAAAAGAGAAGTCCTCTTCGCTCCTCCGTCTTGCTGTTCCTCTATATTGCTTATGTCTCTTGTCGATTCAAACCCCAAACCGTGTCATTCATTTGTTTTTGATCCATTTCCATGGTCCACCTCCAGGTCCTCATCTCTCATCTAGGCTCCCAAATGGCACACCGTCAAATTCCATGCTGGCCACCAGCATGGTTAATCTGAAGCACAGCTTTGATGATTCTTTTTCACTTTTCCACTTGGGATGATTCCTTATTGGTTTGGATGGTTATTGCCTTCAGAATAACACCATTTTTCTTAAGGTATTGCTCTAACTGGCCCCATCCTACCTGCCATCCTCAGCTTCAACTATTATTTCCATGCATCCTATTGTTTAGCCATATGAGATTGCCTGCTTTTCCATCTCTGTGCCGTGCACTCATGCTATTTCTTTGAGTGAATTTTTCCCATTTACCATTTTTTTGACCTGGCAAACTTATCATATCTCAAAGCACATCTCACATTGTGCCTTTTCCCTTTATCTTCCCCATCACCAGGCAGACTTTTAGCTCCCCATGTTTCTATAAACATACCTTCATCCAAGCATCCATGGGAAAAGCAAGAGCTGCCTGGATAATGCAATCTCTCTCTCTCACACACACATACACACATGTTCCATAGAAGTGCTCAAGACCTGAGGACCTAACTGCAACTGAATGAATGTGTCCTTTTCTGGACATGTTTTGATTTGAGACCTGACACTGGAACTCTCTGCACCCCATCAGAAGGGTGGAGGGAAATGATTATCCTATAAAGGAGCAAATTCAACCCCACCTCAGACTACTATAAAAGACAGAATCATTACACAAAAATCCAGAATTATTGATTTTTGTCAAAATTAAACACAAATATCAAATTAATTTTAATAGAAAATAGAAATAAACATAATTTAATAATATTGATCTGGATGTAAAACTAGAGAAGACAAAATAGAAAATGAAGGTATTCACATTAAATATTATAATTAAGCATTTTTTGAAGTTCTGGCCAATGCAGTAAGGTAAGAAAAATAAATGAGGCACAAATGAGAAAATGATTATCATGATCTTGGGTTGATATTATATTATTTAGGTGAAAAACTCAAAAGAATCATTTGAAACTAATAAAGTTTAGTTAGCTTATTATATGTGAAATGAATGTACATATTAAATACACAAACTTCAGGAGTTTTTTCTCAGCATCAGCAATAACTGAGTAGAAAATTTGATGAAATGAACTGTAGTAACTACAATACTTTGGGCTAGAGGTCAAAGAAGAGACAGTTCCTAACAAAAGGATATTTCTCCTAAAAGCAAAAGTAATACTAGGCATGTAAAAGTAAGAGTCACCAAAAAATCATTAATTAGAGTAATCAAAAAATATATATAATGCCTAAGAAAAAAATATGCCCAAAAAAGAAACTATTTGCAGAAGACTGCAAATTCTTACTGAAAAGCAAATTGACTGTAATGAGTGGAGAAACAGCAACAGGAAGACTAAACATTAGAGAAATGTCAATCCCCCACCAGATAATCCTTAAACTTAATGAAATTCACTCAATCTCAATACATTTTTCTCTTGAAACAATGACATAATCAAAACAAAACAATAAAGAAACAAAACATTTTGAGAAATCAGAGTAATGAGAGGAGATACCAAAATGTGTTACAAATCTATAAAAACTTAAAATATGGTATTGATAGCATTTTCTAAACCTTGCCTTCTTTGCCTACCATAATCCTGACCTACTCAAAGGTCAGGATTTTCTATGAAACTTTCTTGGACCACCCCACGTAGAAGTCACTTCTTTTTGGTCATTGAGCCCTTATTCTTGGTCACGTAACAAAATGTGTACATGCCTTTTCTCCCACAGAGACTAAGTTTTGTATTTATCATCTTGTTTTTAAAACATTTTTCAATATCATCAATCGTAGAGAACAATGTGAAATTTAATAACATGATGATGCCAAAGCTTCAAAGTTAGATCTGGGGACCACCAGTGATAGCAGCACATGGGAGCTTAGAAATGCACAATTGCAAGCCCCACCCCAAGTATATCATTCAGAAGCTGCATTTAAACATGATCCTCAGATGATATGTGTGTACATTAAATTTTGAGAAGCACTGCCCTAAAGAATTTCATGGAATGAAAATATGTCATAACTCTCCTGAAGCAATCAGGCTTAGTTGGCTATCTTCTTATGCTACACACTAATAGAATTACTCAAATCTTATGTTTCCTTGACAGACAAAAAATGTGGGTTCAGGGTATGAGATAAATCTGATGAGAAAGGCAGACTGAGGGGGCATGTACATAGGGGTTGTGAAGGCAACAGTTTGTGATTTGAAAATTATCTAATACCTGGTTACATCTCCTACAAGGCTTTCTAATTTCTCTTTCTGACTCTGGTCTCCTTATTAAGATATTGTTCTTTACCTGCCTAGTCTACATTTTAACCTAACCGACCCAATCTCTCCTCCAGCTCAATATCTTCTTAACCAAAACAATTCTCTCTCATCAGGTCCCTTGTTCCTATAACTTAAGCCAAAGTCCCACATCATCCACCAGAATGTATTTCCCTGGCCGCACAGAGTGTGACTGACTGTCTGATTCACTTGCTGTCCCTCATTTGCTGTCCCTGCAGAAAAGAGTAGCATCAAGCACATAGTAGGCATTCAACAACTGCATGATGAAGAAACTAATCTAAGCATAACAATTTTTAAAATAATTTATTTTGGTATCATTAATCTACAATTACATGTGCAATATTATGGTTATTAAACTACCCCCTTCATCAGGTACCCCCCACCAACCCCATTACAGTCACTGTCTATCAGCGTAGTGAGATGCTATAGAATCACTACTTGTCTTCTCTGAGTTGTACTGCCCTCCCCGTGCCCCCCCCCAACATTACATCTGCTAATCGTAATGCCCCCTTTTCCCCCTTATCCCTCCCTTCCCACCATCTTCTCCAGTCCCTTTCCCTTTGGTAACTATTAGTCCTTTCTTGGGTTCTGTGAGTCTGCTGCTGTTTTGTTCCTTCAGTTTTTTTCTTTGTTCTTATACTCCACATATGAGTGAAATCATTTGATACTTATCTTTCTCTGCCTGGCTATTTCACTGAGCATAATACCCTCTAGCTCCATCCATGTTGTTGCAAATGGTAGGATCTGTTTTCTTCTTATGGCTGAATAATATTCCATTGTGTATATGTACCACTTCTTCTTTATCCATTCATCTACTGATGGACACTTAGGTTGCTTCCATTTCTTGGCTATTGTAAATAGTGCTGCAATAAACATAGGGTTGCATCTGTCTTTTTCAAATTGGGCTGCTGCATTCTTAGGGTAAATTCCTAGGAGTGGAATTCCTGGGTCAAATGGTATTTCTATTTTGAGTTTTTTGAGGAACCTCCATACTGCTTTCCACAATGGTTGAACTAATTTGCAGTCCCACCAGCAGTGTAGGAGGGTTCCCTTTTCTCCACATCCTCGCCAACATTTGTTGTTGTTTGTGTTTTGGATGTTGGCCATCCTCACTGGTGTGAGGTGATATCTCATTGTGGTTTTAATCTGCATTTCTCTGATGATTAGCGATGTGGAGCATCTTTTCATGTGCCTGTTGGCCATCTGAATTTCTTCTTTGAAGAAGTGTCTCTTCATGTCCTCTGCCCATTTCTTAATTGGATTATTTGCTTTTTGTATGTTAAGGTGTGTGAGTTCTTTGTATATTTTGGATGTCAACCCCTTATCGGATACGTCATTTATGAATATATTCTCCCATACTGTAGGATGTCTTTTTCTTCTACTGATGGTGTCCTTTGCTGTACAGAAGCTTTGCAGCTTGATATAGTCCCACTTGTTCATTTTTGCTTTTGTTTCCCTTGCCCGGGGAGATATGTTCATGAAGAAGTTGCTCATGTTTATGTCCAAGAGATTTTTGCCTATGTTTTTTTCTAAGAGTTTTATGGTTTCATGACTTACATTCAGTCTTTGATCCACCTTGAGTTTACCTTTGTGTATGGGGCTAGACAGTAGTCCAGTTTCATTCTCTTACATGTAGCTGTCCAGTTTTTCCAACACCAGCTGCTGAAGAGGCTGTCATCTCCCCATTGTATATCCAAGGCTCCTTTATCAAATATTAATTGACTGTATATGTTTGGGTTAATGTTTGGATTTTCTATTCTGTTCCACTGGTCTGTGGGTCTGTTTTTGTGCCAATACCAGAGTATCTTGATTACTGTGGCTTTGTAGTAGAGCTTGAAGTCAGGGAGCGTAATTCGCCCTGTTTTATTCCTCCTTCTCAGGATTGCTTAGGCTATTCGGGGTCTTTTGTGGTTCCATATGAATTTTGGAATTATTTGTTCCAGTTCATTGAAGAAAGCTTTGGTATTTTGATAGGGATTGTGTTGAATCTATAGATTGCTTTAGATAGTATAGCCATTTTGACAATATTTATTCTTCCTAACCAAGAACATGGGATGCATTTCCATTTGTTAGTGTCCTCTTTAATTTCTCTTAGGAGTGTCTTATAGTTTTCAGAGTACAGGTCTTTCACTTCCTTCATTAGGTTTATTCCTAGGTATTTTATTCTTTTTGATGCAATTGTGAGTGGAATTGTTTTTCTGATTTCTCTTTCTGTTAGTTTATTGTTAGTGTAAAGGAAAGCAACAGATTTCTGTGGGTTAATTTTGTATCCTGCAACTTTTCTGCAGATATTAGTTCTAGTAGTTTTGGACTGGAGTCATTAGGGTTTTTTATGTACAATATCATGTAATCTGCAAATAGTGACAATTTGACTTCTTCTTTACCAATCTGGATGCCTTGTATGTCTTTGCTTTGTCTGATTGCTGTGGCTAGGACCTCCAGTACTATGTTGAATAGCAGTGGAGAGAGTGGGCATCCCTGTCTTCTTCCCGATCTTATATGAAAAGCTTTCAGATTCTTGCTGTTAAGTATGATGTTAGCTGTGGGTCTGTCATATATGGCCTTTATGATGTTGAGGTACTTGCCCTCTATACCCATTTTCTTGAGAGTTTTAATCATGAATGGATGCTGACTTTTGTCAAATGCTTTTTCAGCATCTATGGAGATGATCATGTGGTTTTTTGTCCTTCTTTTTGTTGATGTGGTGGATGATGTTGATGGATTTTTGAATGTTGTACCATCCTTGGATCCCTGAGATGAATCCCACTTGATCATAGTGTATGATCCTCTTGATGTATTTTTGAATTTGGTTTGCTAATATTTTGTTGAATATTTTTGCATCTACGTTCATCAGGGATATTGGTCTGTAATTTTCTTTTTTGGTGAGGTCTTTGCCTGGTTTTGGTATTGGAGTGATGCTGGCTTCATAGAATGAGTTTGGAAGTATTCTCTACTCTTCTATTTTTGGAAAACTTTAAGGAGAATGGGTGTTATTTCTTCTCTGTATGTCTGGTAGAATTCAGAGGTGAATCTGTCTGGTCCGGGGGTTTTGTTCTTGGGTAGTTTTTTGATTACCACTTCAATTTCGTTGCTGGTGATTGGTCTGTTTAGTTTTTCTGTTTCTTGTTTGCTCAGTCTTGGAAGGTTGTATTTTTCTAAGAAGTTGTCCATTCTAGGTTTTTCAGCTTTTTAGCATATAGATTCTCATAATATTCTCTTATAATTCTTTGTATTTCTGTGGGGTCCGTCGTGATTTTTCCTTTCTCATTTCTGATTGTGTTTATGTGTGTAGATTCTCTTTTTCTCTTAATGAGTCTGGATAGGGGTTTATCTATTTTGTTTATTTTTTCAAAGAACCAGCTCTTGGTTTCATTGATTTTTTCTATTGTTTTATTCTTCTCAATTTTATTTATTTCTTCTCTGATCTTTATTATGTCCCTCCTTCTGGTGACTTTGGGCCTCATTTGTTCTTCTTTTTCCAATTTCAGTAATTGTGTCTTTAGACTATTCATTTGGGAATGTTCTTCCTTCTTTAAATAGACCTGGATTGCAATATACTTTTCTCTTAGGACTGCCTTTGCTGCGTCCCACAGAAGTTGTGGCTTTGTGTTGTTGTTGTCATTAGTCTCCATATACTCTTTGATTTCTGTTTTGATTTGGTCATTAACCCATTGATTAATTAGGAGAATGTTGTAAGTCTCCATGTATTTGTGAGCCTTTTTTTTTTCTTTCTAAAATTTATTTCTAGTTTTATACCTTTGTGATCTGAGAAGTTGGTTGGTAGAATTTCAATATTTTTGACTTTACTGAGGTTCTTTTTGTGACCTAATATGTGGTCTACTCTGGAAAAATGTTCCATGTGCACTTGAGAAGAATGTGTATCCTGTTGCTTTTGGGTGTAGAGTTCTGTAGATGTCTGTTACGTCCATCTGTTCTAGTGTGTTGTTCAGTGCCTCTGTGTCTTACTTATTTTCTGTCTGGTTGATCTGTCCTTTGGAGTGAGTGGTGTGTTGAAGTCTCCTAAAATGAATGCATTGCTTTCTATTTCCTCCTTTAATTCTGTTAGTATTTGTTTCATATATGCTGGTGCTCCTGTGTTGGGTGCAGATATATTTATAATGGTTATATCTTCTTGTTGGACTGACCCCTTTATCATTATGTAATGTCCTTCTTTATCTCTTGCTACTTTCTTCGTTTTGAAGTCTATATTGTCTGATACAAGTACTGCAACACCTGCTTTTTTCTCCTTGTTTTTTGCATGAAATATCTTTTTCCATCCCTTCACTTTTTGTCTGTGTATATCTTTGGATTTGAGGTCAGTCTCTTATAAGCAGCCTATAGATGGGTCTTGCTTTTTTATCCATTCTATTACTCTGTGTCTTTTGATTGGTGCATTCGGTCCATTTACATTTAGGGTGATTATCGATAGATATGTACTTATTGCCATTGCTGGCTTTAGATTCATGGTTACCAAAGGTTCAAGGGTTGCTTCTTTACTATCTAACAATCTAACTTAACTTTCTTGTTAACTTATTGTAAACACCATCTGATGTTTCTTTATTTTTCTCCCTTCTTATTCTTCCTCCTCCATTCTTTATGTGCTTGGTGTTTTATTCTTTGCCTTTAGTTAGTATTTAGATGGTCTGCTTTCTTTGCTATGATTTTATTTTCTCTGGTGACATCTTTTTAGCCTTAGGTGTGCTTCCCTCTGGAGCAGTCTGTTTAAGATATCCTGTAGAGGTGGTGTATGAGAGGCAAACTCTCTAAACTTTCGCTTGTCTGGAAATTGTTTAATCCCTCCATCATATTTAAATGATAATCATGCTGGATACAATATTCTTGGTTTGAGGCCCTTCTGTTTCATTACGTTAAATATATCATGCCGTTCTCTTCTGGCCTGTAAGGTTTCTGTTGAGAAGTCTGATGATACTCTGATGGGTTTTCCTTTGTAGGTGAGCTTTTTTCTTTCTCTAGCTGCCTTTAGTACTCTGTCTTCATCTTTGATCTTTGCCATTTTAATTATTATGTGCCTTGTTGTTGTCTTCCTTGGGTCCCTTGTGTTGGGAGATCTGTGGGCTTCTGTGGACTGCAAGAATATTTCCTTCCCCAGCATGGGGAAATTTTCAGCAATTATTTCTTCAAAGACACTTTCTATTCCTTTTTCTCTCTTCTTCTTCTTCTGGTACTCCTATAATGCAAATATTGTTCCATTTGGATTGGTCACACAGTTCTCTTAATATTCTTTCATTCCTAGAGATCCTTTTTTCTCTCTCTGCCTCAGCTTCTCTGTATTCATGTTCTCTGATTTCTATTCCATTAACAGTCTCTTGCATCTCGTCCAGTCTGCTGCTAAGCCCGTCGATTGCTTGTCTCAGTTCTGCATTGTCTTTCCTCACTTCCCTCACTTCCTCCCTCAGCTCTTGCACATTTCTCTGTAGATCCATCAGTATCGTTATGACTTTTGTTCTGAATTCTTTTTCAGGAAGGCTGTGCATTTCCATCCCTTCAGGCTCCCTCTCTGGTGTTGTCTGGGTCTGGGTGAGTTTTGTTTGTACCATATTCCTCTTTCTTTTCATGACGATGGAAGTGGTTGCTGGTAGGTGCCACATATGTCAGCTGGGTTCTTTAAGACTTTTAAAAAGAAACAAAAGAAAGAAAAGAGAATTAAAAAAAGAAAACAGGAAGAAAAAAAAACGCCCACCGGGAGTAGATTCTGTGGGGATGCTGTAGGTGGTGCTGTTGCTCCACTATTCCGCAGCCGGGGCCGCACCACTCTGCAGGGCCCTTTGTAGCTCTGGCCGGGGCGGGAATGAATGGGTGGCTGTTGATCTCTGTGGGAAGTCTGAGTGCGGCTACTCTTTCCCAATGGCCAGCCAAGGAGTCCTAAATCCCCCAGGACTCCCAGCCTGCTGGGCTGAGTGTGCTGGGACGATCCTGGGCCCTTGCCTCTTAAGACCGCTAAAAAAATAACGTGCGGTTTTCTTTTGTCCCAGGAGCTGGCTGCGAGGATCCAGTGGGTTCCCAAGCTCAGATCCTGCACCCTCTGTCTCTCCAATCTCTGATACACTGCACGATATGTGTCAGCGCTCCCAGCGCAGATCACCAGGGCTGGTTATTTTGAGGGCCTGTACTTCCACTCCCTCCCTGCGCTGAATCCTCTCATCCCGCCCGTGTGCTGGAGTGGAGGAGTGTTCAGGTCCCGCCGGGATGCAGCTCCATATGTTACCCGCCCCGCGGGGTGTCAAGTCCTCTCAGGTGTAGCTGCAGGCTGTGTGCTGTCCTGTATCTTCTGGTCTCTTTTTTAGGAATAGTTGTATTTGATGTATTTTCATAAATACATATGGTTTTGGGAGAAGATTTCCGCCGCCCTGCTCACGCTGCCATCTTCCGGGAAGTCAGCATAACAATTTGAACAACCTTTATTTTTGCAGGTCCTTCCACCTGGTGTAATATCTGAATTGATTTACAGTCCATCACCACATCTTGGAAATAGTGCTCATTTTACCCTGTAAGTTCCTTAAAGTCTATTTTCATCATATCACCACCATCACCATCACCTCGTGCCTGGACAATCACAGTAAAATCAGAGATCTCTCCCTGTCTCCTCTGATGCTCTAGTCTGTCTCCAAGCAGCTTGTTATAGTCTACTGATAACCAAAGATTTAAATCTAAACATTTTTCCCCAGCACTACCAAACCCAAGCTTCCTTTCTGGTCTTATTTCACAACTTCCCAAAGGGAGCCCTTCCTTTGAAGCCAAGATGACCGAATCATACTTCCTTACTATGCATTCCTTGCTAAGATCTATTTCCCCAAAGGAAAATATCTTTCCCTGTCATACCGACCTATCAGAAGCTATCCTTTCCTCAAGACTAGGCTCATCCCATTTTCTCAGTGAAGTATGGTACCTGACCACTCTGATCTGACAAGATTCACTTATTCATTTCCAAGGCTATCTAGTGATGTCTCCTCTGAAGTCTTAACTACAATTATTATCCACAATGCCTATCACTTACAATGTATGTTCCTTTGAACATACATCCTTCTGCCATGTGTTATACATATGGGTAAATGAAGAGGCCAGTCTGAGATTAAAGCCTCTTTCTACCATGTAGTGATGGTGTAGCCTTAGGCAATGATCTTTCCCTCTCTGGGTTCCAGGGTCTTTATCTGTAAAAGATACCTTACAAGATTGAGGTAATTAAAATAAATCACATACCTTAAAAACCTCTTAGCGGAGTGTGTGGAACATAAAGGGCATTCAACAATATTGGTATCTCTTCCCCAGGGCTCCTTCCTTACAGTTGGCACTACTTTACATTCTTAGGTATTTCAGTACATCAAAGTCTTTATTTATTCATTGATGAATTGATAAAGGTCAATGGTAGGTATCAATACAAACTTTCCACTAAAAGATTTTAAGAGCAAAATGTTTTACTCCTTTTAGACAAAGTAGACAGTCTTCTCTAAAAGAAATATATTGGGGGAGTATATGAAAGAGAGAGAGAGAAAGACATAAAGATAATGAGATTAGAGTCCTATCTGAGATTACTCTGTATTTGATTTCATAAGGGAATCTGGTTTTGCTATCAAAACTATCTTGGGAAATGGAATATGTTGTTAAGAAACCTCACTGCATAGCCTTGGACAAGTAGCTTTACCTCTCTAAGCCTGTCCCCCCATGTAAGAGTGAGATTAGGCCAGATGAGCCCCACTGTCCCTTGGAAAGCTAAGAAGGTATAGTTGCTTTGCTGTAGAATACAAGGTTGCATTATCTCCTTTCTCATTCATCTATGCAGCAGCCCTAAGAAATATGGCTCATGTAAACAGCAAATCATTACAAGATTTATGTCAGATTATAGAACAATTCTACCAATTGTAAAATATTAGTTTGTCATTCAATTATTATTAAACCTGAAAAATTTTCATACTCGTTCTGAAAAAGTTGTTTTTTTTGTTTTGATTGAAGTATCATTGATATACAATCTTATATTGGTTTTAAATATACAACACAGTGGCTCAATACTTACCCATATTATTAAATCCTCATGCCCACTAGTACAGTTACAATCTCTTATCATGGAGAGATGTTACAGAATCAATGACTATGTTCTCCATGCTGTACTACTATCCCTGCAGCCAACTTAAATTATAGTTGAGAATTTTTGTGCCCCTTTATCCCCCTTATGCTTCCCATCCAACCACCCCATCCCTCCCCCATTGTAACCACCACTCATTTCTCAGTGTCTGTAAGTTTAATGCTGTTTTGCTCATTCTGCTTTGCTTTGTTTTTAGTTTCCACAAATAAGTGAAATCATATGGTATTTGTCTTTCTCCGCCTGGCTTATTTCATTGAGCATAATACCCTGTAGCTCCATCCATGTTGCTGCAAATGTGATGCCTTGAATTTTAGCAGTAAATGATAACAATGCTCACCCTTACTTTACTTAGGAAAAAGGAAGATTATTATGCACAGGTTGGGCAACTTAACCAAAATTCATTTATTGATTTTTATTAATTGGCCAAAATAAAGACAGTCCATGGGTTTCCTAATTTCTACTTCATAATTTTACTGAACACTACACATGCCCTTTGAGTCTGAATTAGAATTACGTTTTAATATGGCAACTGTCAAGTATGGCAAAGTTTGAGTAGGATACTATCGTTGTTTATTCAGTAATACAAAAAACATTTGCTTTTGGGTCTCATGCATGCCCTGACTTGACAGGTGATGTTGTGTTTAAAACTCATATACTGACACATTTCCAGCAAACCAACATCCATGCTCCAGGTGACATGAGACATGAGGGCCTGTCTGCACTTGCCTTTGACATAGATTTGTTGGTATGTGGGGGAGGAGAGTCGCAAATTGATATTTACTTCCCACCAACCTGGTTTCAGCATTCTCTTGAAGAGTCTTTGGAAAGGCAACTCAAAGCTCCCCTGTGACTGCGATTATGGTGACTGAATCAGTAGCCCATGAGGTGAGTGCCACAGACAGTTCCCAGCAGGCCTCACTAGGGAACTGCTGAGCACGGAGCCCAGGATGTGTGGGCCTTCAGAGAGTCGGGAACAGTGGGTTTAGAAGCTGGGTATCCCATTTGCCCCCAAACCTTAGTCATGGTCTTTTCAGCAGTGGCTAGATATTGCTTTCCCATCTCATCTATCACTGTAGAAGAAGAGTTTGGGTATGACTTCCTCCAGGAGCTCGTGGGAGATATGCTTTTCTTACTCAGGACTTCCTGGGCCAGGATTCCCCCCACAGCAGACCCCCCAGTGGCCCCCTTATTGTTGTACAAGGTGACAGTGTCCATGTAACACAGGAAGATGGTGGGGTTGCAGGGGTACCTGTGTCCTGGAGCTGTGGGGCCATGTAAGATGCCCTGATGAGGGCCTGGTGGTCTGCCCTGGGATAGCTGTCCCCCCAGAACTGAGGCTGTCACGCTGCTTGTTGTGGGTTAGACAGGGCTCAGGTGTCAGTGGTTGAGCAGTGAGCAAGCCCGTGACAACAGCAAACCTCCGAATAGCACAGGAGGCCGCTCACTGCCGACCAATCACGCTGCCATGAAATCCGCTGCATTTTCCAAGGCAAAATGGCCCCAAACTGCTATCAGGAGCATCTTTCAGGGATCCCTCATCTCTGCAGAGGTATGAAGTTCCCTTTTATAGGTAGGCAGTTCCATCGAAAAGTCAGGCCTGGTACCACCTAAGTGGGTTCTGCAGCAAGGAATTTGAGGAGACTTTCCTCCCTCATCTACAGAGCACAGGGGCTCTGGACATTGTAAAGGTTTTCTGTGAAGTTCATTCAGGCATCAAGGACCATACCATAGGAAGCCTCCTGGGAAATGTGGGAAGGCTTTGATTTGTCCTTACTAACCTTATTTGTACAATTCTCCCAGCAGCAGAATCCTGAAACTCTCACCGAGATAGGGGACCCAACAAATCCATCTGACTTGAACCATGTGCCCTCAGCCCCAGGGACAGAACTGTTTGGTTAGAGTCTAGAAGCACCCCCACACTCATGAGACCCTCACCTATCAGGTGTGAGTGTATCTCAGAACCAACCAGGGTACATTTTGAATAGATAAAAATTACTGTCTCTGTCCCTAGAGATTCCTGGATCCAAATGCAGGAAGGAGAGGTGCCATCATCCTTTGATTTCCCTCTGCAGTCAAGGATCTGATCATCAATTTGCCTGGGGAAACAATGACTTGGCAGACTTCTATCTCCTTTCCTACCATGTCTGGGCACGGGAGCCAGTGATGAAAAGGTATGGGACGACTTCAGCGCCATCACAGATGCTGGCCCACCACTGGTCAGCCTTCTCTCTCCCTCACCACCCCTCCTGCTGCCTGAGTTAACATGCAGATTCAGCAGGACACAAAGTTGTGTGTGACCCTTCCTTGGACCAGACACTGTCATCTGGCCAGACACACTGACAGGCAGGGAAATCCGGCTGGGCCTCCTGTATTTGCCCAGATTATGGGTCTGTCTCAGCATATGGGTCATTCACTTGTAGTGACTGACAGAGCTCTGGAACTTCACAGTTTCTGTGATGTTCCCACCTCAATACCGCACACACCATCACATGCTAATGCAAAGGCTTTGGTGAGCAGTCTCAACTTGGTTACAATTCATGGCTTTTATAAGAGGAACATTTTCAAATTGGATTTAAACTCCACAGGTCCCAGGAGAGCAGAGCTGGATGGATCACTTTATTCTGGAAGGAACTGAGGCAGAAAATTTAGTGATTCCTGCCCTTCTGCCCCCCAAAAGGAATCACAGTCAGTTAGGACAAGGGCTGGAGCCTTTGGCCCTGACTTTCAACCCAGTGGTCTTTCCAGCTTTCCAGTGGATGCCACTTGTTCAGTTTTATTTCATCTTCAAAACTGGGCCCCTCGGAACCTTTCCTGGAACTGGACTTCTGAGCATAAAATGGTTTAATGCACACTTTTGGGAAGGGAGAGTCACAAAGCCTCTAAGTGGTTTTGATCACGTTTGCCAATATTTACACCGTAAGATAATCTGCATAAACTTCATAAATAATGTAAATTCCTACAAAGTGAGTTAACCGTGAGCTCCACGGTCTTTTGAAAAATCCATGTTATGCAATCACCCTGGCAAAGTTAACAACACCGTGGAGTACCCAAGGTAACCACCGATTGCAGTCACCGCTATTGACCATTTTAAGTGTGACTATTTTTAAAATACTCTATGCCTCATTAAGCTGTGCTCTGAAAATGAGAAATTTGCTTTAACTGCATTGTTTTGAATTGCTGAGAGAAGAATCTGTCAACCACAAGGTGCCCTGCTGCTGAACTCAGCCAAAAAGCTGTTAATAACTCCAGCAGATGTTCCAGCTTTGGGGGCCAATAGACTCCCTCTCTCCCTGCCCGCCCCTTTCCAGAGTCCTGTGCCAGAGTGACTGAACTCCGGTTATTGCGGCTGCTTCCTCGGCTGCCGCTGCTAGGACCAGGGCCCCTGGTGCCGCTGAGGAATGATTCTTTGAACAACCGGTGGCAACGGTACCTCAGCCCTTTAAGGTCAGAACATTATTGCTTTTACCATCGAAAGTTTAAATCTTCAGGGGAGAAATGAAGGTAAGGGCACAGAATCAGTATTTCGTTTGGTTGTCTTCCTTCATTGCCAGTCATTTTGTTTTGCTTGTTATGGCTTCTTCCAACCCTGAAAGTCCACTTCTCAGACCAGAGTGTCGGCCTTGCTAGGTCAAGGGTCATTCGTACCTGAGTGCCCCTGTGGGTCAAGGAGAGAGGATGTTGCGTCCGCAGCTTTACCAAGGGGTCTCTGCGTGATCTGCGGCTCTGTGTGGTTGCCTGCCTGATAGCTAGAGGCTCAGAATGCCCTGACCTTAGCAGTCCTGCAATATTAGAAGTGTGTGTTGTAAATATAGCTGCATCCCCGTGAGACAGGTAGAATATGAGAGCATATGGGGCCACTGCTCTCCCGAATGGGGGTGTGCCAACATCTCTGGACTGGGATGAGCCTGACATCTTAACCTGAAATCAGCTCTGTGTTCCCCGGCTTTCCAGATGAAAAGAAATTAGGAAAAAAAAGGAGAGTCAGGAGATCTACCCCCTTTCCCTACATGCCTGCCCTTGCCTCCTATGCACTTATTTTGAGGAGAGTGCTTTAAGGTACCCCAGTGACAGTAGGGTGACCAAGAAAACACAGGTGCACCACATTTATGGAATATCCCATTGGCTAGAAACACATCTGAACTGCACATCTATACATATTATCATGCAGAGAATTGCCATTTCAAAGGGGGAAAGAATTGAAAGGCAGAATTAAGTTCATAAATATTTTGTTTCCTTATTTTGATGCAACACAAAAAGACAGACTATCCAAGACTCTGTGGACCTCTCCTGTCAGCTTCAACATTTGCCAGCCACAGTAATTCAAGTCCAAAATCTCTGCTTTATGCCACACAGGCTATAACACGTAAGTCCCTTTTCCCCATGCCACTGCCACCATACCATTCACACACTCTCAGCACTGCGTATTTCCTATTCCTAGGAAAAGCTCAGGAATGTGATGCAAGTCTTTTTTTTTTAACTGGTTAAATTAATAGATTCCATTGTGACTTGGTCCACATTGTTTTCGGTACCCACGCAGAGTGCTCATTAAGGCTGATGGAATTTACACATATGCATTGAAGGGAAGCTATGTTGCCCGCACCTGCGTATTCTTCCTTTCCTATCAGAACAAGCACAGCGCTGTACACTTGGGGGAGTTCGATGGCATCTGTATCTTCTAACTCTGAAACATAAGTAACTCAGATTAAAAATTATCCCATTTGTTCTGAAATATGGTGCTCCCACTAGCAAACGGGATGGGCATTTCTGCTTAGGTTACTACAATTCTAAGAAACCAATACCAAAAGATAACTCTTAAGTAAACTAAATAATCAGCATTATAATAATACAATAGGCTAAAAAAACACAAAGTCTCCCTACTGAATCAGTAGAGAATATATTCTCTCATTATTAAAAAATTCCTTATTAAATTACCCATGTGCATCTCCAGAAGAGTGAAAACACCAGATGAGGAAAATAGAATTGAAAATACTCATTGTTAAGTTGAGATTCCAGACCTGCCAGCAGTGAATACTGGCAATGGGCATTAATAAACTATGTGGAGGTGTCTGAGGCTCATGTAAGTCCAGACCATATACTTCATTAGTTCTTGAACTTTACCTGGAATCTTCTACTGCAAGTGATGATTTCCAAGCTGTTTTGTTCTTGATTATTTCCAGTCCAAGTAAAATGGACAATAAAGAAAAGATGCTTCTATACTATTTCCATGATGGATGTTCACAACCAAAATAACTTCACCAGCTCATGTATTTCACAGTTTTAAGTTAAAACAGACCTGGTATAATACGCTTGTACATCGGGCTCAGGTGCTTCATTTGCCATATGTTTGTGAAATAATCCAAGGAGATGTTACAATTGTACGTTCCCCTTGGGACCTGAATAAAATGTGCCCACAAAGACTTACCTAATTATTCATTCCTGCCAACAACATCCTCGCCTAATAATAAGGGGTGCGTAAAATGAGACAATAGCGCTTTCAGTCTTGAGAGATGTCAGTGCCACTTACTGTTTCAAAAACAGAAAGTCTTTTACATTCTTTTAAGTAAGAAAAAGATCCTTGGCCTTTAGAGCAAATAGAATACTCTGCAGGTGGTATATTTGGTACTCTTGCAGGGGCAAATTCTGCAGCGCTGGTCAAGGCCAGCCCTCCCTGGAACTCTGTGGACGGAGCCACGCAGCCACCGTGGAAATTAGCGTCCCAAAAGCTGAAGTGGCTGCTCCAGGAAGCACTACACATTTATGGAGAACTTTATAATTGGCAAATTGCTTCCATATATGTTATCACATTTAATTCTCCTAACAACCTTGTAAAGAAGATAAAAAAGGCGTACCTTATTTACCCTTGCCAGTTGGGGTCCTGATTCTTTACAGCACTAATTAGCCAGAAGTGTGAGCGTCGTTTTAAAAATGTTAACTTTTTAAAATCTTGACCAAGGAGCAGTGGTTGCCAGAGTGCACGGGGCTCATTTTCAGCCCATGACAATTTGCACTGTTATCTTCTTTCCTGCTACATGCATTCTGCTCTCTCATGACTCTCTTTCTAATCTTTTTTATGATTCTCTTTTAATTCAGAATGAATAAATTTGATTTTCCTTCAAGGGTTGAAAAAAAAAGGAGGGGAAATTAGTATAATGATCACAATACAGGCCCACCATGAGAATACAAATTTTAATGAGACTCTAGGCTAGGTCAAAGGTCAAACAAAATCGTGCTCTCAGCCTAGCTTTATCCACCGTTAAATCATTTTAAAGAATGTAGCAAAGATGAGGATATCAGCCAATAAATCTCTAATAGTGTGTTAATTGTATATTGACGGAAAGTACAAACAGTAGGAGAGTTGCCTCTCCAACAGGCTTAGGCTAAGAGACCTGAAATAGCCAGATTAGATTAGAGGTTTTTATTCCCAGCACATAAACCTTAGAGTCAAACCAGACACAGAGGGTGAGAGAGAAAATAAGAGGTTTGCCTCAGCTTACCTCCCCTATAAATGGGTGTCAACTCCTGGCCACTGGCCTCCACGGTGCTGGTTTAAAAAACAACATGGAAATACAATCAGCCCTTAGTTCTACTTTTCTAGTAAATCTTACTAGTTTTGGATTGTTCAATAGATAATATTTTCTGTATATACATTCCCCATGAGGAAGAGAGAGGTTTATTATGAGGAAGTTATTGAATATTAGTCTCCTGTTGAGGTAGGAGAAATTTTTTTAAAGTTCATAGAACAACAAGTATGACAAATCACACTGAAGACCAAAACTCCACAGTCTTCCCTCTCTGAACACACTGAGACCAGGTGGAGACAGCTGCAATAGTTTAACGGGGCTTGTGTGTCCTTGGCCTCCTGAGATGTGACACATCTCAGATGATTGTCTGAAAAATCTATGGGAGTTGAGGAGTCTCTTGCCAGAAATACTGCACCCCGTCTCCTTGAAGGAGACTGTCAAGGCAGAGTAGATGCACTGACTTCATCCAATCCCTTCCCCAACACCTACTTCAGCTAATTCCTTGCAGTTGGACTCCATAGTCAAGGACATTAGACACAATCATAACCATGATCTAGCATTCTAAAAATGTATACACATATGTCCTATAATGTTTTGGAAAACACATTCTTATTATAGAATAAATTGTGATCAGGATATAGCCCAGTCTGTCTCAGAAGTTATATGTGTAGTCAAGAGGGCATTATGATTTTAATTTTGGCAAGGCATGCTTTGAGATTCTCCAGGAAAAATTTTTCCCATTCATTGCCTTTATATATTTTTTGAATATATATACATTTCCTTCACTGACTAAATGTTTATTGAGTGCCTAGTAGTATTCGGCATGCTCTGGATGCAAAGTTGAGAAAGCAAGGTCCTACACTCGAGGCATTTAAACAAATGGAGAAGCAGACTTGCACACAAGCAAATACAATGAGATTTACTAAATTGGGTGATCCACAAAGTTGAGTGGCAGATTAGGATAACACATTTAAATCTGTCCTGGAAAACTTCCCAAAGGAAGAAGAAATACGAATAGGTATTTTCCAGGGAGACAAAAGATTTTAAATTGTGCTCTGTGAGTCATGAGATGCTGGTGATCGATTGTAAGCGAGGGAGTAACATATTAAAATTTTGTATTTGAACTCTGGGGCTCCTAGGAAAGGGGCATTTAGCGATGGGAATTCCTGGAGGCCGGGCAACTTTCAAGGACTGTATTGCAGTAGTTAAGGGAATTGATGGACCTAATCAATTACAGCAGTGGCCCCATTAGGTATGAGGGATATACAAGGAGAAGAATAAATAGGATATGTTGTTTGGAATGTGAGAAAGGAATCCAAGGCTCCCGGACTATTGGGTTGAGATACTGGGGGAAGAACTGGTCTAGAACTCAATAATACAAAGAATGTAGGGGAGAAGGCGTGTTTTGTGGAGTAGTAGGGGATGGGCATAAAAGCAGGGATGAGCATGTTCAATTCTGACATGCTGAGTTTGCAGTATCTGTAGGATATCCAGGTGGAACTGTTTAGAAAACAGTTGGCCATATGGGATCAGAGCTCAGGATAGAGATTTAGATGTAAAACACCGGTAGGGACAAGATCCCCCCAAAAGTGAACAAAGTGGAAAAAGAAAGCCCTAACATTGAAGGATAGGGAAGAGAAATAGAAACCAATCAAGGTGCCAGAATAAGTGTAAGCCGTGCAGAAGTAAACCAGGAGAGTGAGAGAGAGGAATATTGGAAGGCAAAGCCAGACCCCCACGAATGGAAGAATGGTCATCAGGACAAATCATGTAAGAAGAGAACTAAAAATGCTTATTCGACTGGATGAGGGCAGTCTCAGTGCAGTGATTTGCGGACAGCCAGGCTAGAACGGCTTAAAGCGTGAGAGGGTGATGTGGAACCACAGAGGGTGAACCTAGGTTCTGCTTTGTAAAAGGAGGGCCATCAAAGAAAGAAACAGGAAGGTGCCAAAACAGCTGGTCATACCATGGGTGTTGTTTGCTTGCTTTTTTGTTTTTTGAATGACAGGCTTAAAGAAATGGGCTTTTTAAACATAGTTTTATGCTAAAGGGACCAACCAATAGAGCATTGAAGGTAAGAAAAGGGCATTATTGATAAAGCAAAGTTCCCAAGGAGGCAAGATTGAGTAACACCCATAGCACCAGTGGATGGCGTTGCCTTTGACTGGAAACCCGTTTTTTGCTAGAGATGAGGACAAAGAAAGAATGGGTGTAGATGTAGATGGGCTTATGGGCAAAAGGCGGGAAAATGAAAGAAGCCACTGCTGATAGCTGCTAGTCTCTAACTCAGAAACAAGGTCATCCCAAAGAGAGAAGATTGAAAGCTTTGGATAGTGGTAAAGGTTTGGATAGCAGCTGGGGGAAATGGGAGAAGCTTGCATAATAGGACTGAAGGCACAACTGAGATTAGTTTCACTCCAGATTTATGATCTCCCCATTCTATATGGTTGTGATTTTTCTTTTTCTTCCAGCAGAGCAGTGCTCAAGGAATGTTTACAGCTAAGGAGGCTCCATGGAGGATTGGTTGAAGGACATGCAGTCTATCCATCTCTCCAGATAGTTCAGATTATATTTCAAGATCAAGGTAAAACATCCAAACTAAATACTTGAATCGTATTGTTTTGGCCCCTTTTACTTTTAAGTCACTTTCCCTGGACTGTACTGGCATTGGGCCTCAGCTTGCACTAAGGGACCCAACCAGAAATAACCATAGGCCTGCCAGCATTGTTAATACTGTGGAGGGTGTTAAGAAATGCACTAGCCTTTGAATCATACATGTTCCATTCAGGAGGACACAAAGAACCATTTTCCTTAGACCCAAAGGCCAGGAAGCAATTGCTTTTTCATTAGTAACAATAATGTGTTTACCTGGTGTAAAGCTACAGATGGTCAAGAGCATGCCCTGGCAACCAGAATGCTTGGATGCAGATCCAGCATCCATCCCCTACTAGCTGGTTGACCTTGAGCCTTTTAACTTCTCTGTGCTTCATTTCCTCATCTGTAAAATACCCTAAATAATCATACCTACTTTGTAAGGCTACAGTGAGCATTCAGTGAGACAGCCAATGTAAAGGGGTTTAACGCTATTGTCTGGCAAATCCTAACTTTTCAGGGGATATTAACCATTATTGCTCTTACTATATTATCTTAAACACCTGTTCTTTCTTGGTGTCAGTTTTGTGTTTTGCCTTCATCTTCACTGTATCATGCATTTACATGTATCAATTTACTTCTAATCTCCACTGAATAATATTTTTCCTTTTGTTCTCTACCCATACATCACTTACTTGCTGTCTGATATCCTCCTAGCATGGTTTGGAATGATGCAGAATACAAGAAAGTAAACTAAAGAAGGTCTTACAGCAATCAATAACTATAAAGACTGTTCTTATTTTTGTTCCAGCTTTAAGTTTCAAAGATGGTGAAAAAAACTTAGAACTTTCTTATCCCACAGTAGTATGTAGAAATGCAGGTTGCCTTGAAGTGCATTTCACCTGATATTTACTTTTCTTATAATCATTCTTAATTGGCAGCTGTAGAGACTTAGCCTTAACTCAATATTTGCTCAAATATGTCTCATTTTTAATAAAACGTGTTATTTTAAGTACAGAGAGGGATGGATTATTGTAGTTTGAGAAACAGGTACAGTTTTGTGGCAGAATGAGGCCTGGAACTGGTAGGCAAAGGACTTGGGTTTGGCACACAGCTCTGCCACATACTAGCTCTTTGTCACTGGAACATGCTGGCTTAAGTTGTTTTATTGGCTAAGTAGGGCCAACGATTTCACAGAGAGGTGGTCAGAAATAAAGACGGCGCTCAGCAAAAAGTTAAATCTGCATTTAGTGCAAGAGGGATCATTCAAGTTGTCCCTCAAACTTGTACTTCAAAAACTGGACCAAATAATTCAATCTCTCTTAAATATGTTGAAAGGCAACCTCAACGCACTTACCTTCTCCAACTGAACTATTTGAAACACATATCCTAGCCATTTAGGAATATTTCGTCAAAAGCCAACACATAAATCTTTAATTCCCTTTTAAGAACATCTGAGAAATTTTATCTTGGTAACAGAATCATCAACTAGGCCTGTAGGAGAAACATGAAAAACTCCCAAGCTCATATTCTTTGCTTTCAACTCAGTAAATAATCAAAAGCCCTGATACACAAATAAGTTTGCTTTATCACCTGGTGGGTAATAGCTTCCTAGTTTTGTTTTGTTTTGTTTTTCTTATTGTTTATTGTTACCATTTTTGCTGCTGCACAGACCAGTAAGTAAGTACATGCAGATGAAAGGCAGCTTTTGTTTTGTTTCAACTCAAGGTATGTGTATGTGTGGCATGATTTATCCCATGTGTTGATATCAAAAGGGTAGCAGAAGGGTTTGGGCTAATTCTTCAGGGAAATAGGAGGACTTACTTCTCTGACCTCTCTCCCCCTTTCAGACCCAGAGTTAAACCTTAGGGTGTGTGTTGGCTGGCCACTCCCACGCCCACAGCACATCCCTGAGAAATTGGAGCCAGATAGCACAAAAAGAGCCCAACTACAATGGTTGTTCTTCAAAGGGGCTCATTTATTATATTGCTCAGTGCCCCACTGACTTGCTCCAAGCTCATAACTGCCACTGATTTCAAAGAGAGCTCTGAACTTGCCCGCGCTTCACAAGGCATGGTGCAGGATGAGAAATAGACTGAGTGGCTTGAAGCCATGTTCAGACATTTTTTAATGTTCGTAAATGTCTTTGGCACCATCACTTTCACATAGAAACCCACTTACCTCCTGCTGCAAAGTGTGAAATAAAGCCATTTTCAAGCCTGGATAGGGATGGTCTAGAAAGGGGGCTGAATCTTAAAACTGCAATGAAGACTGAAAATAGGATTCACAGGCTGGAGCTCAGCTCTCACTAAAGTACTCCTAAGGTCGGGTCACCATGACACTCTGCTGCGCTAGATACTATCAGTGGACCTTTAAAGGGTTAAGACAGTAAAATGTGATAATTTTGTAGCTGCAAACTGAAGGCCCCTAGCTCTAAGGCATCCCAAAAGAGGTAATCTATCGGGCAGGATGGAAGCACTGTTTCAACTGGAGCTTGGTTGGACTCAGATGGTACTGCCCTGGGGAGACTCAAGTTAGGAGCTGGCATTTCCTACTCCACTTCTCTGCCTCAGGAGGTGCTGTGAGTACCCTCTTGGTCCAGGAGGTCTGTGGGAGATGGATTAGGAACCACCAAAGACTTTCTCCTTGACTTCCTGCAGAAAGATGAGACATGTACCCAGTTCTGTTTCTGTGGCTCCCTGGTCACCAAGACAAGGAAAATAAGGCCCTTTAGGGACTCAGAAGTGACTATATAAGTTCCTCCATGAGCACCATGCTTTTGGAAAGATGCAGAAAAAAAGTTGCCCTGTTCACGTTCACTGTCCAATAAACATTCATTAAGTCAGGAGCAGTGAGTTATATTGGGCATCATCTTTAGTAGGAAACAAAGTTATTTATTTGGGAAATAAAGGGGGTTAAATGATAAGACAGATGGGGTTTCCAGAAACCCAGAGGTGCCCTCTACAAGTTTGAAACCACATAGTCTCTTCTCAGAAATTCTTCAAGAAACTATTTCTAAGCCTTTATCTACTACAAATCCTTACTATTTATTCCTTCAGCCAATGAGGAATGCTGAGCCCCTGCTATGTGCTAATGCAACTCCACTTGCTGGAATTCAGCAGTAGACAAAGCAGACTAAAGTCTCTGCCCTTGATGAGCTGGTGTCAGGTGGTGAAGACATATGATAACAAAATAAATAAGAAAATTCTCCAGTGTCTATGATGATGATACGTGGTATGGAGAAAATGAGCACGAGTGGGGACCAGGGAATGACAGAGTCGGGTGGGGATGCAACTTGAGATGGGATGGCGGTGTGAGGTGGTATGGTCATTTGAGTACAATATTTTTTAGAGAGACTTGCCTTTAAATGCCCGCCTTTTTTCCTGTTAGCTCAAATATTAGTAGAAATAAGTCTGAGTCATTCATTTTACTCATTTTTTTAAATTGACCTTCTAAAAATTTTAAAGGTAAAGCTAGCTTGCCAAAGATGATAAGGAAAAGCAGCCCTGCTCTCGGGTCCTGGTACCAGGTTGGGCTGGGCTGTGGTACAGCCATGAAGCAGACGCCATGGAGAAAGGCATTGTGGCTGGCATCCTGTTTTGCACACCACAGGTGCTCAATAAATGCCGTCACGTAAACATGAGACCCACCCTCTTAGAGCAGATCTGAAAGTAATGTTTTTTGGCAAAAAGTTATTTCTCCATGTTTTTGTTTCGCTTCCTGGGGCCTCTGAGTAGACACAGCCATAGAGACAGATGAGGCACCACGTAGTTTCTAGAAATTTATCAAGCCATAATTCACATAGCATTCCTAAATTTCCCCCTCATCAGTGTAAATACCTTTGACTAACTTGTCTTCAGTTACTGCTATCTTTAAATATTCAGTGCAAAATGCCAACAAGCTGCCTCCCTTATTTCTATCACATCTCCTTATCTCTAAGAGGAAACAGTCAGTGGAACCCCCAAAACGCAATGCATTTCTGTGCTTTGTCCCTTCCATCCCCCTTCTCTGTGTCCCTCCTTTTCTTCCTTCAGTACCTATGTTGCGCCAGACATGTTGCATTCCCCTTTGCACACTAAAAAATTAATTCTTAATAAAGGTACTGTTAGAAGTACTGAAGAGAGCACCGTAGCATGGAAAGATGTGAAAGTCAGTAGTGTTATTATTAGAGAAAATTTCTCAGTAGGAAATATGAATATTGCTGCTACTAATGGCACTAACTTCTACCTGTTTTACCACAAGTCTACACGTTCTTTCACATGTATAATATCTCATCCAGTCCTCTTAATTTTTTCTTTTCAAAGGGTGGTCCATGATCAGCAGCGTCAGCATCTCCTGGAAGCTGTTAGAAATGCAGAATTCCAGGCTCTGCCCCAAACCACTGAACTAGACTTGACATTTTAACAGGATCCTCGATCCTCGGGTACTTTGTATACTCATTGAAGTTTGAGAAGCTCTACTCGAAATAGTCCTCTGAGGAAATCAGACATTCCCTTGCCTATTCTACAGATTTTAAAAATTAAATAAATAAAAACTGGGTTTCCAAGATGTTCAACTAGCTCTTGGATAACAAGGCTTGTAGTCAAAGACCAATATGTTTTTTCCACTATACTATGCCCCCTCGCCCACTTAGGATGTTCTTGGAAGAAACTGTTGCATACCTCTTTTGGGTTCTAACATCACCCAGCCCACTATTTCAAAAGGAACATCTGCATAGTAACAACAGCCTGGTATTGTCCCCTGGTGGTAAGTAGGCAAATGCTAATCTCCCACTTGATTATATATTCCTTACGTAGGCTGCTCTTGCTGCCTCTTGTCTGAAAGGTCCAAGATTCATTCATTACCTGCAAGAAGTTTCATGTGTAGAAATTTCTCTGATTTTCTCCAATTCCTTACCAAAGAAGAACATGGTCATGAGTTAACAATTTTTGAGGTTTTAAGGGCAAATTTTCCTTCTTAGCAGGCTCCTAAGTATTGCATCTGATCATCTTGGCAAGAAAGCAAAAAGCAACTAACACATAGCAAGCACACCTTTGTGCACCAAGCCCGGCACTCTTCTGTGTGTCTCGTGATTCCCAGAGAGACCTGTGGGGCCTGCGGGCTTTGCTCTGTTTCCTAGGGGTGGAGGCTGAGACAGTGGTGGCACCCATGGCCATTCTGGGACTCGTGTCAGATTTTGTCCTACCATGCTGGCTTCCTCCTTGGAGGAAGTCTTGCCCGAATTGGCATGGAAGGTGATGCAAAAAGGAAGGGAAGGAAGTATCATTACCTTCTGACTTTCGTCGCCGTTGATGATCTGGCTACTATCCATCATATTTCTAAAAGAGAAAAGTGGTAACCAAATTACTCCTGGTTGTCAGGGTGTGTAGTTAAGTAACTGGAGTGAAATCCAAACAGGGAGGAGTCAGCTAGAGGGATACAAGGTAAATACATAGAACCTCTTAAAAGGGATTCAAAAATCAGCGTTGCTGGGTAATATACTCTGAAATGTCTGTATCAACACTATACAAATAAGCAAAAATCCATACAGAGTATCTAAGCAAGGCCCCTAAATGGGTTACTTTTAAATTCTTCATGCTTCACTGAGAAGCAAAGAAATATCACCTTACCCTTTAAGAAGGAGGATGAATAGATTTCTCAAGCTGGTAGAACAAGAAACATATCTCCCAGGCTCTCTAATCTGCAACTTCTCAAAACTACAGCTTTCTCCACTCAGTCGCTGGTCAGACACATGGGATGGAATGTCCTCCTTGTTACTCTCTGAAATCTGCAGACAGTCTGTGTGAAATCTACTAGTCTTCAGGAATTAAATATAATATAACTTCTCAGATTTTAATATATGCTACACTGTTTTGCGGGCTTGGCATTTAAGGATGCAAACTTTCCAATCTCTTCTAGAAACACGACACTATAAAAGGAACTCCCGTAATTAGGAATAAAACTGTGTAGTCCTCATTAACCAGAAAAGCACTTTCTAAACCCAGGGAGTCTCTACTTTTATTCCAAGAAAAGTCAGGCAAATGGTGCTGCAAGAATCCAGTAAAGATTTGGGGCCAACTTGCACTTGTTGGCATTGATGGGGGTTGATGGGAAATTATTTTAAAAGGCAAAGAACAACAAAAACTTCCAGCAGAAGAGATCTAAGCAGGGAAAAGCCTGAAGAATCAGGGTGTGTGCCCCTCAATCTTATTCAGCGTTTCATTATTATTTAAGCCTTCGTTGCCCAAGTTCATTCAGTTAGTGCAGTGATAAGCCTGCCTTTATTAGCCAATGGTGTTAGGGTAACTGGTGGGAAGGCTACTTACTGCTCTCCCGCTTACAAGGTTACAACGTGTGACCAGACAAATGCTTTCTGCATTGAGGCTGGGAGTGATAAGTCCCTGGTGCCCCAAAATAGCTAAGGAGTGTGTATAAAACCAGGCACAAGCTAGTCTCAAAGATGATTGCAGGCTTTACTTTAGTTCTTTAATCTCCACATCCATTTCTGTCCTGCCAGAACTGTCTACACTGGGGCCTCACTATGGCATTAGTCCCAGTAAGAGCCAAACGTGTTGTAAGCCTGTGCCTTTTTATACCTGTCTAAGGGGATTTGGTCACTTACATCACTGTGAGACAGTCTCACACATAAGAGGAAGACAAAAACATTCTGAAGGAATGTGATTTATTTATGTTTTCTACATAGATGTCGTGATGTGCCTGCTTCCTGGAAAAGCTACATGGGTAGTTTGCAGATAGCAGAATTATCTAGCTCTTATTCTCTTTTAGCTGAAGTTCTTACCACCCATGTTTCAAAACCTAATTAAGCCACAGTTCATTTATAACAAAAGGACACTGGACAGCATCTGGGCTCTGGTCTCTACCACTAACCAGCTCTGTGGCTCTAGGCAAATTAGCTCTCTATGGGGATTCTGTGGCTTTATCTTATAATAATAATAGCTATATTTATTAAACACTTCCTCCAAAGTAGGGGTTATACCAAACACTTTAACTAGATTATCTCATTTAAACCTCAGAAAAACTCCATGCATAGCTTCTGTTATTACCTCCATTTTGCACGTGAGGAAGCAGGTATGGAAGGGCTCAGCTCGTGCAAAGTGACACAAAAGAGCTGGGATTTGATCAGGTTTCCTGAGCCTGTGCTCTGAACCCCTGGGCGACATGTTCCTCTAATTGCCCCACTACCCTAGGCCAGGTGGTTGTTCCCTTGCTCTAGAAATTCCCAGTTGTACTTGGAGATGATTTGGCTTGACTCAAATGGCACATCTCAGCCGCTATGTCATTTATTTTTTAAATGTTTTTTACTTTTTCAATCTTGTTTCCCTGACTGAGCAAAATGTCTGAATGAGTCCATGGAAAAACCACTTCCTTTAGATTTTGAGGGAGGTGTTCTTCCCTTTATAGATTTCCCTCTGCATGAAGGAGATTATAATGCCTGGTTTACAGGTTGCTCTGAAGCGCCAAGCAAAATGACCATAAGGCGGAAAGCACTGTAGGAAGAGAATTTGTTTACTGGTATTTAAAAACATCAGCTCTTTCAGGGAAGACTTACTTACACTATGCATTCTCCATAGCATGGAACACTATACCCTCAAAGTTGTGAGATGCTAAAGTGGATGTGTGGATCATTACTTTGACTGTGGTTTTTAATCACAACAAGAAGTCTTAAATGTATTCTTATTTACCTTTGCACCATCAATTGATGTAGCAGGAAGAACAGTTTCATTGGTGATGGTGAAGCAGAGATAACTAACATTTATTGAGTGCTTAAATTCATCCTAGGCGTTATCTCACTGAATTCCCACCATCTCTCTCTGAGGGAGGAGTGAGAAAACTGAGATACAGAGATGTTAGGCAGCTTCCATAGGACGCATAGCTTTTCTCGAGAGCTAGGACTGAAACAGAGGTTTATCTGTCTGCAGAGACCAGGGTTTTCACCACGTCATACTGGAGATGAATTTTCTTTAAAATTTTTGAGCTTAAAAGTGTGTATCTATAGTGTTCATATATCATTATATTAAAATATCTAACTTAATAGTCTTTTCATAACAGATATTATAGTGATAGACCATGATAGCATAAAGCTAAAAATCATAAGGATCATCCCAATCACACACTGGAAAAGACCTTAAAATCAGCAAGTTCAACAGCCAATCTATTGGTTTTCCAGCTTCAGCTCCAACATCTCCTATGACGTGGGACTCACTGTTTCCAGTGACAGCTTCGTCTTTGAACACTCAGAAAATATTATCCCTAGGCTATCCCTGACACATCTCAAACTTAAGATGCTCAAAACTTAATTCATTAGGTAGTTTCATAATTTTGTTTATACTTATTTGGGGAGCTGGGCTTACCAGAGCAGAGTGAGCCCTAAGGAAGGAAACATTATCCCATCAATAAATTAACTGTAGACTATATTTTAAACATCTACTCACTTTTTCATTACTAAGACCAAAGAAAAGTGTTAGTAAAAATTGTTATACCGTATCTCCTTCGGATGTTTCAAGATAATCTTGTCAGAGCTCAGCGTTCCATTTGCATTAGAAGACAATTGTATCAGTCAGGGTTCCCAGCAAGAACTTGAAGCATGTTCATGAAGGGACATTTACAGAGGTACAGGCAGTCTTCAGGAGAACCAACTGAGTATGGTGAAGCATCCCCAGGTCAGCAGATGCAGAACCATTAGCAGCTGTGGCCTTGAGAGGGTAGGCGAAAGGGGCGGGTCCCAGAACCTGGGAAAGTCACCATAGAAGACTCCGCCACCCCAGGAAGAATTGTGAGCTGAGGTGGAGGCATGCATCCAGTTGGAAGTTCATCAGGAAACGGGGCACCCTGACCTCACACCCCCACACTCCCAGAGTTCCTGCTGATGGCTCGGTGTTCCTGCCAAAGACAGCTGAAAGAAGACAAGGGAGCTTGCAAATGCAGCTCAGCAACAAATGTCAGCTTCTTGCAGGACACAGCACAGAAGAGTAGGCAGCGGGCATGGGGAAGCAAAGAAGAGTTGTAGCACTATAATATTCCATGCCATCCTATATATGCCCTGAACTTTACTTTTCCGTCTTACTTCCCTCTTGCCACTGACCCTCACCATCTCCTCCTGTTTCCATCTACTAAATCAGCAACAGGAAGGACAACTAACTTCAAAGTAGTCTAAGGTCATGGGAGGTAATGATAATCCTGTAGTTCTACTAGATTTTGCCATGAAAGAGGTTAACATTTGTCTCCTATTGTGCAAACTAATTCAAAAAGAAATTGTGTGACCTTCCTTCCATATTTTTGTCATAATTAGAAGATCAAACCCATTAAGAAATACATAGAAACACACACACACACACACACACACACACACACACTCAGAGGCTATTTAGCATTCACACATCAAATAAACTTTTTTTCTTTTTCTCTGATTTCTTTCTGAGATTTTATCTAATTGTTCTTCATTAAAGCCTTAACTAAGCTGTAAACACTGGTGATGTTAAGTCCTAAACTCTGAATTACTAGTCTAATTGCTTTCCCCATCCCCAATATATTCAAAGCCTTGCCTCTGGGGAATTATGTCTTAACTAAAGTTCTCTGAACAAGGGGTCTCAGAACAAGATTTTTCCAATGGGATCTTCTATGGCCTTGAAGATAAGAGGTCTGATGAACAGAATTCATTTCAGACAAGCCAGGTCCATGGGGGCAGAAAAAGGAAGTTTTCCAGTTTGTTGTGAATACCTTGAGATGAAGTTAACCTAACCAGAATGGTAAGTTCAAGGAGATTTTTATCCGTATTACTTGGGTGTTGATGAGATAGTCTCTTTATAGGTGTTTTGAGCATGAGATAGTTTAATCCAGACTCATATAAATAACATGAGTCTACCCCATCATGCATGAACACCACCAATGAAGACCAAACCCCTCAGTGAAAAAGGTGACAGATTCTTGTACAAGCATGAGCACAATAAGGGCAACAGTTTGTCTTAAAAGGTAGCTGAAACTTCAGTAAGTTCACTAGTTGGGGCTTCACAGTTCCATAATTCTTCAGTGTGTGTGTATTTTTCCCCTTGATGTTAGTAGTGTGGCAGGTGCACGGAGAAATAGACCTTTTTAATTGACATACACATTTATTACACTGCTTCTTTGAGGAAAGTATGGCAATAGGGGTGGGATATGAAATAGGGAGTAAGACATGATCCCTCTCCTTAAAGAATTTGTAATTTAAATGAGTGATCATCTCACATCAAAATGGGCGGAGGAAGATTCTGAAAGCAAAATACTGTCAGAGACTGTGTTAGTGGCATCTCTTCATTCGTTTTGTCCCAGAGCATTTAAACTGGCAAGGCTCCATGAGACTGTACAGAGAAGATGTTGGCTGTATATGTGTCTTGGGCTCTACGAATCATGACTGCTATGATTATCAACTAATCCTATCTCAGAAATACCTTATAACCATTCATTCCCCCTGTGCCATGACACTGTGTGGTCCAGACACTCACTACATCTCATGTTGGGCAGTCCAGTAGTCTCCTAACCAGTTTCCTTGTTTATACTTGGGTATCTTCCCTTTGTTCCCCCTAAATCCATTCTCTAGCACCCCTGTGATGATCTTTGTAAAACACGAATCTGGCAGCCACATTTCCCCCACCAAACACTCCACAGTTTCCCATGTTCGCCAAGATAACATCCAGTCATGTTCTTGAGTCCCACGGTGATTGATTGCTGCAGACTGTTCCAGCACCTTCCTGTGGCTCCTGCATCTACCACTTTTTGTGGACACTGCCCTAGTGACCTGATTTGCTATACCCAACTCCGTTCTGCTTCATGCTTTCAGGCCCAGTCTCAGACAGCCTGGGCTGGTCTTCCCCTTCCCTGCCTAGGTCTAGCTCCATTTCTCTCCATCTCTGCCTGCACCTCACAATCATCTCTTCCCTGGACAATTGCAAGAGCTTGCTAACAAGTCTCCACCTTGCACCCGCTCTTGCCCTCTTTCAGTCTGTTCCTGACTGCCAGGATAAAGGTGAACCACCCTCCATTCCCTCTCTACCCCCTTCCTATCACTTTTTAAGATAAAGAACCAAATCTTTACTAGGTCCTGCCTAGGAGACCCCACCAGGCCCAGGTTGTCTCTCCGGCCTGATCTCCCCCATATGCATCTTGCTCCAACCACAGCAAGCTTCTTGCCTGTTCTTGAACGCCCTTGATGTCATGTTTACTCCTGCAATGGGTTCTGCACATGCTGGTCCCTCTTCTTGGATGGCCTGCTCACCTTTCCTACCCATTCTACAGATCTCAGCTCAAGAATTGCTCTCAGAAGGAAGGCTTCCCTGATTTCCGGCCTAGGTCAAGTTTCTTTATTCTGCCTTCTCATAGAAGAGTGTTCCTTTTCTTCATAGCATCTACTTCGGTTTGCAGATGATTGTGATTAATGTCTGTCTCTGCCCCAAAAGCAAGTTTCATGAGAGATGGGCAGCATCTGTTTTTGTCCATCATGAATTCCTGGCCTGACACAGTATCAGGTACAAAAAGGGCGCTCAGAAAAATAGTGATCAGTCAGTTAGTTCTCCAGGACTCTACTGCTTCATTTGGAAAGCCCCGTCATCATTACTGCTGTCATCACAGGTGGGATTGGTCCCCTGTCTGACTCCATATATCTTCATTCAGTATTTGTTTACTGGTCAGTCCCTTGAAGACCTCAGAGTTCAGAGAGAGAAACAATATATTAATCAACCCTACATCCACTATGCCTGACACATAGTGAACAATGCATTCATCAATAAATTTTAATTGAGGTAAAATTCACGTTACATTGAATGCACCATTTTAACCATTGTAAAGTGTGTAATTCAATGGTATTTATTATATGTACACTGTTGTGCAATCAACATCACTATCTAGTTCCAGAACATTTTCATCATCCCAAGAAGAAACCCCACACCCATTAAGCAGTCACTCTCCACTCTCTCCTCTCTCTAGCCCCTGTGAATCATTAATATGCTCTCTGTCTGTATAGATTTTCCCATACTGGACAGTTCATATAAATGGAACATACAATATGTGACCTTTTGTATTGGCTTCTTGCACTTAGTGTAATGTTTTCAAGGTTTATCCATGCGATAACATGTATCAATATTTCATTTTTATGGCTGAATAATACTCCATTGCATAGATACTCCTCATTTTGGTTATCCGTTCAGCTGTTGATGGGCATTTGGGTTCCTTCCACCTTTTGGCTATTGTGAAAAGTGCTGCTGTGACTTTCATGCCCAAGTTTTTCTTAGCATGCCTGCTTTCAGTTGTTTGGGATGTATAACTGGGACTAGGATTGTTGTTGGGTCATATGATAACTAGATGCTTAGCTGATGAAGGAACCACCAAGCTGTTTTCCACAGAGGTTGCACCACTTTAGATTTTCACCAGCAGTGAACAAGGGTTCCAATTATTTCTCCACATCCTCACAAATATTTGTTATTTTCTCTTCTTTTTTTTCCAGTTATTATTATTGTAGCCATTCTAGTCACTATGAAGTGATAGTTCATTGTTTGGTTTGCATTTCCCTAATGGCTAATGGTGTTGAACAGCTTTTCATGTGTTTGTTGGCCATTTACTTATCTTCTTTGGGGAAACAGCTATTCAGTTCCTTTGCCCATTTTTTGACTGGTTTTATGGTTTCATTGCTGTTGAGTTATAAGAGTTCTTTATATAATTCTGGAAACTAGACCCTTATCAGACATATGATTTGCAAACATTTTCTCACATTCTGAGGACTGTCTTTTCAGTTCTTGTTAGTGTCCTTTGATGCACAAAGTTTTACATTTTGATGAAGTTCAACTTACCTATGTCTTGCTTTTGTTGCTTGTGCTTTTGGTGTCATATCTAAAAAACCATTGCCACATCCAAGGTCACAAATATTTAGCCCTGTGTTTTCTTTTCGTAAGGTTCCTTTGAGTTTTAAAATTCTACAATTTCAAATATTTTGGGGCACCTATTAGAGACAAGGAACTGTTGGGATTTCAGGAGAAACTAGACATTGCAGGCACAAGAGAATGGACTTTACTTAAAGAAATCATTTTCATGTTAGAATTAGATCTCCAGATTGAAGCTTCAAAAGTGCCAAGATGGAATTTAGTTGTAAATAGACTGAGAGATTTAGAATAGAGGTCATTAAATAGATATATTCCAGGGTAACTGAAAGGACCTCTAATTAAAATAGTTAAAACAAAATTGCAAAATACATAAAGGCTGATAATATGCTCTGAGGAAAGCTGGGGGGAAATCTGGCAGATGCCAAGCAGTGCTGGACTAAAGAACACAATGTTAGCTATGTGGAGGAGGAATGTTAACAAATGCTGCATACAGTTGTAAACTGAATATAAGAAAAGCCATCCTAGATAATAAGACAAGGAAAATCTTAGTTTATAGTTGAACTCTATGAAATGTAAGATGAAGACTTGCCCTATATACAGTAAAGGCTCTCAGTAAGGAGTTTGTTGGTTATGAAATGAATTTCTAGAAGAACAAATGAAAACTGTACAGAGTAAGTGATCAAGAATGTGTTTATTGAATGAAAAATAAAATTCCTAGAAAAAAAGTGAATTTAATGTGGCCAATATAAAAATACCTCCATTGAAAAATGAAATTTCCAAATAGAGTATTGATCAGGAAGAAGTAAGAAACCACATTTCAGAAAGTAGCCTCTCTGAGAAGAAACAAAAAGAAAAAGGAAAGAAAAGTAAGGAAGAGAGCAGGCAAGTTAACCTATTTACAAGTCTGTAGGCACAATATAGGAAAAAAACTTAAATGAAACATAATTATTCACTTCACAGAGATACAGCCATTTGATACAGGTGGAGGAAAAACTAACAATCATATAATAATAGTCTAGTGCTGTTCTTATTTAAATATTTCAATTTATTTTTGTATTTTTGTATAAAGTATAGTTGATATACAATACTATATTTATTTCAAGTATACAACGTAGTGGCTCAATAGTTATACACATTATTAAACCCTCACCCCAACTAGTGTAGTTACTATCTGTCAACATAGGAAGATATTACAGTTACTGGCTATATTCTCTATGCTGCACTTCCATTCCCAACACCAACTTATATTATGACTGAGAGTTTTGTGCACCTTTATCTCCCTTCCCACCCATACAACCCAACCCCTTCCCAATGGTAACCACCAGTCCCTTTCAGTGTCTTTGCATCTACTGCTGTTTTGTTCCTTCTGTTTTGCTTTGTTTTTAGATTCCACATCTAAGTGAAATCTTATGTATTTGTCTTTCTCTGCCTGGTTTATTTCACTGAGCATAATACCCTCTAGGTCTATCCATATTGTCCCAAATTGAGGATTTCTTTCTTTTTTATGGCTGAGTAATATTCCATTCTGTATATGCACCACATCTTTATCCACTCATCTATTGATGGACACTAGTTGCTTCCTTATCTTGGCTACTGTAAATAATGCAGCAATAAACATTAGGGTGCATATATCTTTTTGAATCAAGGATTTAGTTTTCTTCGGGTAAATTCCTAGAAGTGCAATTACTGGGTCATATGGTATTTCCATTTTCAGTATTTTGAGGAACCTCCACACTGCTTTCCATAGTGGCTGCCCTAACTTACATTACCGCCAACAGTGTAAGAGGGTCCCCTTTTCTCCACATCCTCACCAACATCTGCTATTTTTGGTCTTTTGGATAGTGGTCATTTTAACTGGTGTGAGGTGAGAAACATACTCTTTCCTTTCTCTTTCTCGCCTTTCGTGTCATCTCCTTTCCTCTTCTCACCTTTCCTATCTCCTTTTTGTATTCTAAAGAATCTTTTAGCAGCAATAAGAAAGGCCAAGAAGACAAAGATTATAAGCAAGAATACAGATATGGGAGTGATATTGTTCATTACCAATAGGGCTAACAGTAGTATATACACACTACTGTTTTCTGTTTTATTTACTAAAGATAGGGAAGTCAAATAGAAACCCTTAAAATGTTCCATATGCTGTTTGTGGCTGTGGTTTCAATACTGTCAAAACTCACTGAACTTTACACATAAGTATAAATTATACATTAATAAAGCTGACAAAAAGGAAACAGAAATGTCAGCCATAGCAGGTTAATTGTAGTTCAGGGAGAAGAGACTACTGATCTCCAGCTACAGAGAGATATTCACAAAACTAGAAGGTGCTGCAAGATGGCTTTCACGGTGGAAAAAGTAGAGAGAAAGAAACCTATTAACAAGCATGTTACAGAATTCAAGTCAATTCTGAAGTCTCTGGTCTCATCCGGGAAACAAAGTCCTATATCTCAGCACGAAAATGAGAGGAACAGCAACAAGCAGAACTCAAGAGATTTTGAAAACTATGAGCATGGAATAAAGGGAGTGTAACAGAAATTTGATGTTCTTAGCTTTTTTTTAAATAATATACAAGTTTTTAATGAAGATTACTAATAAGAAATGGTAGGTAATACCACCTCACACCCATTATGATAACTACTATTAAAAAATAAAAACCCAGAAAGTAACAACTGCCCATGAGGATGTGGAGAAATTGGAATCCTTTTGCACTGTTGGTGGGAATGTAAAATGGTGTACAAAGGAAAACATATTTTTTTGGAAAACAGTATGGTGGTTCCAAAAAATTAAAAATAAAATTACCATATGATCCAACAATTCTGGTTATACACCCAAAAGAATTGAAAGCAGGGACTGGAACAGACATTTGCACACCCATGTTCACAGCAAAATTATTTGCAATAGGCAATAAGTGGAAGCAACCCAAGTGTGCATCAATGGATGAATGGATAAACAAAATGTGGTATAGAATATACATACAATGGAATATTACTCAGCTTTGAAAAGGAAGGAAATCCTGTCACATGCTACAACATGGATAAAGCCTGAGGACATTATGCCAAGTAAAATAAGCCATGCACAAAAAGACAAATGTTGTATGATTGCACTTACATGAGTAGTCAAATTCATGAAGACAGAAAGTAAAAGGGTACTTTGTAGGGTCTGGAGGTGGGGAGGAGGGTGAAGTGGCAGGCAAAATGTTGGGAGAGACTTCCATGTTCTCAAAATGGTGCTTGGATGGGATTGTAGCCTCAGTGTTCTACTGTTTCCTGTGTTCCTCCAACTGTAAAAGGAAGCTCCTCATAATCTGAATATGCCCTAACAGTTGAAGATGGCTTTAGGCATGGCATTCAGGAAAGAAGTAACAAATTAATAGCAACAGGAGGGAAGGAAAAATGTAGGAAATGGCTGAGAAGGGAGTAAAATTCACAAAAGTAAAATTAGAAACCATCTCATGAGTGGGAGAAGCAAATGAGTTCAGAATTTGCAAAAGAGAGGGGGGATGACATAGCTGAGCCAGAAAGGAAGACATTCTAGAGAAAGGAGCGAGGGTCTGGTGGCTCCAGCTGATGAACAGAGCTGTGGGCTGATCAACTTTTGGAATAAGGATAAAAAAGCACCTTGTCTTCTATAGTTAACAAGTACTGTCTGACTGTCAGTTCTGATGAAACACCCAGCAAATTACAGTTTCTAAACAGGTATTTCATAAGTGGAAGGCATGGAAATACCCACAGAAATCAAAACACAGAAAGTCGTACTGTTCAGAGTAATATATTTTGGGATTCTTTTTTAATAATAAGCATCAGGAAGAACACCAGGGAATAAAATTATTTTTAAAAGAAGCTACATGAAGTATAACTCACATCGCTCCCCCTCAAAAACAAACAAACAAACAAAAAACCTGGGCATTAAGTAATTGTAGCTGAATAAACTTTCATATCTAGTTTTCGAATAAGGACTTAAAATGATTATTTCTTAAAATGATTATTCAGGGAAAATTTTGCAGTTGGGATTATTTATTTTTTATAATCCTTTTCTTTCATGATATGTGGGTTTTTAGCCAGTCCACTTATTCTTAGTATGCTCAAAAAAAAGGTGAGTAAAGAAAAGGAAAGGAGATTCAAAGAAGCCAGTGTGGCTGCTGGTCAGTAGTAAACATAAAAGTGAATTAGAAAAGGTTGAAATGAACTAAAATCATGGCAACTGCTTTTTTCAATAGTACTTGCTATTGCCATCCTCCATTTCCACAGAAGAAGGCAAACCAAAATAGTATAATAAAAACAGCTAATTTTCATCCAACTCAGCGTATGAAATGCCAGGGCCAGTTCTAAGTGCTTTGTACATATTAACTCACTTCATCTTCACAACAGCCCCGTAAGGAAGGTATCCTGCAAGAGTTCATTGTTAAGTTTTTAGGAATTTTGTGAGCCTGTTGGTAGCTTGAAATCAGCCATGGCGGGAGGATTTGTTTACACCATGGAAACAGACATATCTACAAACCAGGGCTTTCAGGGGGAGAGCTGGTTGTTAAATGTTTTCTAGAACACCATCGCTATTGTCCTTCTTTCACAGATGGGGAAAGCGGGATACAGAAACATTAGGTAAACTTTCCACAATCCTGAGACTAGTAGTTGGTAAAGTTAAAATTGCATACGATGCAGCACTACATGAGAGACCAAGCTTCCATCCAACACACTATATGCTTATAATATGACTAAAATGCATTGGCTGTGTTCACAAAGCCTAGAGCTCTAATTTGGACTCCTTTACTATCTCCTGTTTAAGCTGTCTTGGTCTCAAGACATTTTATGAGAGAGATGTCACACTGTAAGAATGGCCCACACTTATCTCTGCTATGTCATACGTGAAATAGATGGGGTGAAAATCCAAAATAATCCTTGATTATCGTTTCCCTCCCTCCTTCCCTCCCTTCCAAACTTTATGCCTTTGCTATTGGAGTAGAATGTATGTAAATCGCTTAGGGTTTGGGCAGCATTTAAGGAGGACTACAGTGAATTAGCTCCCTGATGCTCCCACACTGCTTTCCTCATTATCATAGAAAGCCGAACAGCTGGGCTGACAGTGGGTGTCGTCGTCATCATTAATAAATATTTATTGAACATTCCCTTTGTGCTGAGCTCTGAGGACACAGAGAGGTAAAAGATATGGTCCTAGACTTGTCCAACAGGTGGCTCAGGTAACAAGTAAAAACTGCTAAAAAGAGAGAGTAACTACAATGAGTGGGGCGGCTGAGGAAGCCTCTCTGGGGGAGAAAATAGCACCTGAGATAAAGGAAGGGTCAAAGGAAAGTGGGCATTATAGGCAGGCAGAATGGTGTGAAGGAATGCATTGGACAATTATCATTTTTGTGTGCAGGATATAAGTGGTGCAATTTGGCCCAAGAAAAGGTTCCATAATAGGAGGTGAGGCTGGAAAGGATGAGCTCCTGTTTGAGGAGGGCCTCTGAAACTGACCAAGGAGCCTGGACTTCAGTTTTTGAATAATAAGGAATCACTCAAGGTTCTTGAACACACACAAGATGTGTAAAGCAATGCTATGAAAAATATTAAAGTTAGCCAGGTGTGTACTATGAACTGGAGGACAGTTACTGGAAATAGAGATCACAATAAAACAATAATCTATTATGAAAGCTTTTTCAACATGGAAAATCCTATGGAATAATTGGAATTGTAAGCAAGATACAATTAGAATTGCAGGCTGTGATTCTATGCTGTGGGAGAGGCTAGGGAGAACTATAACTGAATTCTCACGGTGATTGAGTTTCATTGGTGGAATTATGGGTGATTTTTTTTCTTCAATCAAATTTTTCGTAATGTCATAGTTTGTCATTACAAAAAATTTCATATGAATAATTTAAAAATTTCTGACAGAAAAAGATGCTTGAAGAGGACACTAATTTTAGATTAAATGATGAATTATGCTTTAGACACAATAAGATAAAGGAAAACAATTCAAATATGGATGGCTTTGCGACAGCTGGAGATACAGGACTGAAATTTTGGAGGTTGGTCAACATTTGATACCCTGTGCTTTGGGTCATAGGACTGACTGCGAATTTGGAAAGAGAATTCAAAGAAAGAAGACTTTAAGCTTGGGTATTTGCTCAAGAAGGAATAGAAGAGGAGGCGTAAGTCAAGTCCAGGAACGGGATTGAGATGGAGGAGTTAAGACCTTTTAGGACTAAGAGACCGATGCAAGTTAGTAGTTTATAAAGTAGTTGACCTCTTCTGAGAATTAGAAAAGAATGAAGACTGAGAAAAGTCACTGTTTCTAACTTCTTGGAACTGAGAAAAATGATAGTAGATGTATTTATTGTTTTCCTCTAGGTTAGCTCCATGTTATATACATTACATCTATTGTTTTTATAATTCTCATACAATGCCTTGTGTTGGGTGCCATTATTACATCATCCCCATTTTGCAGATGAGGAAACTGAGACAGAGATTTTAAGAAGAAAGGAACCTTAGAGATTATTTGGCAAAAATACCTCCCTTTTATATGTGACGTTAAAAGGGCTCACACATCAAGGTCATATGACTTTTCAGGGTTGAACGTCATTTGAAGAAGAGCTTGTGCTGGAGGGAGGTTATGCACCCAAACTCCCCCTCAGAGGTGGCCAGCCTACCTCCCAGTGTTGTTGAGCTCTCCCATAATTGGCTAGGGATTTTCAAAATTGATACTGAAAGGACTTCAGTCATATTTTTTCATACTTACTTTCCACATTTTCTTAATATGTGAATTGTACACACTTTGATGCTCATGTCATTTAATGTTTTGGCTGCTCCAAGTAGCTTTCCTATTTCGTTATTAGTAGAATTATATTATGTGTTATATATGCGGACACTTTTAATTAAAGCCTGGTAATGAATCCATCAAAAGTAGGAATTTTGCCCTGGAGCAGGGGCAGGGTGGATGATCATCAGCAGAGAAGAAAAGTGATCATTCAGCAGAACACTGTTATACGTTGTTGTTATACATTGATGATTCGATCCTATGAAAGAAAGTATTTAAGTTGTAAGTTGCCTACCTGATCTACTCTTTCAGTGTTTAGCCTAATAGAGTCTTTGATGGAGACAGTTTCTAAATAGTCCCGATCATGAGACCTATGTTTTAATAACCAGACCTAAAAAGAGAACACTTAGGTGAGGGCAAAAACTTTCTGAAATATGTATCCCCTGTTGGTCCAAAGGGTATTTTTCAAGTTACTGTGAATTATGAGCCCTAGTGGGGCATTTGCAACATAAAAGAAATCAAATAGAAAGTATTAACTTCAGAGGGCATTGCTCTTAGTAAGGATGAGCACCGTTTGAAGAAGCTGTTTTAGTTACTGTGTCGGTTGGCCCTCAGATCCATTCCTCACTTTTTTTCTCAGCTTTGGAAGGCCAGTGTAGGCCAACCCTTGGGAGCACTTCCCAGGCTCCTGGGTCAGCTGCAGTCGGCCCATGGAAGGAATTGGCTGGAGACCGAACTACTGGAGGACAGGAGGGAAGGCGAGGACAGGGTGGTCCCCCCTTCTCTTTCTGCCTCTAGCTGTGTCTCTAGCAACAGCTGTATGTCCATACTGGCCCTAACTGTGAACCATCATGGTCTCAGATTTCACCAGGAGACCCTGATCACAGGCTCTGTGACTTCTGTCTCATCCCTTGGTTCCCTCAGCTTAGGGGTTACAGTGACTTCTTACTTTTGCTACTCTCAGTTCCCTATTTGACCTCTCAGCTCTTCCATCACCTGCGTAACCCATTTCCTGAAGTACGCCTGTTTTCCTTGTTGGACTCTTGAGTGATACAATTCACTATGCACCTAAACGAAGCATATGTATATGGGGTCATGATATAAAACATTTTGTACTGAGAGAAGCTGTTGAGGAAAGTCACAGTCTATGAAAATGAATTTGACAGCATGCAGTGGGTGGTGCTGGGCCCGTTTCTTCAGTTGGGCGCTGATGGCTATGCCTGAGCTGAAGAACACAAATTTGGAGACTGTTTTTCTTTTTTGGAAAGGGAGACCAGTGTGGTACAGGTGTGGGAGTACAAGGTGACTGGGAGACCAAGATTCTAATCCTGGTGGCCTTGGGTCGTCCATTCAATCACGTGTCCTAGTACCTTGTGCTTGCTTTGTGCATGGCACCAGAGGTTCTAAGATTGGTATGCATTTTTTAAACCAGAAACTGCTAGAAGAAGTTACAGTGTCACCATTCGAAGTAAGATCTTGATTGATACATACTCTGTGACAGCACAGAGACCAGGTGTATTAGCATTTGTAGGCTGTTTAAAAGAACAGTCACTTACCTAAATCATGAAATTATGCTTTTACTACTGAATTATTTTCCTCAACTGATAAGTAGGTATTTAGTATGTTAGCATTAGAAATAATAGCTCAGCATTCTGGTTTTAAGTTATTAGGAAAAAATAAACATGATATGGATCATGGGACCTGTGGAATACCAGGTAATGGTGCTTACAGTCATTCATGTCAATAAATAGATCACACCATAAAGTGAGGTGTCACAAAAAGACAAATGCCTCTGATAGGTGGATATATTTTTTAAGTAGTTCAGAAAAATATAAAGTGAACCTCTTTAGGATTCAGACACACCCCCAAACCCTAAGTCTGAAGTATTAAACAAACAAAAAATGTTGTATGATGATGTTCTTCACCTTTTCAGCAAACCCCTGATTTCCCCCCATGTTTAAGAAAAATCTATGACCAAAAGGCCCCACGTAGTTTTCAAAATAGTAAATTCCAACAGATATCCCAATGTCTCTGGTAAGATAAGCAATTGAATATGCACAATTCCAGGCCAAATGTGAGCTTTTCCTTTATGCCCAACTCTCATTGAACTCAGCGGCTGTTCAGTTGAGTTTATCTGAAGGGGAGATAAAAGCTTCCTGCCCAGCATTAAACCTTGCCCCATGCAGAATCCAGACATTTGCAACCCTTTACTTAAACTTTATATACTTGTTTTATATATTCATCACTTATGGTAACACCACTGCAAAATAAAATAAAGTCACATTGTTATGGAATGTATTTTATCCTTACCTGTTGGAGAGACTGACTTTTTCCCCCCACCAAAGCAGATTATTTATCTCAATTTCTTTAAAGACCCATCTAATGTAATTTAGTGGTTATTTCTATTTTTAGATTTTCCTGGCTTATTTTCTACTCTTCCCTTGAATTTACATAGACTTTCAGGCATAGAGAAGTGAGTGAAATAAGACAACAGCAGATTGCACTATTGTATACTGAACTCGAATCTGGTTGGCGACATAAGGCAAATTAGACTGGAAAGCGGTCGTACATGAATAAAAGGCAATGAATGGTAGCTGAAAAGAGAAATCCAGTAAACCTGAAGGTGGTCTAAAAGTATAATGCTGCAATAAAATCAAATAAAATAGCATATTTTACTAGGGATTTGGTTGAGGGCCTGGAGGTGTCACATTCATACAGAAGCATATGATCATTCAGAAAAATACCATGCAAATCAAAGCATAGTGGGTACAACAGCCTGCCAAACAAAAGTTAAAATATTTGAACAATTTATGACAATTAAAAAATTTTAGAGTCTGAATGCATATTCTGATTACTAATGTACAACTGCCCAAGGATGTGTCAAAACTTCAAAAATATGTTGATGACATTTATCTATAAGATCCCTTCTTGTCTAGTCAACAATGTACAATGGAGTATTATTGAGAAAATCCTTCAGGATGAAATTATCCTCAGAAAACCTATCTCCAGAGACAAATGAAACCTTCCTTTGGGCATTTAGCATGTTTTTGAATTATCTAGAGAACTAGTGAGCTCTATAGGGTGTTTCTAAGGGTAGGCATGTTTGGACATATAAAATGGGCACCTTTAGCTTTATAAAAGTTGCAGGAAAGACTAATTTCTTATCAGAAAAGTATCCTAGGTCATTAATGCTGCTGAGACCTCTGTATCAGTAATTCTTACCCCCTTGGAGGAAGATCCCATTGAGAATCTGATGAAACATACAGACTCTTACTGCAGAAAGTGCACACTAACTTGATCATGGAATTTTGAATACAGTCTCAAGGGTTTCTCAAATGCTCCAAAGATCATTTATATCCCACGCTACCCCTGTCCCATTAAGAACCCTGTGTCAATGACAAATTATTGGGCAGTTTTCACATGAGTAACACAGATCTCTCTGAGTCTGGAGTTTTATCAAACTGGGTTAAAAATTCTGACTTCATCATTTAGTCATTTCCAAGTTATTTGATCACATTTCCCTTGCAGTTTAAAGGTGGGGAGTGGGGGGAGGGACGAAAGTGTAGACAGAGCATATTTATATATATTTATTTGTATTATATGTATTCATTATTAATACATTAAGTATATTATAGAACATACACAAAAATAGAATTTATAAAAGTGAGATGAAGATAGAACATTTTTAAATATCTTATTAAACATGATGCTGTCAATATCTAATATCTCAAGGTAAAATATACACTTAGGTCAGAATGCATCATTTATGATAGTTAATATAAATCCAAAGTCTTGGATAATTGTGCATGTTTTTTATTTGTTTCTTGTCAGATCTAATTAGACTGTCATTGTTTTCACTGCTCAATATGGTTGGCAAAGAACTTTTAGAAGTTAAGTGGCAGATTTGATTTTGATTTTCTACTGTGTTTGCATTATCAGATTTATTTCAATCTTTGATTTCTTTGAAGAATATTTTTAAGCCACTTGTTTTCCAAATAAGAGGTCTGATTGGTTAAACCCAGATAATATAATGAGTGGACACAGTAAACCTCAAGGTCAATACCCTGAAAGTGGAAGAACCAGAGGGGGCACCACTGTCATCCCCTGCCAGGTGCCTTTGGAAGTATTCCTCAGCCACCGTACTTGGGGCCACGTAAAGGTCATAGGGAACATGACTTAATTAACCTTTATAAGGCTCTTTTTTTGGTCATTACAGTTTTTATTAACCATTAAGGGAAAAATGAAATAGAATTTCTAACGTTCCTCCTAAACACACTGAATTGCTTTGCTCACTCCACTTTGGAGACCCCTGCCTTAGGCAGATTACTGCCTCTCGGTTTCTCCATCTGTAAAGTGGACATATCACATATTTCATGGGGTTAAATGGATTAAATGTGGCATATTTAAAGGCTCTACACAAACACTGGCATAATGCATAATACTTAAAAGGAGAAATAATGCTATTATAATTATTACTACTCTATTACACAATTGCCACGTATGCAGTCATGTTGCTGCTCCTAGTCTAATTTAAAAACCAAACAAAACTTCTTCTCAATGCTCTTTATATGACTACAAGAGCTGTAGCTTCTCCTTACTTCCCATCTTCCCCCAGTCCTAAATAAAACAAAACCCCAAACCCAAAACATATCAGCCTTTTCATCTTGGAAAATAACAAAGATTCTGAACACTTAGTATTCTTTTTCATTACCATGATGATTACTAATAGCAAAGACCTACTAAATTCTCTCTGTCAGATAGGTTTAATATATTCTCTCTCATCTTTTCATTCAATAAGTTTTATTTTGTTTTTAAAAACAACATACAATGTGCTAGACATCCAGCTAATTGCTGAGGTTTCCAATATGAACTGAACTTGCGCCACACCCCCCAGGCACTAACCCTCTAGTGGAGGTCACCAAACAAATAATCGCATCAAAGTGCTAAGTGTGATAATGGAGGCACACCGGTTGCTATGGGAGCAGAGTGGTAAAAGCCGCTTCCTTTGCCTGGGGAGTACAAGAAGGGCCACTAGAAGGATGCTGGGCCATAGCTGAGCTTTGGAGAATGTGGACTGGGAACATGCATTTCAGTGAGAGGGAAGTATATCCAGGATGGCTCCTTAGGAACCAGCTGATAGACCAGGTTTCCTGGATCCAGCATTTGGGGAAGGTCAACAAGGCTGGCAGAGATCTGTTCACGCACAGCCTTGGGGGACATGCTATAAGGAGTCTGGAATTTATCCTAGCATGGATGGGGAATAGACAATTGCTTTTAAACTAGAGAGTGATATGATCACAAAGAGAATTGGGGTGCTAATTTGGAGGAAAGAGTGTGGAGAAACAAAATCTATTGGGACTGTTGACTGGAAAAAAGGGAGGGGGCGTGTTTATTTCTCTAGTAAGTGTACTTGTGGATTCTAAACTCTTCACTAAATTAAATGTAGGCTGACTCACTTTGTCAAAGGTTAGGTTCCATTACTGTAGATAAAGTACTCGTTCCCTGAATGGCAGTGTTACTTGCTCCCGTTTGAACAGCTAGGCAACATTTCAGCCAACAGTTCGCCTAGTGGGACTAGAAGCTTCCTAATTTTGTGCATGGAATTTGTCTTTATGTGAGTTCTATGACTAGATATCCATTTTCAAGCCCAACATCTACTCTGTACAGAACTTCAACCACAGCTGACTTACCTAACAGGTGGATGTGGCCATCCAGGCAGGAAAAAGAGACTTTTAGATCTTTCTGCCAAACTAGAAAGAGAAAAGCACGTTCAGGGAGCACATTATGACTCATCAAAGTCCAAAAGGACGAGCTTCGTGTGAGTGTGGCATTGTGGGCAGCTCTTGGAGTCCTTTTAATCTCCAACCGTATTTGCTTTTGTGTGATTTTCTGCAAAACAAAAGAACCCTATCATCTTCCTCCTCGTGTGAATTGTTAAATAATGCTTTACCTCAGAAATGAAGTTCATGCTATGTGTTCTACAGTCTTTTTTTTCACACTCAGTGAATGGTGCTGCCTTTTCATTTCTCCCGAGTGTAGGCTTATCTTATAAAACTCCTACTTGCTGCAGTGCAAGCTACAAACACGATGATTCTTTAGAGGAAAGATCAGAAGGGAGAAGGTGGTGCTTTCCTGGACCAATATGAGGGGAAAAGGGGAGGCAATATCTATATTTAATCTCTCCTCCCAGTGAGAGATTTTATTTTTCAATTCCCATAGTTGCAAATAGAATGCATGGACACCAATCTCTCCAAGTGTGGTACCAAAATTTTATATGGGCTGAATAATATACACATATGACCAAGGGACTGTTTTCCTCTTTACTTGCCCTCTGACAAAATGCCAGAAGGAACAGCCAGTCTCTTCCTTCAGCACCTGACTAAGATGATTGTACTCTTAGGAATTTGGTGTGGCAGTTGAAGGTGGACTGTTACAGGTATACAGAACACTTACTCACAGGGATTAAAGATGAGGCCATTGATTTCTGACAATTGCCATGTGAGGTTGGCATGCTAGGGAAAGAAATTAGGTCCCCCTAAATTAAAACCTAATATTACCTAATGTAATAAGTAAGCCTTGTCATTAAGTTAAAGCCCTCTTATAGACAACTGGGTTGTCTGGCTATGTTATTAGTTGCAACTTATTAGGTAGTTAGAAGTTATACTTTTACTACATTGCTCATTTTGCTTGGGCTTTCTCACTGGGGTTTTTCCCAGCTGAAAGTTACACTGCATAGCCTCAGGCAGAGAATAAGTTCTTACTCTAGATTTTCCAGGGTGCACTATATCTATTTCTCTTAAATGTATTATGTTTTGTTGTCTTAAGGTTCATTTGGGGCTAGAAAATGATGAAGCTGAAGTCACCAAGCAAGTAAAAAGGCCTTAGCAAACTACAGGGTGGGTGATGGAATGGATGCTCGTAGCCACCTGCAAAAGGTACCCTTTCCAACTACTTCCATCAGCAGTGGATCAGCAATGCAAACAATTCTTGCCATTTAGTGACCACATGTAGTATTTGGTGTCCCTTCCATTGCTTCTTGTTTTCAGCTTATCCAATGGATAGTTTTCAGCATCTGAAAACTGCATTTCAGGCCTTGTTGCTCAAAGAGTCAATTTTGCAGCAGTAAAATGGTCTCAAAATAGGATTTAACTCTAGGGGGAAAAAATTCTCAACCAGTCACAGTGCAATTTGAATGACTAATTTAAGCCATTATATTACAAAATAAGGGATAAATCAGTTTTCATAACACTACCTTATAGGAACTGTTTTAATTTTAAGAGTCAAGCACCTACATTAATCTGAGTCTAAAATAATAGGTCCCAGATTTAAAATCTCCTAACGTTCTTTCACACTTCATAAAACTAAAACTAAAATTGTCTCAGCAAACACTGACCTATTCGTCCAGCCAAAGTACTGTATTTAAAGGAAAATTGGAACAACAGATCCCCAAATTGCAAAGCGCCCGCAGTTTACTATCTGAAGCTTTAACTGGTCTTAAATGTGAGGTGGGAGTGAAGACACTATGGACTGTGAAGAGTAAGAAATTTATTTCCCTCCGTAAATCAAAAGCAGATTCCATGCTTCAGCTGCCCCCTAACCCGCCCACCCCGCCCCCACGGGATTGTTTTTCCATGTTTTTTATGTATTTTATATGAAGATGACAGGTGAGAGGTTGAAGAGCTCTGTCTGGTCCACAAAGTAAACAGAGGGGTTAGGACGGGTTTATTTATTTACAAGACGTTCAGCCTCTCAGCTGTTTTTCCCTCATTGGCATTTGGAAGCTTGCAGTCCTTTAGAAAAGAGACAATTTGGCAGGAATGTTCTTTGTGGCCGCCTGCCTTTTTTTCTGGAGGGGAGAATTGGGACAGATTTATAATTACAACCTTGGGAGGGGGACAGGGAGGGAGGGAGAAAAAGTTTCAGCCGGCACGACAATGCCTGTTTTTTAAGGGTCAACACTGCCACAAACAGCTTTGGTGCCACTCGGCGCCCTCCCCCGTCTCCTCCCTTTCCCTCTGCAGGCTCGCTCTGGCCGGCGGAGGCACAGTGAAATTCCAGCACCTTCCCCATATACCGCCCCCCCCCCCCCCCCCACGCCGCCAAACTACTACGCGCTATTACTACGGCTCCTCTCCCTTTCGCCGTCGCCTTCTCCGTTTCCCCAGCCCCGCGGGGGAGCGCCGCAGCGCCCCTGGAAGAGGACTGCCGGGAGAGGGACATCGAGTGCCTAACTCCAGCAGGGCCTGGGGCTTTCTGCGTCCTGCGCAGTTTCTCTGCTCCAGGCACAAACACCGCCCGAGAGCCGGCGCCTTGCAGACACACACGGATCCACGCATACAGTAGAGCTGTCTCGATCCACATTCTTGCACACCGCCCCCTCCTCCCCCCGAGCTCCCGGAGTCGCTGAGCGAGGCGAGTGACAGGCGCGTCCCGCCAACCCGCGCCCGGGCGGGCAGGGAGGAGCGGCGCGCGGGGCCAACAGCGGCGCGTCTTCCGGCGCCCGTGGAGGCGGCGAGGGTGGGACGCGGGGCGGAGCCCGCGTTTAGGAAGAGGAGGGGATGGCTGTCATCAATGAAGTCATATTCATAATCTAGTCCTCTCTCTCTCTTTCTGTACTCTGGCTGACTCACAGAGGGAAGAGATTCAGCCAGCACACTTCTCGCGAGCAAGGTAAATATAACTTACAACTCCTTTCTCCTCTTTCCCCTCCCTCCGGCCTCCCGGCTGGAGCCGCCGCGCAAACCCCTCCGGCACCGCGCCGCCTTCGCCGGGGATTATTCGTTATTATCCTAATTATTATTTATTGAGCATGCACGGAGACCAAAACAAACAGGCGGGCCAACCGCCACAACCACAAAACGCCCGCCTCCTCCCCGCGGGCCTCAGGTGGAATGCTCTAACGACAGCTCTGGGGCGGCGGTGGAAGAAACGGAAAGTTTCAACCGAACCTTGCTGTTCTAATAATAACAGTAATAATTACTACTTCTAGGAGACAAGGCGGGGAAAACCCCAACAAACCATAGCTTTGACCCCAGGTAGCCAGTCAGCAATGCTCTGCCAACTCAAGGTTGCAACACACACACTCGGCAAGGTTGCATTCCGTCCCCCACCCCGCCCCACTCGCTTAAAAGCTGCTGGAGGGGGGAACGGGGGAGAAAGGCAGGAGGACAGGGGAGGAGGATGGAAAACGCGACAGTTCGCCCCGAACAGTCCTCCCCGGAAGAGTTGGAAGGGGAGCGGGAGAGGCGGGCGAGGAGCCCGGGCTAGCGGCTGGGCGCCAACGAACGCTGCTGACACCCGCTTCCCGGGTATTTGTTTAAAGGGCTCCGGCTGCAGAGACGCGAGCGATTCGCGGCGGGAGAACCCGGAACAGGAGCCCCGAGGTGGCGGCAAGCGCCGCCGCGGGGCCGGTGCGTGCCGGATCGGAGGTGTCACCTCCACTTTGCGCTTTCCCTTGGGCGGGGATGGGGACGCTGACCGGTAGGCAGGCCTTTAGGCAAATGGGTTGCTGGGGGATGCGCCCGGGGCTCTGCGGACGTCCCTGCCCTTGGTACCTGGCGGCCGCGCGGCTCGGGTGTTGAACTTCGGGGTGTCCGGCCCGGGCCGCACTGATATGAGGGTGGGAGGAGGCCCCCCCAAACGAGGTCGGAGTTGCCCGCTGGGCTCAGTCACCCTGCCCTTCCCCCTCCCCGGGTTTGTTTTCTTTTGCTTTGCGTCTTCCCTTGGCGTGAGTCGCGGGAACCGCAGGCGTGGGTCGCCCGCGATTGTCCGGGTGCTGGGGGCGCTCTGGAGCTCGGGAGAGCCATGGGGGCTGCGGGCTGGGGAGGCCATGATCCGGATAATCCTCTCTGCCTTACTGTCACAAACAGGACCCGCGCGCACCCGGGCAGCGGCGGTAGCGTTCGCCGGAGAAGGGGAAGGGCTGCGGAGGGGAGGGAGTGGGGGGTGGCGAGGGCGGGAGGCGGGGAGACCGGGTGGGAGCCTCCTCCCAACGATGACACGCACCCCTTTTTTCTCGTTCCCTGCTTTCGAGTTTGCTTTATTCCCATCCTACCCTGGTTTGGCCCCTTCCTCTGCCCTCCCCCACCATCCGGCCGTCTTCCCTTTTCCCGCGTGCGTTGCAAAACACGGCCATGCCATCTGCAAAGGTGTCGCGATGCACTTCCCCAAATAACCAGTCCGGCGTGCCAGCCCCTAGGCGCCCTCCTGCTGCGGGCGCACACCGAGCCCGGTGCCCCGCACCAGGCCTCGCAGCCTGGACGCAGTTGCACTGCACGGGGCGGGACGCAGCAGTGCGGGCTCCAGGGTACACCCGCTCCCAGGTCCGGGCACTCGGCTGGTTTCCGGTACACGCGGGGAAATCGCCTCCTGCCAGTGTCTGCGCGCTTGTCTCTGTCTCCGCCGCCTGGACTGCATTATTTTATCCGGGTTGCAGTATGCGGCCGATCCTGGTGAGCGCCGGGCTGGCCGGACTGCCGGGGGTGGGGGTGAGGGGGTGGAGGGAAGTTGGACGAGGATCAGGCAGGAAAAAAAAGTTTGGCAGGGCGGCTAAGTAGGGAGGGGGCGGCGAGCTCCCGCGGCTCGCGTCTCCGCGCTCTCGGGGCTGGCGCGAGTGTGTCTGCGCGTGAGTGTGAGTGTATGTTGTGCGCGCCGGGCCAGCGCGTCGCGAGCAGCGGCGCCGGCAGTCACTCCTGCCCGCGCCCTCCCGGGGAGGCTCGGGAGGACCAGGCGAGGTTTGGTGGCGGGGGCTGGTGGGGGTGGCGTGTGCGTGCGGCCGTGAGTGTGAGTGTGAGTGTGCGCGCGCGAGCGGCAGAGAATCAGGAAGTCACAGCCGCGAAGCGCACAGACATGTTTGATCGCCGTGACATGACGCGCGCGAGAGAGGAAGCGGCGGCGGCGGCGCCGGGGGCTGGGCCGCGGGCTTGGGCGCGGGCCTAGGGCTCCGGCGGGGAGACCCGCTCCCGGCCGCCGGCCGCGCCGCCACCGCAGTCTCGGCGAGCCCCGCGCCTCTTTTTTGTTCCGCGTCCCCCAGGTAAGGAGCCTGCGCCGCCGCCGCCGCCGCCGCCGCCGCCCGCTGAGTGCGGAGCTTTCCAGCCGTTTCCCTGCCGGCCCCCTCCGGTCTCCCGGCTCGCCTTTCCTGCAAAGTCAGGCGGGCGGGGGAAACGGGCTCCCTGCCCGCCGATCGATCGCGTGGAAAACTTTACAGCGGGAAGCGCCGTGTGGGGGAAGGAGAAGGCCTTGTGTTGGCTGCTGTCGCTTGTCAGTTTACTTCCCCGGGTCCGCAGAGTGGAGACGCTGTGCCCTGGGGCTGTTACACATTCAAACTTCGGGCCTAAACGTGTCTCCAACTCTCGCAGAATTTACTCCAACCATAAAATAAATATTCAGAGTCGTTCACCTGGCCTTGCCGGGCATTTGGGTTTTTTGAGAGTAGGAAACAAGCTTGGGTATCGAATCGAGGGAAGTAGGGGTGTTGTGCAGAATCCATTCCTTTAATGTCTGCATCGGGTGTTACGTAATTTTAGTAGCACATGGGTGCAAAGCCCATACTGGGCTTCTTCCCTCCTTTGTTTATATAACTTTTGGGAGAGTTTTGCAAGGTCGTCTCCTTTTTTTGCTTCCTCCCTAACCTTAGGAAGGGAGGTGGGTGCTTTTGAAAGAGTAAAGCCAGTGGGTTAGTATTTTAAGGAGAGGTGTCACTGAGCGTTGGTCGTTATGTAGGCTGTATTCCAAATGGGTCTAATGTTAGAGCTGAAGGTAGACATTAAAGATACAAGTTTGTCTACTGCATGGACTGTTTATTTTTATCTATGTTACCAACAGCAGAGTTAAATTTTAAACTTCCCTTTCAAAGGACTGTTTTTTTTAATTTACACCTTGTTGTCTCATGCTGGTAGGAACAGATTGTTTGTATGAACAGAAAGATTGTTCCTTGCTGTGGAACAGAAGGAAATTTCTAACCATTAAGACTCAGAAATCCCTGAGAGCTGTAGTAAAAAGCTATACCTAACGGTATGTGTGTGTATATGTACTTAAGTGTGCACATTCAAATATTTTAGTAATATTTTCCACCAGTTATTTATTTGGGGGACCACTACCTCAGGCTTGTTTGCCAACACCAGACTTGGTAGGCTTCCAGCCTACTTCCAGCACACTGGGGGTGTTAAGAGGTGTGGCAGGTTTGAATCCCAAGTTGGTGCATTGTTATGCAAATGGAGTTACACTTCTTCTGTTAGGAATCTAATTGCCCTTTTATTCTCCTGGACCTTTTTTTTAAAGCTCCCTGACAACTCAAAATTTTTGCTACTGGAAAGGGGATCTGGAGATATATCTCAGGTACAAAAGAGATTTTTTGAAGTGGATGAGAAAAAAAGACCAAACCTGTAGACCCAGGTGCATCTACTTTGCTGGGGGCATTAAAAAGCGATGCCATATTGGTAAAGAACATTGTAAAATAAATGAGGAGTTTGGGAAATAACCCTTGAAGAGGCCCTCCATGCAGGCTTTCTCTTAGGAGTGACATCACTTACATCCTAGCCTCGGGACTAGCTGCCACCGTGGTGTTTCACAGAACATACTCACCGAAAGAGTATTCAAAGCAGCCTCAGATCTTTTCTTTTGTTCGCTTTTAAAGTGGTTTTGAGCATTTCTTGTCAAGTTTCTTGAAAAGTGCTTTGACCCAACACCTGAGGCATGGAATTGACAAAAAAAAAAAAAAAGAGAAAAAGTTCCTCTGCCTGTATTATATTGTTAATGCCTGAATTTTGTTTAAATATTTCTGGCAGTATAACTACAAAATCACACGTTGGCAAATAATTGAAAACTTGTTCTCTTTGATTAAGTTTAAGGTAAGTCATTTTATAGACCAGTATAAAAGCACATCCCATTCTTTCCTAGGAAATTATTGATAGCCTTTATGTTACTGTAATATTTTGACATTTCACTTTAAAGGCTTATTATGTATTGCAATAAGACCATAAAAAAATTTTCATAAATTATAGAAGTGATGCTGTCTTCCAGTGTTTTTATGTTCCTCCCACCCCCTTAGAAGTCTTCCTTTGTAAACAAGGTCTTTGTCAAACTCCTAGGTCAGCAGCTTTTTGATACTCCAGAGAAATAATAAATCATGATTTATGACATCTTGACATGATGCCATGAGCGCAACCTGAATTATCACGAATATAACGCTATGGAGTGTTTCTCAGCACTGGCGTGTTGAGGGGGTGTTGTTAGGACCAGAAATTTTGATTCTCACTTGGTCAAGATGGTTTTAAGGGAAGTCATGGACGATTTGTTGCTTAATATGAGCAGACTTAGAAAACTTTCTGTAAATGAGTCACATTTCTGTCGTATTTCTGGTGAACAGATGAGAAAATTAACCTAATGTGAAAAGTCACTTTTGGGAGCTGCTTCTGATTTTTTTCCTGTCACTTGTTTACTGTGAAAGAATTATCTTCTCAATTGCTCCTTTCCTTAAATGTGTTCTGTAGGTTTTTGACCAATAGAGGATGCTGAATTTTCTGTCGTCTTTGGAAGAGTTCACATTACACAACTTTAATCTCTAGTCCATTAATAAAGTCATGGATCATTCCATAAATAGTTGAGAATAGAAAATACAGATGATGGTGGTAAGCTATTTGGAAGAGTATTTAGGAAGGCCTGGCTGTTTATTTTTTCTTCATAGAAAGTCATGATTTCATATTTACCATGGAATATAGGAGTCTAAAACTTAGTTTTGCTGGAGTCATTATGAAAGATTGCATATTTATTTACCTAAGATACCTAGCACCAAGTTAAATGGGATCTTGCAATGCAGGGTTTGGAAAAGCTTATATCTTTATTTGTTTATTATGATTTTATTTTCTCATATTAATATAGCACTTTTTCTTGGAAGTGTTAGGATAGAGTGAGATTTTAAGTAATAAAATTTGTAAAGATGCAGTGAAAGATCCTTGAGTAATTATACTTTAGCAAAACATACAATAGAGTTGGTGAAATTCAGGAGCTAAATAGGTCTTTTGAATTTTGGATGTAAACATCATTTAATTTTAATTGTGAGTAACTCATTCATTCACTGATTTGGAATGATATTTTAGATGTGGAATATAGGAATTTCCTGAGATATTGATATAAGTAGTGCCCATCTGGACTTCTGGATTTATAATTCATTATGTAACTTAAGACTACTATAAATTGTGATGTTTTATTAGGTATTATAAGACTTTCAGAACATTCAGACAGTTATAATCAGGCTGTAAGCCTGTATGATTTAAAACTTAAGAATATTGTAATAGTCTATTGTAGTTTTAGGAAGAGCAACTTTATAAGCCATCAGTCTGATACCAATATATATCATCTACCTCCATGCAAGCACTAGTGTTTTAGAAACTTTTTAGAAACCGATCTGATTTGAACATGGGCTGACCGATTCGTAAATCAATGAATCCATAGAAGTTGAGAATATGAAGTTTAAAAAAACTTTATTGAGTTACAATTACTTAGAAATAGAAAGAAAAAAAAAAAGAAAAAATCTCCGACCAAAAAAGGTTTGTTGGTTTACAGGTAGTCCAAGGGCATTCTGTATTAGCTTATGTTCAGATTATGTGTTTCTTGTTTAGGATGATCATATATTTCTTTACCTACTTGATATTGTATATTCTGGTTTTTACCATCCCCCTGGGACATAAGTTACTGAACTTGGAAATTGAGTATCTGTGAGGAAAGCCCTCTCCCATCTTTCCCCTGTACTTTTGAACCTGGCATGTAATAGCCTTGTAAATATTTGCAACTTTTTTGTAGTTGGCTGTTGTGCTGTATTCCTGTATACACTAAAATGCTATTAAGCAAAGTCCATAATTCCCAACAAATAAATGATCTGCAATTGAGAATTTGTGTGTTTTGAAGACTGCACCTGAACATGTAGAAAACATACGAATAGCAAATGGTAAACTGCACAGGCCATGTGACACAGGGAGACCTCAGGGTGAGCTCTCTTGGGTGGGTGGAGGAGATGAAGCTTTGAGACAGGGTAAGGTTGCGGCCAGAGGAGGGCAGGGATGGGGGTGGGAGTGGTGGGGAGTTGATCTCCCAGTATCAGAAAAAAGCCCTGAGATCACAGGACCAAACCTGAAGTGCCTGTGAGAAGACTGTGTGCCAGTTTTGACCTGGTTGCTCAGGGCAAGAGGTTCCTGTTGGGGAGAATATTTCAGAAGATAAGGTTGGAGATGGTAGACTTGACTTCCAGACTAAAACATGAATATTTTACCCAGTGCCTCTCAGAAGTTTTGAACAAGGGGATTCATGAAGAATGTATATTTTAGATTAATCTGGCAGATGGTCAATTCAAGTCCAGGGTGGGAAATGAAGCCATACAGGAATCCTCATGGTAATATCCATTTTTATATTGTGGATCACACGGTGTCTTCATATGTGGTGCTTTATTTGATTCATATCAAAATTGAGGTTGTAGTTGGCTACTATTATGCCTATTTTGTAAATGAGGAATTTGAAACTCAGAGGTCAAGTGACCTTTTTGGTGATTTCTTTTAAGGGGGTAATAACATCATAAATGGTCATTATCCATTTTAATTGCAGTGGGCCTGGAGGGTTCCTTGAATTTTTGTTGCTTCTATGAAATTTGGGGCATGTGGGCATATCGAAGCCAAACCATCCCATACCTGGCTTCACTGAGCGTTTAATGGTCGAGTTTTACTGCTACATCCAAGTGTGCTGTTGCAACCAGAAGGGTTTTTGAAGTAGGGTTTTCAGACTCTTGTATGTTTAACGTATACATACCATTATCATAGCAGAAAAGGAAGTGGCTCTCCTGGATTCTTAGCATGCCAGAAGAGGTTGCCTTGCAAAGGGGCCTAATAGAACCTAAGAAGGTTGGGTTGTCCGCTGTTTGTGTAAATAACAAACAAAATGTTTCATTTTGGAGGGTCCTGCTTTGAAATTAGCTTTTGTGGTTTTGGCTTGGGTTGGTTTGGCTTGGACCAACTGCCTGGCACTTTGGGTTCAGTTGAACTTTAGAAGTAATAGTTATCCTTGACTTACCTTCTACCAGTGGGCATGAGTCCTGGACTAGTGGGACGTTCTGCTGAAATGCTTTTTTTGTTGAGGGGCTTCTAGTACTTTGAGTTTTCGCGTAAAACACCCCTTTTCAAAGACTGTTTCCTTTGTGGAAGTAGTGTTGTCCTCATTGAGGAGGTCCTTGAGTCTCATTGCAGGTAGTCTTCTAAGACGGCAACTCCTGGTACCTACAGAGTAGTATGTGAAGAGCCGAGGTTCCCCTTGGGGATGTGCCGGGAACCACGGGCAGTAATTAGCCACTGCAGAGTTTGTTATCTTTTGTGTCACACAGAGCTGCCTCAGAGCCTTTGCCGGGCCTGACTCTGGGCAAGGACTGGTCCCAAGGCAGTTTATTTAAAGTGAGGCAGCAGCTCACATCCTAATTTGTTTCCTGGACTAAATGAAGGATTTCCAGAGGCCCAACAAACAGAGTACAATTTTAATCCAGCCACTTTTTAAAGCATATTTTACTTTGAATGGTAAACGGACAGGAATAATTATGAGAAAAGTGCCTTCCACACTCTTTCCAGAGTTTGGGTCCGGTAACATATAACATTAACTTTAAGACCCGTGTGGTTTTTATCCATGGCACACATCAAACTGGGTCCCGTTTCAACTTGCACACCCCAGACCAACAAGCACAAGGACTTCAGTTAGTGTTCAATCACTTATCCAGGCAACACTGGCCTCTAAAAAAGAAACGCCCTGATTTTCCTTGCTGTTCTTATCCACCCTCGCCTCCCCCATGAAGAAGAGTAGCTGCTAGTGTTCCAGTTTTGGAGATGTTGCTACTTCTTGTGGAGAAATTATCAATTCCTTTATAGAGAAAGCTCCATAGAAAACAAGAAGCCCTTTCAGGTCAGGAGACAGGTTCTGAATCAGCAAACAGATATAAATAAAAAGAACTCCTACCATAACCATCTCCTGAGCCTTATTGTCTTCCCGTAACAGCCAGAAAACTTTAAAAAGACAGCTATTCTTAGGGATGCGAACTGGGCTTAATATTATACCTTTGGCCTGTACCCGCAAAGTCATTCTATACATCAGAAGTGATGAAAGATCCACTGGAGATCCAAGATTTCCCCACTCTTCCTTACTACATTTGGGGAAGAGTTGTTTAAAAGGTGTTGTCTAATCAAGGTGGTTTACTTTCCCAAACTCTTATTGTGACTAGAAAACAGTTTCTAGGAAATACTCATTTGTTCATTCATTCATACTTCAACACCTCACTAAAATGCCACCTTCTCCAGCAAGCACACCCAGATTCCATTTCCTTCCTTCCCCCTCCAAGCTGTAAGCAGCCTCTCCTGCCCCATGACCGCATTGGACACTTTAGCCATACCCCTTCTTGCCTGGCAGGAGCTTCCTTTTTTCTTCTCACTGCTATTTATGGATAAGTCGTTTCCCTATCAGACTTGCAGAGCCTTGGGGTAAGCCCTCTGGTCATTTTTATACATCCTACAGGCCTTGTGCCCAGTGGAGATTCAGTAAGTTTGGAAGTAGATATGTAAATGGGCCCTCTGGATGTTTGATTAAACATCACTGCCCTTAGTTCATGACATTGTCACCACCTCATATTCTCGCTAGGGTTTCTCTTCTCTGTCTGTCATAAATGAATCTGTTTTCACAGCCAAACCCTAATCCTTACAACATGCCTCTGCCCTTGTTTCCATCTTTGTTCCCCATCCTCTGCTTGCCATTCCTGTGCATCGTTCCTGTCCAGGTGGGAACTTGCCCCGCTGGTGGCCGGCCTCACACTTGCCTGGTGGGCGCAGTTAGTCCCGGGCTGGGAGTGAAGTGAGAAGTTATACTTACAGGTGTGACTTTCGGCAAGCCTTATGTGGTCTCCTCCGGTATTTCAGTTGATCTCAGTAAGACACTAAGGTGTCTGTGTTGCCATGATTGGACCTGTGACCTGAAAATTCCATAAAGTGGAAGAACTCTTTTCATATGGTGCTGTGTGTGCCGGGTGTTCAGTGGAGAGGGTAGGGGGTAGAGAGGAGGCTGTGGCCGAGGGGAGATGTCTGTGCTGGTTAGAGTTTGTGGGAAGCTCTGGCAACTTTTGTTTTTAAGAACATATGCTCCCCAGTTGTAAAGGCAGGGTCAGGACAAAAAAAGACAGGGTGTACTGCTGAAAAATTCTTGGTCAAAAACACAGTGGCCTGGCCCTTAGGGAGTGCTGGTGAGGTAGAAGGAAGCATTGCAGGGGACGAGGGGGACTAGCCCTGCCTCTGTGCTTTACCTGCCACCCACCCCACCCTGACACATTTTCTGAATTGTATTAGCTATGTGATTGTGAAACAGTTTGTGCTTTTCTATGACATTGTAAAATATTTCCCCCTCCTCCCAAAACAAGATGAAAATAGATTTTGAGTGTCATCTTGTGGAGAGACCTACCATTACTCCCCTATAAGGACAGATCCTGTTCCCTATCTCTACTGTGCCCACCAGCACCAGCTCCAGCCCATCTGCATCATGTCATTAGAGCTTTAAAGAAGAAAGAATGGGGTGTGGATTCCTAGGGAGACCAGTAGGGTTGGTGAGGGAGAAGCTGAGTTGGTCAATACTGGACTTTCAGCCTTAACCACAGTTAACTTGGTAATCACCTGTGCCTCTGCTTCACACTTGCACCTCTGTAATCTAAGCCCCCAAGTTGCTTTATGCCATGGGAAGGTGTGTACTTGAGCTGCACAATAAAGTTGCCACCAGAAATGGAGAGGAAGGAATAAGAGGCCAGGACTTCCAGCTTATTTTTGAGAATATTAACCTTAGAAATAAAATAACCAGTTATTTTATCCCCCAAAATGTGTTTACTCAGGAATAGCAGAGAATTACAATTTGGGACATGCAAGCTTATGGCAAAAACATAGGGAAGTCCAGGGCAACAATGCAGAGGGCTGGTATTTTATGGAGAAGGAAGAGGTGGGGAGGGGTTGTTTTGAAGGAAAGTCTGGTGGAGGAAAGCAAGCATTCAGGGTGATCAAGGTTTCCAATAGGCTGAGTTGCAAAGGCAGTGGATTTCTGCTGGAAGATACAACGTATCTGGTTTTTCCCTCTTGGGGCCTGTAATTGATGCTTCCTGTTGAAGATTCTTTTCTTGGGGTCTTTAACAGTTCTTCCTATATTGGCGAGGAGTGGTACTAGCTTCCCCCTACAAAGTGGGGACTCACTTTAGTGAGGTTTCCCATTATTAATTTGCATAAGAAGCTCCCCCGTCCAGTACACTTGGGTGGTGGTGGCAAGGCGCAGCCCTAGGGCCCCCAGTTTCTACCGTGGAGGTTCACAGATGAACACCACTGATGCCGGGGTTCTTGTTCACGGAGCCGAAGAATGAACTTCGTGAACGGTCAAGGTAGGAGAGCAAGGTACAGGCTTTTATTTAGAGATAGAGTGAAAGGACAGAGCTCCTGGCTCATGCCAGGAGGGGACAAGAGAGTCCGGTAAGCTGTCCAGGGGTTTTTATAGGCAGTTGAGAGACAAAGGGCTAGGGGTGTATACCTGTTAAGTGGTCCCAAATACTTTTGAAGAAACACGAAGTTTCTTCTTAGTCTTCCTGGTTATTTACAAGAACTTTACTGCTCTGATTTCCTCCCAGGAGAGCAGCTTCCTGGTCTGGGAGCCTATCACTCAAGGCTGCCCGCTTTGCTCCCAAGGTGGGCTGTTATTGTTTACTTTTTAACTAATTGGGTTTCAAGATGGAATCCTTCCTGCTCTTTCACTCCGCTGTTTTGGGCTTGCTTGCTACATTGCCCAAGTTGCAACAAATCATGTGTTTAGGGCTGGAGGAAGAAAGGCAGCACTTGGGTAAAGTTAGAAAAATAAGCTGGGCTCCCCAGCAGGCCAAAGCAAATCTCGCAATGGTTATCTTGTTTTGTTTTTTCCAGAGGCCCTCACCCTACTCTAAGCCCATGGTCCCTGTCTCACCACCACACAACAGGATGGGGGGATGCCTGTGAGGTGCTTAGTCGCAGGCCGACTGTTGGAGGGAGCCCTACTAAGATCCTCCTCCCAAGCCCAGGGGAAGCCAGGAGACCCTGAGGAAGAGCTCTTTGCCCAGGGCTCCGGGATTGGTGGTGATCTTGCAGTGAAGAGGAAAACCCAGGTCCCTGGACTTGAGTGAGAAGCCAGAGGACCCCATTCCAGCAGTATGATGATCCAGTCCCACCATGCATCAGCTTTGTTCCATGCTCCCCCTTTGTTAAACTGTGCTGTTCCTCTGAGCCCGTTTCTCATTTGTTAAACTGTGCTATTTCATGGACACACTTAAGTCCATAAATCTGAAGGTTTTCTTATTAAAAACCTTCCAATATGACATGTTCCTGTATTAACGTTCCACTTACATGCCCATACTTTTCCATTTCCCTTCTCAGGTATTTTTCCCTTTAAGAAGGTTTAGTAGTTTACCAAAAAAAAAAAAAAAAAAATGGGGGCAGGGGTGCAGGTAAATACAAGGATTCTATGAAATTCCCAGTTGAAAGTGATCATATATGCAGAAAGTAGTATTGTGGGATAATATATATTAAAATGTAAGACATGGAAAGTAGGACCACCAGGCTAAATCAGTATTTGGAACTTTGTTGTTCAAACTTGTGGTGTTTTACTGAAAGAGCTATTGAAAGCCCATTCCAAGGTAACCCATAACAGGAAGTAAGCAATTTCCTTTTATTCACTAAAAAATAAAGGGGTGTATCAGTGTGCTGATATACATGAAAGAACATAATAATTCATAGTACCTCTGAATTGACGTCAGCTTCCTAAATTTAAAATGTTGACTGAACATGTGTGTGAGCATGTGAGGGGGTGGAAGAGCAAAAAAAAAAAAAAGTTACTTCCGCCTGCTTTGTTAATCACAAAGGATAAATAATAACATTTGGCTCTCTGGTGAATTCAAGGCTGTAATTCACTCTTGAAGCTTCCCTGTTGTAGAAGCACTTGAACTGGGTTCACTGAGTCCCATCTTGAATCAGCAAAAGCAGTTTGAGTGATCCCCTGCTTATAGTCGCTGCCAAGTAGCCTTTCATCACTTCCTGTTTTAACCCTAATTCATTGATCAGAATGACCTAAATTCTTGTCTGCACTTTTAAGATTTTTTTTTATGTGCACACAACTCGAGCACTGATTACTCGCTAATTTTGTATTTATAAAATAACTGACTCTGTTCATGGTTTGCCTTTGACCTTTGTCTGCAGTTCATTCAGATCCTCTGAGCCCTTACTGCATGCTGGTTGGAGGTGCTGGGGATATAGGAGAGGAGTAAGACCTTGTCCTCGTGTCACTCACATGATAGAGTCAGTAAGAGGTGATAGTAGGTAGCTAAGAATAGAATTAATGTAGACATTTTGCGTTTCTCCTCTAACCTTTCGTTTCACATGGAAAGAGCCCTTCTCTGGGTAAGTGGACCCCTTGGTCTAATTCCATCCCTGCCACTAAGCAGTGGGTAGGCAAACCACTTAGGGTGGCTCATTCTGGATTGTGTGAGGTTGATAGCAGAAATGTTTTTGTGCGTACAGGTGTGCGCCAAGATAGCATATGACCATCATTATTACTAGTGGTATTCAGCTATGTTGGCATCATTGATCTCCAGCAGAATTGGGAGAACAGCTCATTTGAAAGTTTTGGCTTGCCTCCAAGGTCATACCCACCCCATGGGGCAATTCCCCCGGGGGAAGGCCAAGAAGTGTTGGAGTGTGGGTGATGGAATATTACTTGGCTGAAATTGGAGAACCAGAATTTCCACACCTAGTCTGCGGTGGGGCCCAATCCAGCAGTCATGGGTGACATCTCTCAGGAATCTTGAACAACTCAGAGAGGCTTAAGATGATTCCCTGGCCTCAACTGTCCAAGGGGTCTTCAATTAATTATCTTGAACTGTTCCTTCTGATCACTTCTGGTATCTTGGAGAGGATGGGGAAAATAATGTGAAGTATGAGTGACTGCTGATTGTGCAAGGCACAGGGCTGCATTTTAACATGGACCATGGCATGTGTCAACTAGGGATTGTGTGTATGCATATTTGAACCATGTGTGTGACTCCCATAAACTCTGCTCTTCCCATGTTTGGGAATCTCTTTGATTCTCAGTTTACAAAGTTGTACTTTCTCCTTTTACCTCTCTGTGAAGTTTCGGAAGCCCGTTTACTTATGAAAACAGGTCTTGGTTGTATATTTTTTTAGGGGGTTGATATTTATTTTCTATTTATATATAATGGCTTTGGGCGGGGGGCGGTTAGTGATTTGTAAGGTGCCCAAGCAGTTAGTAATGCAGAGCGTCTGTTGACTTCAGTAATAAATTTCAAACTTGTTTAGAATTCTGCTTATGTGTTAAATTTGAGTTTCTCCAGTGAGTCTTTTTTGTATCTTAGATGATTTATATCATTCTGGGGGAATCATTTAGAGTGTTTTTTCTTCTTTTAAACAAGTGGTCTTCATAAAGACTAGGGCAGATGAATCTGTATCACACTCACTCAAACATCTGGACCAGACAGGGCAGTTCTCTTTGATGTTTGCTACAGAAATGGCACCCATCAAATACTAATAACAGTTTTATTCTTATCTTAACATGTTTAAAACATTCTCTTTTCTCCTTTCCAACCCAGTATCCCTCTCCTGACTGGCAGAGGCAGGCGGAGTAGATGTCCACGCCCACAGACCCTGGCGCGATGCCCCACCCAGGGCCTTCGCCAGGGCCCGGACCCTCTCCTGGACCAATTCTTGGACCAAGTCCAGGACCTGGCCCATCCCCAGGTTCCGTCCATAGCATGATGGGGCCGAGTCCTGGGCCTCCAAGTGTCTCGCACCCTATGCCAACGATGGGGTCTGCCGACTTCCCGCAAGAAGGCCTGCATCAAGTGCACAAGGTGAGAGCTTATCCTCTGCTCAGACTCATCTTCCCAAGTCGCGGGAGGTCATATAACCCTTCTCTTTTCTTCTCCTATTGTTACCAAGAGAATCAAGCTAGGTTTTTCTTATCTTGTATATTATTAAAAACATACGTTCTGAGGCTCTTTTGTTGTTACAGATGTTGTGCCCATCAGGAAGATCAGATCATGGCTTTTTGAAAATAGTAGGTAGAATACGCAGCTCTGACAGTCTGTGATGTATGCGTTGCAGGCATCTTGGCGTGGTGAATAAGTGTGTTAGTGAGTACGTCTTGATTTTGTGCTGACTACTATGTTAAGTAACTTATAACACCCACGAATGAACAGATCGAAAATTATTCTTCCCAAAGTATGGTGATATTTATTTAAAAGTTAGATCCCAAAGAGTAAACAGAAAATAAGTCCTTTCCTAAAGGGTTTGTTTTTTTTTAAAGGCCTCACTGATAATAAAATAGTTTCTAGAGAATTCCTGAAATGCACTTGGCCATCTCGCTGTGAAAGGGCTTTATTCTGGTTTGGAAGTGGCCCTGATTTTGCAGGGCTCAGGCTCAGTTGTTTGTTTCTGGAGTAAGGTGATAATGATCTTCTGTTGATGGGACTTGGATTGTTGCTGTGGGGATGATCGTATTGGTATAATTTTTGGCATTAACGCTTTCACAGGAGATGCAAAGACGACAGAACAGTCTTTCGAGAAAGCAAACAAGATCCTCTGTGACAGTTGGCTTTGAAAGTTAGCAGTGGCCAAAGAAAATCTAGGAGGCCACTGCGTATTACCTGAAGGTGGTGCCTGGTGAGACAAGCAGAGGTTTTACATCACTTTTAGACCACATTCCAGATGGATAAGGTGACAGGAAGGCCTCTTGACATTAAGTAGGCAAGCCGTGGAAGATGCTGGCTTAAATCAGATTACTGCAGGAAAGAGCAAGTCTTTCCTCTGGTCTTGTAGGACCATAGGTCAGTTTTAAGGTAAGACATCAGAGCCTAGTAGAAAAGATGCATTTTTTACAAATTTCATTACTTGATGGTTTTCACATCAGGAAAGTATTGTATGCTTACTTTGAAAAGTAAAACCATACCGAGATAGGTAAACAGTTAATCCTGGCTTCAGCTTAGGTAACAGCTTATTGTCCGTGTTTTTAACACCTCTTCTTCATGTTCATTAAAAATACTGTGTTAGCACAGGTATGCATATACAGGTATAATTTTTTTGTTTGTTTTTACCATAATAGAAGCATATCTTCACTCTTAATTCCTCTGAAACTTCCTCTTTTCGTTTAACAGTATATTGTGGGTATCCCCCAAATTCCCTGACTTCTTGCCCTCCTTTTTCGTTTGTGTAAACGTATTTTTTGCTTGTCAGGTATCTAAAAAAATAAAGCTCCTTGTTTTCCATATCACATTCTTCAGAAGATATACTGAACACATTAGACATACTGAAGTCATTAAACTGTCCTGTGTTCATATTAAATTAATTAGGGAGCCATGTTATAGATCTGATCTGTCACTTGTAAACTTTAGTCCAAGGGGGTTAAATAATTTCAGAGTGGTTTGAGAATGTCTTACTTCCCAAATGGAAGATAACATTTCAAGGACACATTTAGCTAATGTCTATTATTATGTAATTAAGCTTTTAAAAGTTTAAACGTATGTGTGAGTGTTGGGTCTGTGACATTTTTTCACACCGGATTGTTTTTATTGGCCATTAGCCCTTCTGATCCCTTCTGTTTCATTGTCTTGCATCTTTGATACCTTTTCTCATGTTCTCTACGCCCACAATGCTCTTTTTTGGTTTGGTTTGGTTTGCACTCATTCTGCAAGTTCTGCATTTTTTGCCATCCTGCTGTCCTCAACTCCCATCCCTCAGATAATTCCCTGAGCGAGGACATGGTTAAGTGCTTAGAGTTCACACCTGCTGACCAGATGCCTTCGCTTTCTTGGATTCTTTTTATAGGGAGCTTTATTCCTTGTCTTTCTCCCTGTTCTCTCTCTGAGCTTCAGCTTTTTGCTTTTCAGCGTTACTGGAAATAAATAAACAAGTGACCTAAATACATCTGCTGTGTTGTTTTCATTTCCTCTCTATTCTTACTATTTTACAGACTCAGAGCCACTCTTTATACCAAATTCTGCCCATTTTTCTTCAGAACATCCTCTTTATGGCAAATTTTTCCTCTTTTCAAGTGCAGGCTTTTGACTCTGCAGAAATTAACTTTCCTTTCTCTAAAACTGCAAACACTCATACTTTCTTGCTTGAAGTCATTTGGTTTCTATAAACTTCTGGAATATTTCTTTCAGGCTGTTTTGAAAATAGCTATTCCAGTTTGGGGAGGAATAGACTTTTCCTTTTTCAAACACATGCCCCATTGCCCAATTCTGGATTGGATTAATGTCAACTCCATAGCTATTTATCGTTTATCTGTGATGTACGAGGCCCCAAGTCCTGTTTCCAGCCTCTGTATTCTCTACTGTTTTCCAAACTCTGCCTTTATCCTTTTTCAGTGTTCTTCCCTCTGTGGTACAGCTTCATCTGTTTCACCTGCCTTCCCTTCCTTGCACCATCATTCCCTGCTCTTACTGGCCTGTTCCTTTCTTCCCAACTGCCATGGAACATTCTGGCTTCAACTTTTAAACTTTCCATAGTTCCTTCCCCTCTGAGGAAGAAAAAAATTACCAAAAAATAGATCATCATAGACATTTCAAATTGGCTTCCTTCAGACTTTGGACTCATTTCAATATACACCAGGTTTCAGGGCTTACTGAAAAGGGTGTGGAAGGACAGCTTATATTTGTCTACCTTGAGAACAGGATCTCATTTTTATTTATAGGTTTTGATGTTACAAAAAAAAAATTTCAGCTGTTTAAAGCCTTACCTTTTGACTTGTAGTTTTGCTGATCTTGTTGGTACAGTCTTTTTTTTTTGTCCCCACCTATAAAATATATGTAGTACATCAAAATATATGTAATGTAAGTATAAAAATCTGACTAGACTATGGGTAATAAAATTGTGCCACAATTTTGAAGACTTTAGGGAAAAGTCTTAAAACTCCAGATGCAAATGTTATACCTTAAAGAGACATCTAACTGGTGCCCTTTAAATGTTTCAGCCCATAGATGGTATGCATGACAAGGGGATTCTAGAAGATATCCATTGTGGATCCATGAAGGGCACTGGCATGCGACCACCTCACCCTGGAATGGGCCCTCCCCAGAGTCCGATGGATCAACACAGCCAAGGTTTGTGTCTACTTCATACCTGAATTTGGTTTCCATACCATAGTCTTTGATCCTTCCTATCAGTTGTTTAAATTACGATTTCCAGAGAACATGTCTAAGGCAGATTGAAGCCAGCAGTTTTTTTTCCCTGTAGAAATCTCCCCTTACCCTCACCAACACAACTTTATGATTTATATGGGCAATTTTATTTCCAAAATCCTAGTAATTTTACTGATCACCATGTGTCCAAGTACTCTGCAAAGTGCTTTATGTACTTTATGCAGAATCTTTGTTATGATCTTGTAAGACAAGTTATGTTACCCCAGTTTGATAGATGGGGAAGCTAAAGGTCAGAGAATTTTACTTCATTTGCCTAAGTTTCCTAAGTTTACACATCCAGTAAGTGACAGGGCCAGGAGAATTCAGACCTGCCTCTCAATGACAACATAGATGTGATGGTAAGATTCACATTTTATCTGTGTCCGTTGAGTTGCATGCTCATACATGGTCTGTAAGGTGCCTGTATTAGTCACATAGGGCTGCTGTAACAAATTACCACAAACTGGGTAGCTTAAAACAATAGAAATTTATTCTCTTGCCGTTCTGGAGGTGAGAAGTCTGAAATCAAGGTACCAGTAGGGCCATGCTCTCTCTGAAGGCTTCAGTGAAGAATCCTGGGCCTCCTAGCTTCTGGCAGTTGCCAGAAATCCTTGGCACTCCTTGGCCTGTAGATCTATCACTCCAATCTCTGGCTTGGTCTCCACATGACATTTTTCCTTTGCTCAGATTTCCCTTTTCTTACAAGGACACCTGTCATTGGATTAGGACCTGCCCTAATCCAGTGTGGCCTTATTTTAACCTGATTACATCTGCAAAGATCTTATTTCCAAATAAGGTCACATTCACAGGTCCTAAGGTTAGAGCTTCAGCCTGTCTTTGTAGAGGACACAGTTCAAACCACAACAGTGGTCAGTCAATGTACAGTATATTTCTTTTCTCCTTGGTGCTTTTCCCTCACTGTTGAAGGCATATTAAAGAAACCCTCAAGGTCTTTTGAATACAATGTAACCTGTTTCCAGTATCATTATATAGGTATGTCAGCATGCAAGGGGTGTGGGTTAATCTAGCACTAATTAACCCTAGTATGTTGTTATTCCAATTCAAAGTTTATGGTTTATGTGTTGCTGTGCATACTCCATTGTAACTTAATGTACCTGAATTTTTTCCTCCTTCCATGATCAGACTATCCATCTACCTGAGGGAGGATTTTTGACTGTGAGGGTTTAGAGAAATGTATTCACAGTTTTTAAAAAATTTGTAAAGCAAGTCATGGGAGTGTGTCTTCACTAATATTTAAACAGATTTTTTTTTTAATCCCAGACTCTGATTTGAATTTTGATGGCAGGTAGGCATATGTATTGCACATGACTCATAAAATCTTGGACCATGTCAGAATAGCAGGCTGAATCACAGGGTCTTGTTGCAATATAGAAAGAAAAAATATTGACCCATTCAGTATCAATAAGAATGGATTAAGACAACACTTTCAGATTTATCATTTAAATTCTAAACAGCCAGGTGTTTTCACAGAGCTAATGTAGATCTCCTTTTTAATACCTAGGAGATATGCATGATTGTATTCAGTGATTCTCAAGGCCAGGTGCTTGCTTGCTCTGTCAGCTCCTGGCTTTGCACTACCTCTAGAAGGATTTCTCTGAGTGGAGTTCTACTTCTCACCTACCTTTGCTATACCTAGGAAACCTCCAAATAAAATGCTTTATAATGCATGAATTATAACTGAGCATTTTTACTTTTATGTACTGTAAAGTTTCTCTCATTGCTTGGTTCCTTTCATTATTCTTGGTATCTCCAACAGCTGGCGCAATGTCTAGCACATAACTGGTTAGATACTTAGTAAATTTTATTCAATTAGGTAGAGAAATGAACCTGTGCATTCAAAAGTCAACAATTTAAATAGAGCTTAATTTTAATATAGTTTCAGTAAGTTATAATTACTTTGAAATGCAGAGGTCTGCTTTAAATGAAGTTGGAATTAGCATGTAATGTTTTCCTCTAGTAAAGTACATTGTAGGCTGGGGAATGAGTTATTTAAAAGCATATTTTTGAATAAATAATATTGGTATAATGCTGTCTTAATTCTGTATAATAATCTAAAAAGGATTTAGACTCTGTAATAGCATGTATCTTTAAAAAACCGATTGTAGGAAGCCACTTATAAACACACAGGTACAGAGAGGTGTAGTATTGATTGGAAAGCTGCCAGCTTTTTAACTACCTAGCAACCTATTAGGTTATTTTAAGGTATTGGTTGAGAAGCAAAACCATTTCCTTCAATAAATACTGAATTGTGTACCTTCTGGTCCCAATGATAACATCGTTTATTTTTAATCCGTTGGAGAGAACAAACCTCCAAAGGCAAGTATATAATATTTAATGTTTGTGTGTGTGTGTGTGTGTGTGTGTGTGTGTGTGTGTGTGTGAAGAGAACATTCATATAAAATTGGCACTTACAAGTTCAAGATTATTAAAAGGAGAGAGGTGATTGCTTCTTTCTGAGGCAAGGTGAAAGTGGGGAGATAATGGCCCTTGAAGACTGGGGAAGTAAAACTGACTGCTTTTGAATAAGAAAATCAAACCAGAGTTCAATAAGAGCAGATTCTGCGTCAACCCTGTCATCCTACAGACAAATGTATATTCACTCTCAGGCAATTTCCTCACTCTGTTTTCTCAACTAAAGATAATTACCAAAATATGTTATGTTGTTTCATCATTTAGATTCTTTTTCCCCGAAGCTTTATGGAATGCTCATCATGTAGGAAAAAAAAAATCTCTTTTTAGCTGAAACACTGTCACATTTTTAATGCCATACTGTGATAGAATGATTCTATTAACATCCCCTATAAATTTTGGGAAACAATTTTAACCACCCCCAGTTTCTTCTTACCACATTTGAGGTAAAATTTTATTGTATTGGTTAATTTTGGAAAATGACTTTTATGCCAACTCTTGGTTTCTTTCTTAGCAAATTTGAAGTAAAATTATTGTGCTTAATGAAACTGTCTCACCTTTGTAATTTGGCCTTGCCCATAGTTCATAGTTTAAAAGAGCAGTTTGATTTAAACGGTGGAGTTTAGGCTGGATTGGCTACTGTTTTGGCCCACTGTATTAGGCATTCTTTGATTCGTCATAGGTGAGTTTGTAGTTGACGACCTTAGGAAACAGGGAAGACCAGAAGGAGACACAAGACCCATTTTAATGCCCGGTAGTAGTATCCCTTCTACTATGAAAATGTCAGGAGCTTTGGTTGGAAGTTTTTCCCTCTGTGGTAGATAACAGAGTTGGCCAAAAAGATGTCAGCAAGGTATTTTGACAGTGAACAAACTACCATTTTGTACCAGCATTACCATTCAGGGGCAAATGTTAGCCTCATTAAGAAGGAAGATTGTTAATGACCAAGTGTATGTTACTGCTAATCTCTAAATGTTTAGTGTTATAAATAACAACATGCTGGAAATAAAATTTCTCCTCGTCTTGCAGGTGGATTTCAGGGACATTTTCTTGGCTAACTTACTGACCAGCTGGGATCCTAATGACTGCATGGAGTCTCCCCTTACAGAGTAGGGATTTGGGGAATGAGAGTTGCTCGTTCTTCCATTTCTATTCTGGGCAGGATTTCTCAGAGTGGAGTTCTGCTTCTCACCAATTGATAAAACAAAACCTACTCTTGTCTTAGGGGATCAGGCTAAATTTGTTTCCCTTTTCAAATGTCAATTGGAGATAAAAGTAACTGTATCCTTCATTTTCTCTAGTCACGTGAAACGTGATAGTGAGTCCCCAGCTAGTGGGGGGTCATATATTCTCGGGCCTCTGTGAATCCGCAAACGTGTGCGGAGCTGCTTCAGCTCAGAGTTGACAGATTCACACACACAGCAGATGTCTAATAAACACCTATGTGATAACCTTTATGATAACTGTGATGCAAATACACCTTTTAAAGGGAAAAGACCTTTAATATTTTATATTGTGTCTTAGGACACCTTGGACTTGATTAATTAGGACTTAGCTTGAATTTAGGGCAACCTTTTGGACTGGAGTCAGCCACTTTGTTCTCTCCTTTATCTTGGGTCTCCTTCCAATAACACCCAGCCACACGCTTTTCTAGGAATTCTTTGGCCAGGTTATACAGTTCATCTCCTGAAGTCAGTTCCTTGAAACTTTTGTGCATTTTAACTTTTCTTCCCCAAGAAAAGTATTCCTGAATTTCCCATTTAGATCTCTTACAACCCAAACAGATTACTCTCATTTTTATGTTACATTGTAAATGGTTCTAGATTTTTGAAACTTTGAGGTCTTTAACTTAGGTTTATAAAACCAAGTTAATGTTAGACCATGGAAAGAGCAAATACATTGGAGCCAAACTGGTTCGAATCTTGGAGCTGCCGAGATCCAGTTGTGTGACTTTGGGTAACTTGCTGGTAGAAGCTGGCCACATCACCGTCTCAGCTTCAGTCCACCTTAACCCCCCTTACCCACACATGGCAAAGTCCCTGGGGTTAATGCCCCCTGGGGTCATAACCAGTGACATAAGCAGTGACTGGTGATCCTAAAAGTACAAAATACCTCAGCTTCTTCACTTCTTCCCTGGCATAATTTAGAAGCAAGTTCTTTGCCTTATGTTCCAGAACTTCTGCATGAGATTAATCTTCAGTCACCCAGTACAGTAGTGGCTTAATAATACACACCTTATTGGCTGCCTTCTTTTCCTTCTATTATCTTTCCATGAACCCTGCCAGTGTTCCTGCACCTTCCAAATAAATCACGTGCACTCAAGCCTTCCATCAGGTTCTGTTCCCAGGGAGAACTCAACTAAGATAGTATGTCTACTACCTTGTACAGTGCCTACAACAGTGGAGGCCCTCAGTAATTGTGAACTTTTCATAACATGCTTAAGAATAAACCAAGTAATAGTTGCTGTCCCCAGGAGAGACTCTGTCTTCTCCATTGCAATATAGTAAACACCTTCAGGTTTTGTTCTCTAGGTTGGATCTTCTTTTAATGTATAATATTATCCTCTGGTACCTTTCTTTTAGGTGTCCAACAGCCCCTAACCATTTACCCTCTACGATACATGCGGCCATTGATCACTTGAAATGTGGCTTGTCCTAATTGAGATGCACTGTGACTTAGTATGGAAAAAAAGAATTTAAAGTAATGTCTTCAGTGATTTTTATATTTTGAAGTGATATTTTTTGGAATGGCATATGTTGATTTAAATGAAATATACTAAAATTTTGTCCTTAATGTGACTACTAGAAAATTTTATGTGTATTTGATATACATAAATTTTAAATTATATATAATTATGTAATTATTATATATACTTAGGTTTCTGTCAGACAGCGCTGTCCTAGAAAATTATCAAAAATATTCAGGAATGCCTCTCTTTGAGAGTCTTTTTTCCTGGGGGCAGCCTGTGATTTCCTTTTGTATTTTGTTCTAGGTTACATGTCACCACACCCATCTCCGTTAGGAGCCCCAGAGCACGTGTCCAGCCCTATGTCCGGAGGTGGCCCCACCCCGCCCCAGATGCCGCCAAGCCAGCCGGGGCCCCTCATCCCGGGTGATCCGCAGGCCATGAGCCAGCCCAACAGAGGGCCCTCGCCTTTCAGTCCTGTCCAGCTGCATCAGCTGCGAGCTCAGATCTTAGCTTACAAAATGCTGGCCCGGGGCCAGCCCCTCCCCGAAACACTGCAGCTGGCAGTCCAGGGGAAAAGGACGTTGCCTGGCATGCAGCAGCCGCCGCCGCCGCCACCACAGCCACAGCCGCAGCCACAGCAGCCGCCGCCGCCGCCGCAGGCCCTTGTTAACTACAGCAGGCCGTCTGGTAGGTTCACATGCAACCCAATGAATGATGCGACGGTCCAGCTCAGATAAGAAAGACTGCCAGCTGCACAGAACCGCTGGGCTGCTGTAAGCCCAGGGCTGACTTAGCCTTTTGTTGTATCTCCCGGGCTTCCTTGTCTTGCTTCTCTTAGTTGGCCAAGATTCTGGGTCTCCTCTGCTGTGGAGTCCTAAGAACAGTACTTCCTAACCTTTGGAGACTCTAGTGCAAGCTGTGGACCTAGTAAAAAAGCATTACCCTCTATGATTTTGCATTCTCTTTCAAGAGGTTTGGGGTTTGTTGGAAGCGCATGCACACGCCCCAGGTTAAGAACCCTGCCTCCGTTGCATCCCATCGCCAAAGCGTGCTGCAGGAATTAGCCCTCCTTGAGCCATTTTGCTTGTTCATTTATTTATTTCTACCCCTTTTTGTTGTGACTAGCATTTGGGGAGGTTTTCAAGATGCATACCTGCGGTAAAATAATTATCAAGTAGAAAAATCTGGAAGGAACGGAAATAGAAATCGAGGTCAGGGAGGGCAGGAATGTGGAGGCTGCAGGCCCCATGGTTGTTGCCTCTGAGTGTCCAGGCTGACTTGAGTTTCTTGGTGTTTAGGAAGGGAGATGGGATCAGGTACCTAATTCTCACGGTTCAGCAGGAAGTTGCTGACCAGTTTCTGAGGACACAGGGTTTTTTTCTAACGTGAGAGTATAAAGTAGATTTCCCAGGTAGGATTATTAAAGTTATTGCTATTATTATTGCAAGAGGCACTGCATGATAGGGGCTTTGGTAACATTTGTTCATAATAAATAGAGTAACAGAATCCACATGGTCTATTTCTTTATATACTCTGGTATCAAATCTGTAGCTGTGACAATTAGGTAATGGGTCAAGATGAGATAGTCCTCTGTATGGCTTCCTGGTGGTCTGGCCTGATACCTATAAAACAATTCAGAGGTGCGACAGGGTATAGAATGACCTTTCGTGAATGTTATTTTCTCTGGGAAGGTTTTTGTTAACAAGTGGATAAGCAAGAGAGTTTATGGTTCTGTTCTAACTAGAGGTTTGAATCCCAGGGAATTTGAATCCCAGGGTCCTTCCTGGACTGTGACACCATTTCTTGTGAATGGTTCCCTCTAATTTGTGCAAGTCCTGACTCACTGATCATTGGAAACAATTAGTCTCCGGTTTGGTAGTCTCCCTAGGTTTGAGGGCAATGGGAGAGTTCAGCTTCTTATTATTTTTTTAATACTCTACCTTTTGAACTTGTATGTATTTCTTTTCTGATAGAGAAAGCTCCAAGAGTGGCCCTTCCTGAAGGATAAACTCACCCTGTTAATTATAGATGAGGCCTTAGGAATGGGTTTTTAAAGAGCAAGAACATAGTCATGTCATCTCCATGTCTCTGTGTGGCACTAGCTCGATCTGGTAGGTGGAGGACCATATGAGCCAAACACTAGGGACTGCAAAGGTTGTATGAGAAAACTGTGCAGAAAGTGGTAGTTTGAACACTCAGTGTATTTAGAGGTTTTAAAACTGCACAACTCCAGCTTTAGGAATGCAGCCAGATAGAAGGAAATAAATGTTTGTCTTAGTATGTGTGTAGCTTGTACTCAGTGAGGGCCTACTAGTTTACTGTAGGCACTGGGTTCAGTAAAGAAGTGCCAGGCACATGTGATAGATCTAGAATATTCTAGAATAGGGAGAGTCAGGATTCAGATGCCACAGTCTGACTTGAGAGCTACGTCCTTACCTACTTACCTTCACTGGTTCCTTGATCACAAAATGGTTCATGGGAAGGGAAAGAATCTGTCTCAGAGTCTGCGTACCAAATGCCAGCATTTCCCTTCAGTGTGTAAAGTCTCAGCTCCTTACTTAGAGCCTCATTACTTGTATTCCAAACACGATGTCAGCAAAATTGGTAATCTCGGTATCCCCATCATCTCAGTTCATGAAGAGTATGAACAAAAAGAGTCCCCAGCAGAGGTGGAATGGTAGCCATTTGGTAGTTTAAGGAGGCAGGAGCAAAACCTCTGTCTCTGAAAAGGTGGTGTGGTGTGGGACCTTGTCATACAGGCAAACTTTATTGCATGTGGAAACTTGTCCTGGGCATCATCTCATCACAGACCTCCCTGAGCCTTGGTATTATGAACGTGGCCTAGATTCAGCAGGAAGAGATTCCGAAGTATCGTTTAAGAAGGCAGGAAACTGAATGATTCAGTTGAAACCCTTTTATTACCCAAAGTCAAAATAATGAGACCAGATGAAGTAGTAAAACTTAAAGGATGAAGTTTCACTTATCTGGACACTTGTAATAAATACTTCACATCCTGATAAACACAATCCTGAATGTGTTTTCTGGATCATTTCCAGAAGAGAGGGCTGCATTTTCTAACCCAGCTGCAGTGCCTACCTCTTCACACACCAGACCCCAGTCATTAGGGGGAATTCGTTTTATTACTCACTGCTCGTGTCTTTTGTATTTCCAGCAGTCAGGCTTCATTAGAAAGGAAAATATTTAGGCAGATAGTGTTTTATGCCAGAGTGGGAAAGGAGGCCATGGATAAGAGAGGAAAGGAGATGCTTTCAAACAGAGCAGACCCATTCCTATTACTGGGAAGGAGCTTGCATCTGACAGCATAACTGAACTTATCCCCAAATCTCAGATTTCATAGGGAGATGATAACCTTACTTGGCAGGGTTTTTTCTGGATTGGCATTTAGGATAAGGCAAAAATTTTCTTAAAGTTAGTATTTTATTAATTGCTGTTAATTTTTTGTTTCCCTCCCTTTTTTTAAATATGAAAGTATAATTGCTTATAAATGCCTCTACTAAATACTTCAGGAAAAAATAAGTTTAAATATATCCACTTCTCTGGAGGTAGCTGTAATTCCATTTTTCATTTGTCCCATTTACTAGTGATACTCATGTGTGAAGAGAATCTTTTTGGCTGGGGTGGTGTGTCTCAAAACGTACTCCAAATTTGTAATTCACCAGAAGTGACATAGACACCACCAGAGAGTTACACCAAACAGATGTAACTTGCCTGCTATGGGCTCCACGCAAATCTAAGCCATCATTTTTCTTTTCATTTTGATTCATTTTTCCTTTTAGAGACTAACGCACAATTAAAAACAGGAACTGAAAAGGTTTTGGGATTTTTTTTGGCGGGAAGGAGGAGGAAAGAACCTTATGGTAGAAAGCAAAAGTTGGATTGCTAATTTTTTTTAGTGATTGTCCCTTTCCCACTTATTAAAACTTACCTAAAATGTCTTCATATGCTCCATTTAAATACAGTTCATTAAATTTATTTTTCAACCTGTGGAAACCACTTAAACTTTATTTAATGCAGAGAACTGTTTGCATAAGTACCCTTGTGTGCCAGAAGGCACAGTGGGGGCTCTGAATGCACAGAAATTCTGTACATGTGAGACTCAGCCATGTTAATAAGTTTGTTTTCCCTGTTTCTTAGGGAATAGGGATGTATCCAGTAAAGGCTCCCTGTTCCCTTTAGCTGCACTGGGATACCCCTCAGGAGTGTCAGGGCGTACATCTACCTTGACTTTAAAGGTGAGGATTGAAGGGAAAACAGATGCATTTTGTGCCTCTAACAATTAAGCCTAAATTGTTTATGTTGGAAAGGGGTAGGAGATAAGCTGAAGAATGTAATTTGTCTTTCATTTGAAGATACCAGGGAGACATCTTATCATTTAGCAGACCCCGAGTGTCTGTTGTAGAGATGATTTCTGCTGATAGAGAGCAAATCCAGTCAGGCAGCTCAACTTCGTAACCGCTTGAGGAGCAGGCATAAAGCCTAATGAAGAGGGAGTTACATTCTGGACATGTCTAATTGTGGCCATCTGCGTTCAGTTCCCTAGCCTCTGTAAATAGAAGTTTTTATATGATCTGTTGGAGGGAGGAGAAGACAGACCCATACAGTAAATGAACCCGTGGTGTTTAGTTAGAAGAGTTTGCTTATAAGTGACTCTGGTAGCAGACAAGCAGGGAGCACAAGGCAGGGCTGACTTACCTGGGCCTTTGTGCTCAGTTGCATCAAACTACAGAAACATTTTGAAGTTTACTATAGAAAAGCATGCTGCCGAAGTTGCCAGCTAATACAGTACCAAATTTCCTTAAAAAGCCTTTCTTTTGCCACAGGGTTTTTCTGGAAAGTAATTAAATTAGATTCTCTTCCTTCATGTCAGTGGCAATAAAATGACAAGGACTAAGGGTTGAGTGTGGAGCCACGTTGTTTCACTGAATCTCCTTACTGATGTGAAGTGGCTACAGTTATTAGCCCCAGTCCATAGGTGAGGAGACTGGAGCACAAGGAGTGAAGTGCCTTGCTCAGGCTCAAGACAACCAACCACTAGTTGAGAGAGCTGAGGTGAGGCTTACTAGTTCTTTTGGAAAAATACAGGGTGCTTTAAATTACCTGTGTAGTTCATAGTAAGTTGTAGTATTTATTAAGTTGGAGATTTGAATATACAAGTCCATGTTTGGGTCTGTCTCTGCTTCTCAATTTTAAGGGTCAGTTGACCAGATAAGAAAGTCTCTATATTGACTAAAGTAGGCCAGCCATATCTGTATGAGATCTAGCTGAGAGTCATAGGCAAAAACAGCTACATTTGGAACCAGAGATATCAGCTATACTCTGGATACATTCCTTTGGTTAAATGTGGTTTTAAAAACAGTGACTTGAATATACCTCAAGGAGTCCTCTTAAGCTTCTGCATAGGTATTTACAGGCCATAATGCTAAGGAAAGAAAGTGCTTGGAATAAGTGAAATGCACCTATTGCATCATTATAGCACCATTATAACTTTTATTGATGAATTACTTAAACTTTGAAAGGAGGCAAAACACTTTGAGAATTGAATTTAAAGTAATTATTACGGTACTGTCTTATTGACAAGACCCCAATTTTTTTAAGGTGGTTTTTTTTAAAGGGCTTACATTATTGAATTAATTATTTAGTATGTTTATACCAAGTCATCAAATATATTTAATTCTACCAGTTTCTTGAGCTTATTGAGATTTATAGAATCACAGAGAATTCAAATGAAAGTTAAAAATCTCTATCTCCTGTCTTTTGGCTGGATCCATACTACAGCAATCTAAATGAAAAAATCTACCCTGTTTTAAAGACCTCTAGGAAAAAATATTCTAAAATGTCCCCCCATAGCTTATTCTAATATTCTAGTGCTCAATAACTCTGAGTAAGAAATTGGTTAATAACTCTGAGTAAGAAATATGGATAAAAGAAACGCTAAATATAAAATATTATGAAAAACTATGCATTCTGTAAAAGACCTCCTGTTCAGAAAAACATCAGAAAGTACTTAGCTGAAAAGAATCCCTTATTATGACAGTTACCTATACTATGCCCACAATAAAAAATGAAAAGAAATGCGTTTTTCCCCCAAGAATTTTTCATCACCCCTTAGAACTAGGGCTATAGATTACCTCAAGAATCTTAAAGATGAGCTAGTTGTGTCTTTTGGAAAGTTTTACCTAATTTCAGAAGGAGGGGAAAAAAGAACAGTAACACACACACACACACACACACACACACACACACATTTCCAAAGTAATTTGTAATTCTTCACATTCCTCCTGTCACAATGTTTGCTTATAGGCATCCTTGCATTGTCATTTAAACCCTTTTCTCAGTGGTGTTTGCTGGAAATTGAATAAATGTTTCCAATTTTTTATAAGTGTTGTCTTTGTATGGTTAATTATTAAGTCACTTTCAAGTACATAGACTATTATTATTTGTTACCATTTAATAATTTTAATTTTTCTTTTGAAAAGATACAGAAAATAGCTGGAAGAATGCCTTTTGGAGGTTTTATGGTCTGCTTACTGAGACTTTTTTTTTTAATTTACTAACTCATCTGGTAGCATCAATAATCTTACTCATAATTTTGAAGCACGTAAAAATTCACCTAGGAGGGAGAGATGGAGTACTTCTTATTTTAGGTCCATACCTTGCAATCAATTTAAACTCCTGAAGTTTAATGGGAAAATTTGCTTTAAATTAACTTATTAAGTTCATTTTGATAAGCTTGATGATTGCATATCCCTTTATTCTGGTAACATGAGAAAAATACTCTCTTGAACCTTAATATTTGTGAGTTTTTATTAGGGGGCATGAGCAGAATTTTCTCCCCCTACACTGAATGTTTTTAGAAATATTTTCTAATACATTAGAATTTAGAAATTTCTAAGAATCTCTAAAATTCCCTGATATTAAAGGGTAGAAATTAAAAAAAAATTTAAGGTCTTGAGATGCACAGATTAAGCCTGAAATAGACTTTAAGGGCTGTTAAGGATAAATGAATAACCTTTCCATTCACATCGGAGCCCTGGCAAGCTGCTGACAGTATCTGCTGTTCCAGCAGCAGGGTTATTCCAGATTAGGATGAAAGTTTGTCTAGAGGGGCTTGCTTTGCAGTTTGCCAAATGTGATGTTAGGGCCACACCCGAACTGCATATTAGGGGACTCCCTTTTTTGAACTCTGAATGCACCTGTAGTTCTTTTTAAAAACCTACTGTAGACCTCCATTGAGAGCTGGCTGTCCATTCCTTAATTCATTACCAAAGAGTCATTTTTGTGCCATTTCACCCAAGTTCATTAATGAATGCCATTTCCCTGTGGGGACAGATGCCAGCTTCTTGTCCTTTTTCCTCTCTTGCCCCTTCCCGCCTCGCCCCACCCGCCCTCCTCATCTTACTGCATTGCCTGCCTGTTTCTTCCCTTGAGACATTCAGTTCCCCATCACTGGGCCACGGGGGCAGCGGGCAGGGCGTCGTGCAGCCAGCTGCCATGTCGCTCTCGTCCCGCAGGCCCCGGGCCGGAGCTGAGCGGCCCGAGCCCCCCGCAGAAGCTGCCGGTGCCCACGCCCAGTGGCCGGCCCTCGCCCGCGCCCCCCGCAGCAGCGCCTCCGCCCGCGGCTGCCGTGCCTGGGCCCTCCGTGCAGCCACCCGCCCCGGGGCAGCCGTCACCCATCCTTCAGCTGCAGCAGAAGCAGAGCAGGATCAGCCCCATTCAGAAACCCCAAGGCCTGGACCCCGTGGAGATTCTGCAGGAGCGGGAATATAGGTAATGACCCCACCGCAGAAGGGGTTCAACTTCTGTGTTACGGCAAGTACTCGAAGCCTGGGGGTGTGGTGTGTCCTGGGGTGTGGTGTCTCCTAGGGCTGTGGTCATTCTTTGCTCTGGGACAGCTGAAGGGAAACTGCAGAGTCCGGGAACTCGTGCCGTGGGGATGGTATCAGAACCAAGTGGCCAAGAGCAAGTTTGTCTGCCCTGAGGGTGGCAGGGCAGGGCTCCCTGATGGCTCCAGGTCGGTGGGACTATGATTTCCTCCTCACTGAGGCAGAACTTTGATCACCCGCTGTGACATGCCAAGTGCTGTATTGGGTTCTAGGGAGCCGAGACCCAACACCCAGCCATGAGTTTCTGTGGGTCCCAGAAAGAGGTCATTTCACATTGGGATTGTGCAGGGCTTTGCTCTGGTTTTAGTTTGTCCTTGATTGATGACTGAGCTGCTCGGGTGTTGAGTGTGTGTGTTAATCTGACCTTCAGCTTAATGACACATCTCATGACACTAAAATGTACTTCAGGAGCTTGGTGTAATAACATTCTTTGTTTTAATTCATGCATTTGTTAGTCCATGTCTTGGTCCAACTTTAGAGGTAAGCTCTATGTAAGTGTCTTCCTACTCTTATTCCAGGATCTTAATTTTCATCTGATTTGGCACATTTATCTAAAGCAGGAGTTAGCGAACCTTTTCTGTAGAGGGCCAGATAGTGATCATTTTACTCTTATGGGGCCATGGTGTATTTGTCACTACTACTTAGCTCTGCCCTTGTAGCGTGAAAGCAGCCATAGATAATAATGGGCTGGCCATGTTCCAATAAAACTTTATTTACAAAAAACAGGCTGTGGGCAAGTTTTGGCCCACAGGCTGTGGTTGGCAGACTCCTGATGTTAATGGTTAATGACAACCAAAAAGAGAGTCCAGTAAGTGTTGAGTCAAGATAAAAGAAAGCTAAGATCATGGTTTCTGGAGATAACTGTGTTACTGTTGACAAGTTACATTTCTTTTCTGCGACTCAGTTTCCTCATATGTTAAAAGAGGGGAGTATAGCCCCTCTTGTAGGGGGAAGATAAAGTGATAAAAAGACTTTGAATACCTACTAGCTGTTATTAGTTCCCAAATATGATTTAAAGAAATTAGAGTTTAAAAATCACAGAGAATGTTATGTTAGTAAATAATGTCTAGGCTCCCTGTAAAAACACTATCTTAATCTTTATTAAAAACACATGATTTATTATTAGATTACAGCACTAAGTTATCAGCTTTGAGAACTACTCTGAAAGAAGTTACTAACTTGCCATTAAATGTGTGTAGCTTTTTGGGTGAAGAGTATAACTTCACTGTCATTCCCACTACTAATCCTCAATTAAGACCTTTTTTGATGCTGTTGTCTGCATTTCTTATATCCCTAGAGAGCTAGATAATCATCATCAATTGATATTTCAGTGTTGATAGGCAGATTCTGGTGGATGAATAACTGCTATGTGGTTTAAAGTCAGATATGTACTCATTTGGGGCAGAAAAACTATTCAAATGTAGTCCTTTATGTTGCTATTGAATAAGAAAAGTCAAAAGTATTTTTTAAAAGACTGTAGATTGGATAGATGGGTACCGTGTAGTTATTCCAAAATTCTCACTTCCTAAGTGCCAACATTTTTTTTTCGACCTTGAAGGTACAGAGCTACCAGTACGTTGTTCTTCATTAGATGATGCCGACTACCCTCATAATACTGGCATTCTTTGTACTTAGAAATACCTTCCTTCCTTATTCAGCCTGTGTCGTGTTGTGTGTATATTTTACTAATTCCTAAATTTCATTTGTCATTTTTACCAGAATTTTATTGGCAGGGATTTCTTGTAATGAGCTCATTTTAGCACCTTTTTTTGGAAGTGATTATTAATGGATGGTCTCCCAAGTGTACAGTGTGAAGTAGTGCTATTTAGCCTATTCCAGTAGGTGAAAAGCTTTTGTTCTCCTCCTGTACCAATAAAAAAATCTATTAGTATCTTTTAAATAATACGCATGACAGAATGTGGTAGAATGGCTCTTTTTCAAATTATTACTTGGTAAGTGTCTCTTCTTTTGTAAAGCTACATGGCTTTTGAAATGATTGATGTGAGCGACATCCCTGGGTCCCAAAAGCTGGCAGGACCGTTGGCTTGAGTTTTCCTGTGGCCGTCTTGAGAAGAAGCCTAGGTTGGCACCAGCAGTGTTTGTGGAGACATCTTTCCTCTTCTTTACTTATAGAACAATAGCTGGCTTCTGCCCAGATAAAGATACATTATCCAAGTGCAGAGATTAGCTAAATGGTTCCCTTAAAAAGGGTTAGATTAAGTCCTATCAGCTCTGGTAAAAGACAGCTAAGAAACAGTTTTCCTTTTGCCCCTCTTTGAGGGATGGCTTACTAGTCTTTAGCACCGATAACTGGAAGGGTCCAATGTACCGTTAATCTTCCGATTGAGGATTTGAGCAAGGGCTAAATAATAATCTCTTCTGTAATTTTGGAAACAACTATTAGTTTGAGCAAAAATCATCTGTCAAATTCTTTAACAGAGGTTCATTTCTTTGACCGTTGTGATATCACTTACCTTGTCTGTGAAAATTGTCTGTCAGAATCGTAAATTTTTTTTAACCTTTAAGTCATTTGGCTGCTTTTCCTTGTTCGTGATAAAATCAGAATTTTGACAAATTGACCCTCTTTATTCAGTAATAGCATAAAGAAGTTTTTGCATATGAATGCTTCACCTCAGATCTGTACAAGCTTTCCAGTTAGAACATTCTGTTCCCATTTAACTTGGATTTTTTTGACCATCTTTCTCTTACGATAGAACTCACTGCTTTTCTCTGTAGCAAGTGTAGCAGAGAGATACTTGCCTTGCCTTCGTTACCCTATCCGTATGCCTAACTTAAGCACTTCCATTTAGAGTCAGATGTTTGGGCAGAAGTGCCCAGGAATTGTTACGTTAGCATGTAAACGAATTCTACAAATGTTTGCACGGAAGATGTATCTCACATTCAAGGCAGGTTATCTGAGAAGAGCATCTTTGAGTTTTGTCAGCCCTCGTTGGTATCAGGTCGGCACTTCACATGGAGACAGTAGGACATCAACCTTGCCGCAGGGTGCAGGCAGGCTGGAGGTTTCTGCCCTGCCTCATCTGCACTGCAGCCCTGAAAATTCCTTCTCAAGAATCACAAAGGCCTGCTTCCTCAGCAGACTTACAAAATTACAAAAAGTCAGTCTTCCTCTCTCTTTTTTTAAAAGTGTCACTCAGGTCCTTGAAGGAACAAAATGTACCAGTGTCATTTTCTGTTCAAATAACTCTCCTCCAGGAATCATAAACTTCTCCTTTGGACCTGAACAAATATCTGTTACCTTTAATGGAACTCTTTTTTCTTGCCAGAACAGTAACCCCTCTTGATTTACTGTTCAAGCTGTATGAAAAACCTGAGTGACCTAATTCTGCTTCAATTTTCTGTACTCGTGAGGACTCGAAATGAGTCTCCTGCAGTTATGCAGTATTACATCTGTTGTTGTTTCAGGAAGTTTAGAATCCTGAATCTCTTTACTAGACTACCTGCTGAATCCGATTGATGGGAAGATGAAATTGTCTGGAGAAGAGCATTATTTAAAATGAAGATTTCTATTAACAACAACCAAAACAACCATCACAGAAAGATAAAATTTGCTATGTTATGGAAGCCCCTCCTGTACCTTTGCTATGCACCTGCCGTGTGCTGAATCAAATGCATGTAATTTTACTGTGGAATCTCCCTTTCCTCTTCTCTTTAGTTTTCACGTTTACACTTTGTACTTCCTGCCTCCCTTTCATAAAAGAAAGATTCTTTTGTGCTGGGGAATCTCAGATTCACTGAGAAATTACAAGGCCCTTTGGAGAAACAGTCATTTCAGGAAGAACTGTGCCCACCCCCCCATCCCTGCCCCACCAATTGCCACCGCCACCCAATGCTCCATCTTCCTCTTCCCTACCTCCCTGCTTCCCCTCTCAACTCCATCCTCCCAGGTCAATGTGGTTTAATCTCACACCTCAGCCCAGATGTCCCAAGATTGATTATTTGGTCCTAGCTCCAGTGTCCTGTAGCAGATTAGGGAAAAAGTGGCTGTTCCTCTAATTGAGCTCCTGGCCCACTTTGTCAGGGAGTAAACCAGAATACCAGCAGATGGTTTTTGAGTTCTGGGGGTGTCAAATGAAAACGGTCTGCAGTGAATCTAGAACCGAGGAGCAAGATAACCCCATCAGTGGCCCTCATTTCTTAGTACCATATATACTTTTCCTTTAGCGTGTGCCTTCAATCATTGCAGTTTAATTTCTTTTCCCTTTCAATGATATATTTGAAGAAAATGTGTAATAGATTTTTCTCTTAATACCCCAGTTGTTAACATGTATCATCTGTGGCTGTACCTGGAGATTTTTGGCTCTGTGAATATTTAAGAAATTGAATTGGATAAATGAAGTAAATGTTTTTTCAGACAGTAAAAATAAAAAATACCATGATAATAATCCTGTGACTATTATTAGTAATAGGAATGTGGAAGAACGTTGGGAGAGTTTGAACAATGTGACCAAAAGAGTAAAATAATGAAAGTTTATTTCTGTTGTTTGAATTAACACATTTTTAGTGTGTTTCATGGGTAAGCCATTTAAAAGTGCTGTTTGTGTTGGTTTCTGTAGTGGAAATAACAGCATGACTCAGAGTGATAATACTTGTAAAAACACATCATTCATTAAGCCAGAATTAATAATATGTACGTACCACATAAAATAGTGCCTATTTTCAGTGAAATCAGTGAATAGTGATGCATTCCCCTTATTGTTGTTTTTAAATGTTTGAAAAAGATTGCATCTGACTTCTCTACCCAAGCAAAGAACTAAGTTTTTGTGAAAGCACTCAGTTTGATATTGGAGCAGTGTGATGTATTAAGGTATCTTGCACCCTCTAAGTCATAGAAGGTTTTACTTGTTCATATTAATACAGTGTCATAAAGGTTGACAAACTCATAATATTTTTTAACAGAATCTTTAATTATCAGCTTTTATAGTTGAGGTCAGGAAAACTGATAGAAAGTGTGTTTTAGCCTATGTACAATAACTCTGCAGTGGCTTCCAGGTCAGGCGGAGGAGGGTTCCAGCCTCGGCTCTGTCCTTTAATTGTTCTGTGACATCGGCATGTTTCTTGTTATCTCCAGATTTAAGTTCTCTAATCAGTGAAATGGAACAATTATAGCATTTACCTTGGGTGTGTGTGAGTTTGAGAGAGTGGGAGAATTACCGAAATTGTGCATTAAATGAACCTTAGTGCAGTTGATTTTAACTTAGTTACTTTTTACTAATTTTTCTTTGTTGAAGTCTGTTCTAAGACAGTTTGCCCATAAATAGATTTAAATGGCATATAATTATTTTTAAGAATAGGTCCAGGTGACCTCTAAAACCGGTTTATACTAGTATAAACTAACAGTACTTGTAAACTATAAGCTAACAGTACTAGTATCCCAAATGAATAAGGACAGTGTGATGTCTTTGCTTTTTTATTCTGCCTTTATTATGAGGAAGCACCTGCCAATGTATTTTTTATAATGTCTACAATGAGCATCTCCAGCAATCCTTTTCTAGAAATGCCTACCTTTTAAATACTGTTTTCTTTACTATTTACTGCTGCCCCAAACCTGATTTTTAAAAATGCCAGATCTGCCTTTTCTTTTTTTCTCCAGCAGGCACTGCTCGCAAAGGAAGTGGCTGTGGTTGCCAGGGCCCCTTCTGAATATCTTGGGTTGGCTGATTTCTGTGGTCTCAGCACCTACAACTGCTGTTGTTCGTTCACTCAGCCTTAATGGCCATTGTCCTCAGCATCTTGGCAAGGAGGGCAAATGGCCCTGTTGCCTAGGACAGAACCAGAAGCTGGAAAGAAAACTGAGTTGTCTGAGCTCAGCACTCTGGCTGGCTGGGGGTTTGGGAGCTGTCAGATTTTCCTGTCTCTCATGTTCTCTGTCTGTTCAGAGCAAGAGATGGCATTTGACTTTTCTCCTTAGATGTATTGTGAGCCTCCTTTCCTGGGTGTTATGGAGAGGGGTTATGGAGAAGGCTGGTGTTACGCAGCGTGTAACACTTGTCTGCTTTAATGCAAAGGTAGCTTTTCTCGACACCAGAAAATCTCTTTGGGTGTCAGAAATTGGCTGTCAGTATCTGGAATATGTTTTGCCATGAACTTAAACTGTGGGTGGTTGTTTGTCATTTAAGACTAATTGTAATGTATATGTCCACCTCTGCCCTCCCCCATTTCATTATCTCCTTTAGACTTCAGGCTCGCATAGCCCATAGAATACAAGAACTGGAAAATCTGCCTGGCTCTTTGCCACCAGATTTACGAACCAAAGCAACCGTGGAACTGAAAGCACTTCGGTTACTCAATTTCCAACGTCAGGTAATACCTTTTCCCCAGAGAATCTGAGCTGTAGGAAATAAACGTAATTGTAGGAGAGTGTGATCTCTGTTTCCTTAAGTCTGTTCAATATTGTTATAAAGATACAAACATAGTAAGTAGTGTATCTTTTAAACCAGCAGCAGAGAGCTAAATGTAATGAGGATGAATGGCTTATTATTCTGTTTTTCTCTTCCGTATATCAGAGGCTTTTCCTTTTTCTCCTGTATTATGGTTTCTAAAGCCAGAGTCACGACATTTTGTTACCGTGGAAGAAGCCTTTAGAACAAATGGGATAGCTCGTTTCTGCCTTTATGACTCCAAAGAAACACGAGAAGGTAGTAGATCAGAGCTTCTTGGCAAACACAAATGTAAAATCCTAGCCACAACTATGAAAATAATTTTAATAAATAGGATAGCCACTCTACTGAATTAATAGCTCATCATTTATAGAAGTACATAAAGTTATGTTCTGTAACTATTTGTTATTCATCAAAACCTATATTTGGAGCATTTGGTCACATCAGACCCCCATATTGATTACCCAGCAAATTGTTATCCATTGTTCTTGCTGTGGTTCTTATTAGTCACTGACTAATAAAAGTTAGCATAATGATCTATTTTATAATTGCTGCATCAGTAGGAGACTAGTAGAATGAAGCAGAGGTATTTTCACTGTGGTGAGTGTGACCTCCTGGTCTGCACACTGCCTCTTTTAGCCAAAGGGAAAAAGGAACGTTTCCTCACCGGTCAGCTGGGTTGGTTTGCTGACAGTCTTGGGCATGCAAAATGAATTATTGATAAATGACAGTAGTTTGGAAGTATTGAATTGCATGACTTGGTCTGTTGGAGGCTGTGGCTGAAATGACAAGGCCACCCACTTGTTATTGTCATGTGAACTTGGGAGTAGTTTGCTTTGCTGTGTGTGCTGCTCCTTGGCCATAGCCTTGTGAGAATAGTTTTCAGCCTAAATTCAGAGAGGAAGAAAGAAAAAGTCTCCAAGTCCATTTACTTCTTTGCTGCAGGTAACTTCAGAAAATGCAGTCATAAAGTGTTTGATAAAATTATGTTACATGATTATTAACCAAGCATATTTCCACAGATAAAGTGATATTCAGATTAGCTTCACAATGCTGGACTCTTACTGGTCTCTGGTTTTTGCTTGATATCGTTGAAAAATCTGTTATCTATAGAGTTTCCCAACGAAGTTAGCCATAGTTGATGCTGATTTCATATTCAGAATGATAACTTTAATGTACATTCCCAATCCCCCACCTCCCACCACCACATAACATACAATATAGGTAAGATGTTATATTTATGTTAATTTAAAAGTTAAGTCCATGATATAGTGTAAAACTGAAATACTTTACAAAGAATATCATTGTTGGTAGTAGAAGGAAGCCAAAACTAAGTATTTCCCATCTTTTCTATGAGACTCTGAATTAGCATTGTGTTGAGTACATGCTGCTATTGTATATGCACATGAAGTAATTCTATTCTTTTTGCAGAGCATTATTAAAGTTAATCTTTAAACACAAAGAGAATGTTAGTATGACACTTAAGAGAAAGTAAAAAAATTGAAAAGCTTATTAACAAATTAATATCATGAATTGATTTGTTCTGAATTAATTTACTTAAAAGCCAAGATAATATCTAATTTCTTTAGTGTTACAGTGCTATTATCGCTTTGTATCTGAATTATTTGGAAAGAAAACTTAAACCATCTTGAAAATATTACATAAATTTGGCATGATTTAGTCCTTCGCTTACTGAAAGGCCAACTGTGATTGAAAACCTCATAGCATCCTCATTCTGCTCCACCAAATGGAAGGGAGAGAAGGGCTGGGTTCAGGAGTCTGGGCTCCATTTGGGGCGGGTCTCTAACTGCTCCCTAATTGACAGCTAAGACAGGAGGTGGTGGCCTGCATGCGACGAGACACAACCCTGGAGACAGCTCTGAACTCCAAAGCCTACAAACGGAGCAAGCGCCAGACCCTGAGGGAAGCACGCATGACGGAGAAACTGGAGAAGCAGCAGAAGATTGAGCAGGAGAGGAAGCGCAGGCAGAAGCACCAGGTAGGTAGGCAGGCCGGGGACCGCGCCCTCCGCTTGGCAGGCTGTCCCACTCGAACTGGATGGAGTCCGGATGACTTAAAAAATGTGCCTTGCTGGTTGGGGGGGGACATCACAGAACAGAAAGGTTCCTTGAAGCTTACACAGTCTGACCACTGCATGTCCTAAATGGAAACTTAGGCCAAGCCCGCTGAGGGGGATGACCTGCTAAGGGCTGTATTAGGACGAGGCGGGGAGCCTGGCTTCTTAATTCCAACCAGGCACCATCTTCATAATCACGTGGGAAGCTGCTGGCTGGGTGGGCACAGGTGGGTTTCCTAGAGCAAAATCTTGGGGAGAGGGAACTTGGAAATGGAAAGAAAAGAGTAGTTACTTTTAAAACAAATACAAATATAGTCTCCTGGGCTTTTCAAGGGCCCAGGTTTGAGGTTTCACAGGAGCAAATATTTTACAACATTCCTTTTCTAGGAGTTTGGAAATATTTTGATGTAGGATTTGATTTTGCATCATAATCCTATAAATTGTGTTTGTTTTTCTGTGCTTAATTTGGTGCCTAGCTTCATTTTGTTTTGAAAAATGTTGGATTTCAGTGTAAATAAGGGTGCACATTTTCCCTGCTTTATTTAAAAAGTGGATGCAAATTATGTATAGCAGTTTTGGCTTCCTATAAACTTAATTCGAGTTATAATCCTAAGGTATTTAAGCTAAAGCAGAAAGAACATCACTTTTGTAAATGGTACTCCCTGGAAATAGCTGTCTCCCTCAGGTTTATTTGGGAGTGATTTGCTTTACACGTATCATTGCTGTTCCACTGGTCTCTTGATCTCTGATCTTTCCATGTCATTGTGGCCATGCCCTCAAGGCCACGGAGGCTTCTCTTCCACAGGCTGGCACCAAAACAAACTTTGAGAGGCCATCATCCCACCAGTCCCATAGCCCACACCTCAGCTATGAGGACACCAGGGCACCTGTCCCATACTAGATTCTAGTCTTTCGCTGTTGTTAAATATACAGTCTTCTGGACTACGTTGAAACCTCACATGACATTGGGAAATGGATTGTAAGTATCCCTTTCTCCCACCTTTGGATCCTGTAGGAATACCTGAACAGTATTTTACAACATGCAAAAGATTTTAAGGAGTACCATCGGTCTGTGGCCGGGAAGATCCAGAAGCTCTCCAAAGCCGTGGCAACTTGGCACGCCAACACTGAAAGGGAGCAGAAGAAGGAGACGGAGCGGATCGAGAAGGAGAGAATGCGGCGACTGATGGTAAGGGGCCCACCTGCGGGAACCTGGGAAGATGCTGCCCTCGCATCCATCTGCACGGAGTATGTTATATATGCCGTAGGAGAAGGAGAGAGTAACAACTGCTCATCAAGTATATGAACAAGTTCCTTTGAATTTTAAAAGGGATGTAGTGAAAACATCTCTTCCCTAGACAATGCATGCTACAAATCTAGGACTACAAGGGATGAGTACAGTATTTCCATGTCTGGGGTAGCATTGCTGTTGGATAAGAACTTTTCACATAAAGGCAGGTACTATATTTTGCAGGAGTTTTAATAACCAGATCTGGAAGGTTTGGATATGTCAGTTCTTTTTAAAATATTACCTCTTTGAGACAGATGACACATGTTGTTTTGAATAAATCTCACTAGGTTGTGTCTTAGAATCCAAGAAGGTCTCTTTGTTGAAGCTTCTGGTACTTATCTTTATCTTTTTTTTTTTTAATGACAAAATTTTTTCTCTAACATTATAAGTGATTTTTAAGTTAATTTTGAAATGTTACTGCTTTTTTTGGTTATAGCCATGTTATCGTCAAAGGCTATTCATAGATCATTACATTTGCACAATTATTTTTTAATGGATATATAAATACAGAAGGGATTGGTTTATATCATTAGCCTGCATATTTGGACGTATTGACCACTTATTTTTGGAATTAGACCTCAGAGCACACCATGTATTTTAGGAAAGTGTGTGTGATCTGTTATGGTAAGAGACCTACAGATTGTATCTGGGATATATGCCGAAGAACTGGATGAAGATAAAAATCATTAGCCTCAGCCCACAGCTGTGTCCCTGGAAAATTCCAAGTGACACTGTCTTCCTTGATGGTATTGTGGCTTGCATTTTGTTTTCATTAATTTTTTGGATTCTAGAGAGTAAACATTTAAAAGGCTCTGTGTCCAGGTGCTACTAAATCTTAGCATCTTCTCCTACCTTCTCCTTTTCTGAGTGGGAAGGGGAACTGTCCAAGATTTCTGACTAGCTAGGGAGACCATTTTATAGTAATTTGAGCAGTAAGCAGTCAAATTTGTCCGATTCATCTGAAGTGAAACTATATTAGAACCTCAGTAACAGATTGGTTTGACACTAATGATTAGGCGTTTGCAAATCATTAATTTTCGCCATTAAATGATGGAATATACAGATAACAGAGAGACTGAAGTTTTTTATCACTCTTTCTTCAAGTGAGATCAACCATAACCAAAAGCAATTAGAGTTATAATAGCATTCGAGGTTCCTGCTCATCCATGGGGCAGACAGCAGCTAGACTGAGTGATGGGACTCCTATCACTTGGGCAGTGCCGGAGTGACATCCCTGGACTGAAGGTCCTAAGCTCTTCTCTGATGTAGGTGCCTCTTGATGGTTTTGTGGCATGTTCTTTTTATCCAGCATCACATTAGAGCAGTGTTTTTGAGATGTCCTTTTTTGGGGATGTATAAAAAATACTTCTCTTGAAATGGCTCAGAGTTCATCAGGGTTTTTATTCCATTTAGGCTCATAAGGTTGCTTAATGGGAGGTGGAGGTGGAAGTTACTGTATCTGTTTTATTGCTCAGCAGTATCAGACTACAGGTGGCAGATGACTTGTCTGCCATCACCTCGGCCCATACTTCAGTGACAGTTTGTAACAAAAGTCCCCCAAATTTGACCTTTCCTATCAACCACCATATTTGTAATGCTTTTAAGTATGGAAGTTCAAGCGCATTGGATTCCTTGCCGTTAGAAGTACTTACTGAAATATTTATGAACGAAAGGATATGTTATGTCTAGAATTTGCTCAAAACAATCCAGTTTGGGATTGGATGGAGGAGTTGGGGTAAGGGTGGCACTGAAACAAGTTGTCGTCACATTTTGGTTAATTTTTGTTGCCTGGTATTAGTTATATGAAGACTAGACTGTTCTTGCCCCTTTTGGTTGTATCTGCCAATTTCCAAAATAGAAAGTTAAGAATAAACTTTAGAAAACCGTCACCTTTTCACATTTTTGTGTGCCATGAAAGAAACACGGAGGGGCCAAGAGCCGACTCAGAGTGCTTGATCACAGCCCACGGCCAGCGTGGCCCCGTGACCTGGGACGCGGGCATGGCCCTTCCGCAGGCTCCCCAGCCCCTGGCTGCGTGCTCACCCAGGCGCCTGCACCCCCTGGCTTACTGCCCTTGCCACAGTCAAAGGGCACACTGGCAGGGAGGGGAAAGCTGTCCCCTCCAGCTTTTTGTTGGGCTCTGATCTCGCCTTTCTTTCCTTCATAGGCTGAAGACGAAGAGGGCTACCGGAAACTGATTGATCAAAAGAAAGACAGGCGTTTAGCTTACCTTCTGCAGCAGACCGATGAGTACGTGGCCAACCTCACCAACCTGGTTTGGGAGCACAAGCAAGCCCAGGCAGCCAAAGAGAAGAAGAAGAGGAGGAGGAGGAAGAAGGTGAGCGCCCAGCTGCAGTGCGTGGTCAGGGGCCAGCCTGAAGCATGTGCTGCTCTCTCACGCATGCTCCTCACTGCACCATCGGAAGCGGAAGTTACTGAGTTGCAAACATGCCTTACATGAATGGGCATGGCGCGAAAAAGTTGATCGGGCGTATTAGGCCCCGTATTGGAGATGAGGGCGTAGTGATAGGATGCACTGAACTGAAGCAGTTCAGCCCGTTTTTCCTTTGTTTCACACAGCATTTAAAAATGAAGTAAACACAGTCAAAAGGAAAAACCATGGGCACAGGTGAGTGCTTCAGTTTAGTGCCAGTGTGGTAGGGGACACCTGAGGGAAACTGGAATGAAAAGAAGAAAATTCTGAGTACAGATTGAAAGACACCTGAGGAAGATGTGAGAGATAGCTTTGGCTTACTTGGGGAACATATTTCAGCCTGTTTGTTCCGACAGACAATTATGCCAAAATTGTTCATTCAGTTCAGCTGTTCTGGTGTCACACGAAGGTTAAGTGTGTGGGTCAGGGTTTTAGGGAATTACAGAAAACAGTACAGAGCCCTATGTAAAATATATCCTAATTACCATGAGAAATGAACCCAGATAAGATTCAAGCGTAATCTGCTAGTGCTGCCCTGCACATAGCGATCCTCTTTGAAGCTTAAATGGTCTGGTAATTTAGTTCTCCTTTGACATTTTGTTTTCATGGTAAATTCTGATTGGCCTGATACCAACAGAAGGTCATAAAATTTGTGAAGATTGAGGATTGGTAGCATTTCATCATTTATTCGCTGCACTGCATAATTGAGCAAAATGTTTCTCAAAAAATAATTAATTTCATGGCTCCTGAATTCTCATACCTGTTTCATAATTAAGGAGGAGGAATAAATGATTGAGAAGGCACCTTCTTGCACCTGATTTCTTTAGTATAAGTTAGCTTCCCTTATTGTGAAGATGAACGTGGTATGACTCAGGGCTTGGATTTAGACATTTCGTTGGTGAAGAATACCTCATTTTCTTGTCAAGGTAGCATTACAGACTTTGCAAAACCCCAGCTCCCAATTTCTGACTTAAAAAGATGTTTTCAGAGTTAGTGAAGAGCTTATAGGCAAAGAGATACAATTCCATAATATTCCATAAGTGCACCCCACGGAATGGCAATTTTAGTCTTCTCTAATCCGGAGGTGTATTTTGCAGAGGCTGCCACTAAAAGGTCACCCTGTTAGTGTTTTTAGCACTAACGTTCGTATTCCACATTTCTTTATGATTAAAAGCTAATGGCCCAGGTTTGAGCTTCTGACTTATACTTTAATGGATTGCTGTCATAGTATTAGATCATTGTGTCACCATAGGCCAAGAAAGATATATAATTGAGTGCTAATGATTATGCCTATATTTTTGTGTTCATCTGTACAGAACAGGAACCTGTCACAATATTTTTCTTGGTGTTGCCAACTCTACACGATCTATAGGTTGGCTTTCTACTTCTAAACTCTTGCCTTCAAGTTTGCTAGTAGCATTTATTCTTTCTATTTTGTGCATTCTGTGAACAAATATTAACTCAACACTTACTATAAGCTAGGCAGCGTGCTACATGCTGGGGGAGAGTGTGCGCAATGGTGAGGAAAAGCACACGTGCCTTCTCTCTCAGTTTCATCAGAGAGACAGACGGACTGGCACGCATTGATCAAGTATGCACCAAAATGTGTAAACTGGACAATGCTGCGAAGGAAGTCGGGGAGTCCAGCTGGGGATGGGGCTGCTTTCCTGGCAGACAAGCAATGGCTACCAAGACTCTCCAGTCTGCCGGGTGGGTATGTGGGGGCGCTTCCTGTTGGCAATCTCCCATGACTGAATGGGCAGGGGCATTACTTTATTATCGGCCCTCTACCTCCCTGGTGTGCTCTGAGGATGCCTAGCATTTGAACACTCCCGGTACACAGTGGAACTAAGGAGGGCAGGTTCTGTCTGTCCTTCCTGGGCTTTCTTGCTGGGAGAAATGGGATAATGAAAGGAAAGAAGGAACTAGGCCCCTTCCTAGTCCTTCCTGAAAACCGTCTTTCAGGAGCTTTGAGACTTAGTTTAGAATGACTCACGCAATTCCAGATGCACCTTTATTCAAGTGCAAAGAAAATGGATGCTTTCAAAAGCTGATTATTTGACAGTTTGGATTATCTGTGGTTCTTCTTCCCTCCATTAGAGTGAATGATTGAGACCGGCTTGTTCCAGCTCCTCTGTCAGAGAAAAACTGCGTCCAGAAGCTTAAAAATTCTGTGCTGTCCCTTTTAGCATTTTCCCACAGAATTGAATATTATGCTGTACCTATCTGCAGCTTTTTTTTTTTAATTTAGTAAGGCATCAATAGCCTTTGTTTTGAGAAAACCTAACATCACTGAGCTGGAGGCAACACTTGTAGGACGGTTAAGATACAGATATCTCTAAGAACCGTGCTGTTAAAGATGAGTAATTTAATTGGAATTTAATTTTAATGTAATTGGAAAAGGATTACTTTTTACTTTGGTGTTAAACTAGTGTATAATTTTTTTAAAAATTGCCCCAGTGTAGCAGAGCAGGCATTTTTTTTTCCCTCGGGCAGTGTGTTGTACTTACCTGTTGTTAGTGAATAGTACAGTGGGCTCTTTAACCTGTCATGCCCTTGTTTGGTTTCCTCTTCTCACCATTAGAGTCTCTTCTGTGACATGTACATTTATAACAGCCCGATCTTCCATTACTGCCCTTGAAATGGAAGAAAAAGAAGTAAACTACTACCTAAGTATTAGGAGGAACACTGAGCTACTTAATTGTGTGAAGCCAGACTCTGCCATGTGAAATGCTGAGTGCATGATTATGTAGATTATGCATGACCTTGAGGTTTCCATCCTCTGCCATGATTGTCTCTACTATCTACTGTGTGACTACAGATTAAGAAAAGGGTATGGGGCTTCATAAAGCCACCACAGTGTGTACAAATAGTATTGAACATGCTAAATTAGGACATTGGACCACTGTTTCAATCATGTTAGTAAGAAGTCTTTTGAATTCATCACTGCATAAGAAAACGTATCATACTTTACTGTTGTAAGGGAGTTCCTTAAAGGGGCTGTCACCTAGTTCTTCAGTCTCTTGATCTGTAAGGTGATACCTGCACCATAGATTTGTTATGAGGATTACATGAGATAGTTTATACAAAGCATTTAGAATGCTCCCTGGACATAGTAAGTGCTTAGTTAAGTATTACTTTTCTTTATCAAGCAATTCTGTGGTATAAATGTAGAATTGTGATTGTTGAAGCGTGGTGATAGTTTCTTTTTTTTTTGAAAATAAAATCTTTTTTCCCCCTTCTTGTGTACTCTCTGTGGTATTGAGAAAATAAATGTCCAATGCTTTCTTCTAGTTGTGAATCGATTGGGTTACAGTAGGTAGGGTATCTTTGGGACAGCGCCCACATCTTTGGCCATTGAGGTGTGTGGGAGGAGGTGAGAGGTTTGTCATTTTGTGGGGGACTGTTGCTTACCCCTCCCTCCCCAGGTCCTGCAAAGAGAATCCTCTCATTCTTTGGCCTCTAACTTGGAGTGGTTCCTGGTGCCAATAAGGTATTTCTTGCAGGGCTTTAGGGTGCATTTCTCCTTGTGCTGTGGTAGGAGCCCAAGTCAGCCTCCTTCCCCCTCTCCCCAGCCTACTGCTTGGAAGTTGAGTCATTTCAGGAGTTCAGCTTCCCAAGCTGTTGACTTCAGGTCAAAATGAAGTATTTATTTCTTCTGTCTATCTTTCAATGGCATCTATAGCAGCGCCACTATGCCCTTGTTATTTATTTGTGACATTTCTTGGAAACCCGTGATGGTAAAGGGAACATACACCGAGCCCACGGAGGAACATTGTGCCAAATACCCTTTTCATTGTGGCGTTTGGTTTTCTTTCTGAAAAATCTCTTCTCCCTCTCCTCAAACACTGTCACTGTCATAAGTGAATCTCAGGACTGTGACATTTTGGAGGTGGAATCTTTCTGGCAAAGTATAATGATCAATATACTGATAGGAAATGTGTTTTTATCCTTTTAAGATAATCGGAAAATCAGGAAAGCCTACTGGTACAGTTTTCAGTGAAAAGAACATCAAATGCAAAAGTAGTAATGTTGAGACACGTGTTCAAATTCAAGTTACTCCCAATTCTTTTATTTATTAACACTGTCTCCAGAGGATTATCCTTGACAAGGAGATTTTCATAGGTGAAAGAAAGGCTCCTGGGTAATTCTGGGTATTTGAGAATAGTGACTGTCTAATGGCATATGAACACAGTGCCACCATGATTAGATTTATTTGATTAGTTCAGTGTCTAAATGGGTGAAACCAGAAGTTTGGATCAAAGTCCTGCTCAACTGGATTGACCAGTCATTTGAGTCAAAATGTTGGAATTAGTTTTCTTTGCAAGGCACAACCAAAGTAATGTGAATTGCCTGTTCATTTGATATTCTTAGGTATTTTTTATTGCCTGGCCACCTATCTTAATACTCAAAAGTCCACTTAAAGGACAGTAAAAGTAGCCCAAATAGTTTCTGAAAGCTTAGGTTCCTGCCAAAGCAGAATGAGTCTTTAAAATGCCAGCACATTTGAATGTTGCTTCAGCACATTGTAACACCTGCTGGGCAATAAAATGCATTTGCTTTATAATATAGATTGTAAAATATTTGGTATAAAACTGTTTCTTTACAAAACGAGGCTGTTTGTGGCCTATGTTGTGGTAATCTAAATAAAACACTCCATTGAAATCTCTTTTCTTGAGTTCAATTTACATGGGATTTTCCTGTTTAGGGCTCCCCTCCTTCCTCACTCCTGTCATTGATTTCTTTACATAGCTTCTGCACAGAAGATAGGTAACCGTGCACATAGCTTTGTTTGTGATCATTATTCCTAAATGGAAGGTGTGAATTGCCATTGGCCTTGGAAATTGGGAAGCTGAATTGTCCTTAGTTATGAGCAATCTGTTTCATATCCCCGTCCACGACTAGGTTAATCACCCTCCTTCCTTCTCCCCTGAGCATAATTAGTTTCTAATTTTTTGCAGGTAGGAAGAAGCCAGTACCAAGTTCCTTTAGTTCTAATCACTGGAGGGACTGCAGTGTTCTTTATTTTGTTCTTGTTTTTGTTTTATTCAATGGAAGTAAGCTCAGGTGTCAGCTGGTAGGATTGCCAGGATGCGTTCGCCACCACATGATATAGATGACCGGATGTTGGTGGGAGACAGTGGCAGCTGCCACATCAGCGCCTGGTCATTTCAGCAGGTGCTCAGTCTGTCCGAGATTAGCTCAAAGAGTAGCATTGACCATAATCTGTTTGGAGTTTACCTTGAACCAAAGAGTCTCAGGTTTTGGGATGGTGGGGGAATAAAGCAGCAGTTTGATGTGAGAGCATGGATATTATGAAGGCACATCAACCAGTCATCACCAAACTGACAGAATTCAAAGCATGATGGGAGAAGTTGACATCTCTTGCCAGACAGTAGACTGCCACCTGGCTGCCACCTCATATAATAACGGTAGAATCATGTGTTAAGTACAGGGCTTGCAAGAGAAGGCTCATAGAGCACCAGTTCAGTGAGGACATGAGTATGTGTTCTGAACTATTTTATGACTTGCAAACATATTAGCACCTAGAGTAATAGAGTCCATTGAGCGTACACTAAGTGGAAATCATTGTTCTTGGTGCTCTCATTCATTTATTCATCAAGTATTTGTTTGGTACCTTGTAAGTGCCAGTACCCCGTATAGGTATGGGGGGAGGACGTGAGTGAACAAAACAGAGACCCCTGACCTCATCATCTTATGAAGCAGTTTTCAGACGGTGCTCCGGCCAGTCTTACATGGACATAAGAGATCAGCCCTCGGATGATCATTCTTCTCATAGTGGGGATTGACACTCACAGCGCATAGTATGTGTACATTGGATTGTACATACTGAAACAGTGTTGCATGCTTATAGCATCCCTGGGAGGTAGGGACTGTTCCTGTCCCTGTTTTACAGAAGACGGAATCAAGACACAGAAATTTGTCCAAGATCACACAGCTAAAGCCTCCTGCACTGAGTGATGGAGCTGGGATTTAAATGCAGGTCATCTAATTCCAGAACCACGTTTCTTAAATCTAATATTACACTACTGTCAAATTTGTTGCAGAATGGAATTTTAAAAATTAGTTTAGGGGGTTTTAAGTAATGCAAGGGCCTGATTATGAGGCCGTTTTAGATAATGCCCTAGCTAGTCTATAGCATATTCATAGAAGAGCAGTATCCTTTAGAACAGCTTTAATTCTATTATTTGTAGTCCTTCAAGCTTCTTAATGCACTTTTCATTGAAATGGTGATCCAGTTCCACTAGCTAGATATTGGAAATTGGTTTATTCATTGTCTCATTTGATTCCCTTTGTTAGCCACATTTGTAGCTTATTTCTGATTTGTATGAAAAGAATGGTGGGATTAATGGACTTTGTACCATTAATTAAAACAGTCGCCTGAGTATAGTGCCTGAGAATTTCAAAAGTGGAGCCCTCAGTGGTTAGCAGCAGGATGGTTTCACTTGTGCTCTTTCCTGCCATTGTTCTGTCTTTCCCTGGCTGGACATCGGGCCCAGCACTTTTCATTCTGATCATTCTTTCGGAGCTTGTAAACATTTTTGCTTTGGGGTGGCATAGATAGAAAATCACATTCTTGGGAAATCATACCCAAAGGGAGCATTTCATTTCCTACTATTTGGTAGAAGCACTACATTTTCTATTTTTCTGTGCCTGTGCTTTGCCATACCTACATACATGTATTTTGGGTGGGGGGGGTTGGTTGGTAAGAAAATTTTTAAAGAACATAAATTTCAAACTTACCAAAACGACTTTTCTTCAGTATAGACACAAAGGTGGATTTTTAAACATTAAACATTTTCTATAAAAGCTGTTTTGTGAAGAGACAGTTATTTTCATGGAAAGCAAAAAAGGTATATTATATAATCAATGCCTTAAGTAAACAAAGTGGAGTTAATATTGATTCTGTATCATTATATATATTTTTAATTTACTAAAGGCCCAGGGGAGGAAAGTTCATTTTCCTAAGTGACTTGCTAGGGGAAATGACTAAAGGTTGTTATGTTGGTTTTTTTGTCTCGTTGTATCACCTAGAGATAGAGTAGCTTTCCAGCAATGATGTTAAAATAGGATTCTGTAAAGATGATGCTAAATATTTCACTTGTCAAAGAGGTTGTTATAAATGTAAGAAATTTTAGACTATTTTGTGTTTATTGCAGATGAGACTCTCTCGGGTATGTATAAAATGTGACATAATCTTAGCTTTTCATTTAGGCTGCCTTTGAAGCACATAGAGGTTAATGGACTAAGATATTGGAATATTTAAGAAATGGTAGATGACAGAATTTTTCATAAGATCACAGTATCTCCATATACCCACTGTGGAAATGCCATATATTATGAAAGCCAATTAGGTAGAATGAAAAACATTCAGAGAACTCAATAGAATTTTGTATGGTTTTGTATTTTTATGACCCCAGAGCAATTCAGAGTTTTTTCTTGATAGACATTTCTAGAATTGCTAAGAGGATAGGAAACTTGAGCCCATAATATCAGGATTTGTCTTCATAACATCAGACATGAGAAGAACATTTCAGATTCTGACCACTATCTTGACAGTGCCCTGTCTTAAGCTCTTTGGGTTCCAGAAGATACAATCCACAAATCTCCACAGTGTGCCAGTCTTGACTCATATCTGGCTTTCAATTACATTCTGCAAGTTACCAATAAAATACACACTGTCTCCAATTGTGAAGAGTAATGCAAATAAAAGGCATTAATACTTGAGCTTTGTTAAGAGATGATGACATGTAGTAATGAGATGCTGTTTTGGTCCACACAGTTACCACGATGTCCCTCCTGTACCCATCATCTTGGTTTACATGTAACATTTGATATTGTTTTGCAGAAGGCTGAGGAGAATGCAGAGGGAGGAGAGCTGGCCCTAGGACCAGATGGAGAGGTGAGGGATTTTCACCCATTTCTGTTGCGTTCTGTTGAATGAGTCCCTGCCATACCTTGCAGCTCCATTTTCTGTGTATACAAATTTTATTTTTACTCAGCAATCCATTTTTAAGTAAAAATAGTATATTAGCATAGTAGAAAATCAGAAGAATGTAAAGGGATAAACTGAAAAGTAATCTGCTTCCATCTCAGACTGCCAGTCAACTGGTATAAAGTTCCTTGTGTACCACTGTAGAATTTTCTGTGAACATATAAGCATATGTTTATGAATACATAGTATAAAAAATCTTCAGTGATTCTATTACATTTTCCCAGTAAATGATACAGAAGCATAAAATATGACCCAGTTTCCTTAGTTTATTACTAATTTGAAATTATAAAACTCCTTAAGCCAAATAGTTCACATATTTGGTTAACTTGTTGACATTTTTCTACAGGCTTTAAGTATAGCTTCTATTTGTAGATGTGTCAACATATTCTTAAATTTTATTTCCTAATATTTCTAATATTCTCCTGAATCATGAGAATACAATTATTTATTAGATTTTTCTTCCTAAAGTTTTCTTCCTGTGCCTCACGTGAGGAGACCCTCCCCCAGAACAGGATGTGAAGGGGGTTTATTTCAAACTGCCCTCTCCTGTCACAAATTCTGATAAACCTGCTTGGAGGATTGGGATGGGTGGAGGGTTGCCTCTTCCTGTTCTAGATGACTGTGCATGCGAGATGTATTGTGTATATGAACAGCCTAGATGCAGAAAAAACGTTGAAACCACTATTCTATTCAGAAACATCTTGAACAATAAATGTTGCTTAACCACTGTAATCCATCACAAGGAAAGAAAAGATTGGAATAAATGTCTAATGTGTAAGACATTCTCAGCGGGCCATTATGGAGGAAGAATACTATATATTAGAGCACTTAGAAACAACTCTAATTTGTAAAAGCCCCCAGCCTTACCTCCACATGCTGCACTCGGGTCTGTCATTAACAAGCACACAGGGAGAGATTTAACTTGTTAGTGTGATAGCACTCTTACCTCTTATTATCTCTTGGGAGAATTAGCTGCTGATCTTGGGCTTGTGATATACACGTTGTTGTTGTTTTTTTTCCTTTAATCTTAACACGTGTGTGGTCTGTTTACTGAAGTTGGCAGAGTGGACATCTTGCTCAGTATATTTTAAAATGTTGTTCTTATTACACTCTGCTGTGCTCATTCAGTGCTTCTGCCAAAGTTCTAATTCAGCTACAGTGATTGCCAGTTTTCTTTGAAGCATGACATAAGCAATAAAACAAGCTATATTATAATAGTTTAAGATAATGAGATATGATTTTTTTCCAAGAGAGATGATAGCAAATGGTGGATTTCCTCCTTTATCGTGTGGGTGTATAGCTGACCTTTCACTGTAATGAGGAAGCGTCGTCTTGGCATGCAAAGTAATGGGGTTCACAACCACTGCTTTGGCACATGTTAAAGAAAAAAAAAAGTCTGGAGTAAGCCTTTTCTTTTTAAAAGGTTATTTTTGTGGATAATCGCTAATATAGTGTTTCTTATTCAGACAGTTCTTTGTTGAAGGAGAGGGGGAAGAACTATTTTGGGAGGTGGGTCATTTCCTATAAGGAAAATAACCTACAATATACTGTTTTCCTATCATTTTTATTTAACTCCAATTAAGAGTAATATAGGAAAAAAATTCTTTGCAATTAGTGAATTTTCTAAACACTGAATTTAGTTACTTTTAACAAGTTAGATAACTTGGACTACTAGCAAATCAAGCATTTCCAAACAGCTTGCCTGGGGGTCTGCTGCTGGAAGTATAGCTACCCTGTAATTGGTAGCATTCATTTGCATAGGATTACTCCATTTTTAGGCCTTTTAAAACAATTTGTTCTCTGAAGTAGGTTAAACATGGCCTCTGCGATTTCAGTTATTCTCTTAATTTTCTGATTAAGCCACTTTAAGAGTCTGATAATGAACTTCTGTCCACTTCTGGTCAGTTCACCAAGTTTCAAATGAACTGAGCCATTTTCTTTATCACACTGACAGGTACCGATGGTTGGACTAGATATCTAGTGGTTTGGTTTTGCCAAAGCCAAACTGACCACAAGTGAGATGAATTAAGTCACAATACCTTTTCCTTTCCCCATTCTCTCTGAAACTATGACTTTTCAATAATTATCAGAGAGGTGTGGGAGAGGGTGATATTATTGCGTGTTGACGAGTATCAGTTGCAAATGACAGAAATTAGCTCTGCCTGATTTAAGTAAGAAGGATACCAGGTAATTCATCAGCTCTTCAGGATGACTGGAGACCCTGACAGCAGGCCACACCCTCTGTTACATTGTACAATCCAACAGCAAGGCCGTGCTGACACGGGGAGCAGGCAGGTATTGGTGCGGCCAGTGCCACCGTGCCAGCACGTGGTCTCCCTCCTCCTGCCAGTGTGCCCATTGGTTCCTGCTTCCTTGGACTTCGAGCTCCTAATTCAGAGCCTTGGTGAGTGTCCAGCTGTTGGAGTTAAAGGCTTGCACCAGCACCTTAGCTGCAAGAAAGGCTGGTTGGTGTTTTCAATTTCTTTAGTAGAAGGTGGCTTACCACTTCCCACCAGGACTCATTAGGTGGTGAAATTTCCCATTACAGAAAAAAAAGATGCTGGGCAGCAAAAGGCTAAGAAACATCCAGTGTGGAATGGGAAGAACATCTTAATACCAAGCAGTGATGTGTTTGTTTCCTCCTTTCTAGCCAATAGATGAAAGCAGTCAGATGAGCGACCTGCCAGTCAAAGTGACTCACACAGAAACTGGCAAGGTCCTTTTCGGACCAGAAGCACCCAAAGCGAGTCAGCTGGACGCCTGGCTGGAAATGAATCCGGGGTATGGCCTGAAATTCAAATTATTGGTGTTCTTTGGCTTTTTAGGTTTTTGTGGTCCTTGTAAGGTCTTGGAACTAAAACAACACGATCTTTGCTGCAGTGGTTAAAGTTAATACCTGCATCTGTCATTAGCACATAAAACATGCTGGTTAAGTCGTGTATGTATATGTTGTTTTATAATTTCAAGAACTAAGACCCCTCTTGTTCTCTGCTCCTTTCCTGTAGTTACGAAGTTGCCCCTAGGTCTGACAGTGAAGAGAGTGATTCTGATTATGAGGAGGAGGTATGTGTGTATCTCTGTTTGGAGTTTATTCATTGGTAAGTTAATGGGGGGAGCACCTATGTCCTTCTAGACCTCGTCCTCCGGTGTTGGCCATTGGGTGACCACAGGGCAGAGAGTTTGCCAAAGCTTTGACCCATGCATGCTGCGTGGTACAGTGACCTCTGTGGGGGCTCTTGGCCAATGGGGAACCTTGGTGGATTCTAAATTTATTTGGAACCAAGCAAAGAGAAGCTGTATTAAATTGGAGATGGTGGAAAGATCTTTTGGGGAGACTTGAAGATGGATTACTTTGGGTAAGGCAATACTGAGTCTCCAAGTGGTTCACACTGGTTAGCAGCCCACAACTTTCTGAAGTCCCATAAGACCTTAGAGTTTGAAGTTATTTAAATCTGGAAACTTAGATGCAAAGGAGCAACTTGGGCTTGGTTTAATGAGTGTATTACTGATCCTCTTGGTTTCTCTTTAAATGTGATTCTTTTTCAATTCCTTAATATACTTGTTACCCAAACAGAAGCACATTTCTCAGGCTCTTGGAAGGAATAATCAGTATATCCAGAATGTAAAACAGTGATCTCGGATATGTTTAATGAAAATTAAGACATAATAAATGTATTTTTTTAGATCAACTATGAAATGCTTAATAATTACAAATGGAAGGATTAAAAGATTTTTACCTCCTTTATTGGAGCCTTGTTAATGTGTGGTCACTAAACATGTTTACCAGTGTAGAGGGATCTTGGTTCAAAGAGTGCTGTGGCACAGATGCCATAGACCGGGTAAAGCCGCCTTGCCAATAATCACCCACCAGGATTTTAAGACAATTGTTATTTTCCTCTCCTTTGTGGACCTGTGTTTTCTAAAATTAATCTACCATGAATGCTTAAGACTTTTGCAAGGAGGAAATAGAATAAAAGTTATGTTTTTAAAAAGGCATGCCATTAAAAGGCAACTACTTTTGGGAGCATGTGATTTATTTTTTCACAAGGTACTTTTTCTGAGATATCTGAAGCTTACAAAATAAATTTAATAAATGTTTCTCATTTCCTTGGATGAATGGGCCCATAAATGATCCCTTGGAAGAATCTTCTCATTGAGTTAGAGAGCCAAGGAGGGACAAAGACGAGACAAAGTAGGCTGCTTAAGCTGCGGATGCCAGCCTGAGACTGACACATGTGGCTAGCGCTAGGCAGCCTGGGACAGAGTGAACTCTGACCTAGGGTTCCTGAGGCCCTGGTGCGGTGAGTCGCATTCCTTCCCAGTGCTTCATCCTACCTGGAGGTGAAGGATCTGTGTGGATTTCCTTAGCTTACCCCTGGCAGCTCAATGATCTGTTATCATAGGTTTGAGTTTTAGCATTAATACCATGTCAGTTTGTATTTTTTCACTCAGAAGCTATGGGAAAGCAGTCTTCTTTTAAATCTACTTTTAAAGGAAATTCTACTGAATTATCTGAAAAGATTTAGCCTTTAACATCAGTGGTTAGCAGTGGACATAATGGATATTTAGTGAAGCTTTCAAACAGGCCAGCAGAATGTAGTACACAGTGCAGAGGTAGAAGGTAATGAATCTTTTGCCAAGTTATTGACAGTTTTAATCTAAATATTCTGAAATGTGTAATGTAAAGTAGCCACAGAAAGCAGTGTGAGAAAAAAAAGTGACAAGCTGCAGTCCCTCTACCATGAATGCACGGGGGACCATCAAAGTCCCACTGGCATTATCAGAGCATTTTTTTGAGAAGGATAATCCTAAGATCTTTAAAGTCTGTCTTTGGAGAGAAGGATATAGAGTGTGGCTAAGTAAGTGAGAGCAGAGAAGGTCTACAGGAGTCTGAGAACCAAGCAGTAATATATATCCATCCTTCTGACATGACTTCTGCATATTTATTCTTGGTAGCATGGGTTCCAGGGGATCCTCAGAGGGTTGCTTTTGTTCTGTCACTCAGTGATTTAAACAGAAACGGAGTGGTGGGTTGCCTGGTGTAGGAAGGTATTCCAAACCTACTTCCTCCCTTACTTGTATGTATTCCTTTTGTGAAGGTGAATACTATTTCTCTCTTTTCCGAAAATGCCAGCACATGGAGATCCCTTTGTTAAGTGGGTTCTGCCCTGTATCTTTGTTCCTGCCTTAGGATGAGGAAGAAGAGTCCAGTCGGCAAGACAATGAAGAGAAAATACTTCTGGATCCAAACAGTGAAGACGTTTCTGAGAAGGATGCTAAGCAGATCATTGAGTATGTATCTACAGACGTTTCTTCTTTGCAAATGCATTTCATGAGGATTATGATTCATCAATTAGCTTTCAGAAAATTTTGTTCAAGGAAGGAAACTGACTTCATACCCACCCTCCACTTGAAATGTGGCTGTCAAAGGTCACTTCTGAGCTCCCTGCCCCCAGGCTGCTCACGTCCCTTCCGTTCACCTGAGTCCCTGCCTCCCTCTCAGGCTCACTCCTGGGCTCTCTCCTGTTGTTTACACTACTGTCCAGGGTTGAACTGACCAAACGTGCTCTCTACCTGGATGCTTCGCTGCCTTTTCTATGCTGTTACTGTCACCTGCACAACCCAGACACTCGAATGAGAAAGGCCGTTGGCTCCTCTGCCCTTGTTGCCATAACCAGTCAGCCACCAGCTTCCCAAACCCCCGGGCACCCTCGGACCACTCTCCTCCATTCCTGTTCTGAGTGCCCAGCTCCCTTCTGCAACCCATCCCACCTGACAGTGATGGACAGTTTTTTGCTTGTATAGATCTAATATTAAAAGAAAATTGTTGGGAAATTATCATCAAAATAGAACATTTTAAAGTGATGAGATTTAAAAAAAATAAACCAGAAGTAGACCTTCTAATATTTTCTCCTTTTATTCCAGGGCCGTATACCCCATTTTAGGAAACTTTATCAGTCTGCCCCTCCTCCTTCACTGAAGGTTTAGCAACCCCTCAGTGGCTCCTCACTGTAGAACAAAACACTAGCTCGTTAACAAGGCATAGGAAATGCAAGTCTGCTGTCTCTTTAGTGTCGTGTTTGGCCCTCTCCCACCTGCCCTCCACACCGTAGGCAAAGTTCTTGAATATGATTTGTCTTTGCCTCCTAAGCACCCAGGACAGGTTCACTGGCCACGTGTTAGTCTGCAGGTACACAGGTGCATGCTCATAGCACTCATTGGAGGTCAAGCAGACCTGTGTCCAGATCCCAACTCTACTACCTTTTATGTGACCCTGGGAAATTAACTAACCTCTCTGAGCCTGAAGTTTTCCACATACATACAATGGGGATGATACAATGTCTACTTTGTTTTTTGTGAGGATTACAGATAAGTGTATCTTAACTGCAAGGCATGAAGTAGGTGATACATAAGCCATAATTATTGCAGCTCTTTTGAGCACTCCATGCACTGAATTATCTGTGCACGATTCTCCCCTTTCTCTGTCTCAGGACAGCTAAGCAAGACGTGGATGATGAATACAGCATGCAGTACAGTGCCAGAGGCTCCCAGTCCTACTACACAGTGGCTCATGCCATCTCTGAGAGGGTGGAGAAGCAGTCTGCCCTTCTCATTAATGGGACCCTGAAGCATTATCAGGTATTTGCCGTGGTTTGTGTTTTCTTGGCAAAGTCACATCTTTTACTTAATTTTAATTGGAGTATGTCCTGTGTATGCCTACTGTTAAAGGGGTTTGATGATGGTTGACACAAAGTGTTGGGCTCACATTGCTTATGACATGGTGATTCTCCCCCTTATGCCTATAATGCTTGCTTTAGGGCACTTTTATTTTGCCATCTGTACCAGGGCATACCCGTTTACTCTTTCACTGTGTTCAGAGAAATACTGGCCTAACATTTGGAACAGTTTTATTGTGGATCTCTTCAAAATGGAAAACCTTGCCACATTCTGTGAGTATAGGGAACATCTGAGCCTCATCTGGAAGTGAAGGAAGTAGTTCTTTAAAAATTTAGAGTCTGTAGTTTAATGCTGTTGATCCAGCCACCCAGGAACTGCTACCCACTGCATTTATGGGGTTTTCTTTTTAAGGCACAGTAAAGAGGTGAGCATCGTGCTTTGATGAAAACTAAGCTGTGAACGTAACAGATGCTTCATTTGACTTGTCTGGAATGAGATCAGCTCCTCTTCTACCGGCTACCACTTTATGTTTCCCAAAGTATGTTCCATTTGTGCCATGAGATATACCTCAAAAAGAAAAAGAATAATACATTCTGAGTTTAAATAAATAAGGGAAATGCCATCAGCTGTAACTCAGATTACCATATAATTTACTATTCCAAGTTTGGATGCTTATGAGAATGAACAGGGGCCCTTGTTATTGATGATAGGCATAACCCAGGACCTTTCTGAGCCAACCAGACATACGGGCACCCTGGCAATGACCCCTTTTGATGGCCCATGATATGCAGCAGTCACATTCATGACTTTGCAAAAATGAATGTGTAATCTGTAGTTGCATATCAACATCCTGCAGTGAAATGACTAACTTAATTAATATTTCCCAAATTCCTTTGACCACTCATCTTTATTTTCATATATCACCTATTAACATCCTGTAAACTTAGCATCTTTTGGAGTGTACTTGAGGAAGCATATGCGTTAGGCCAACAGCTCACCTAAACTCTTAAAGCTTGATACCATGTCTGCTGCCGTGCATGGGGGCGAGGGCTCCAGTGACTGCTAGTACGGTACCGCCTTGGCTAGTTAGTGTTTGTTGCAATGCCTGCAGCTTAGACCCACAACTGCTTTTGTATCATCACTGCAAATACCAACACAGTATGGGAGGCACGTAATATTCTGAAAATCGGTTTGACCTTGTGGATCTCCCTAAAAGGTCCCCCTCAGGAGCCCTTGGAGCACGCTTAGAGCTACTGTTCTGGCTGTAGTCAGGCCACGTTTTCTCCAAAGACCATGCTACTTTTGTGAGATTTTAAGTTGTTTTCATCTTCTGTGACCTGCCTGCCCTACATGTTGACTTGGGGTTTGTGCCGCTGAACTCTTGCATGTCTATCTATGGAAGGTGCATTCTTTCTTTGACTTACTCTAAAGTGACTTAATGCCACCTTGCTTTCCTCCTGCAGGCCACCATCTTTTTAAGCACTCTTCATCCCCAGCTGTTCAAACCCGTCCTATCCCCTACTTCCTTCCGCATGTGGGTTACATGTCACTCTTCCTCTGCTGGGCTGCTGTGAATTTCCTGGACATGCCTTGCTCTGTCCCCCTCAGGGCTTTTGTTTTGTGAAGTCCTTCTTCCTGGACTCTGACCACCCATGTCTGCCTGATGACATCCTTTCCATTTCTCACAAACCAGTTCAGACTGTGGCTCAAAGCCTTCCTGGATCACTCTGTCTATGCATCAACTTCTATCATCTTATTCCTTAAGATGTTTTCCTACCATTAATAGTTATTTAGCCTTGATGTAGCTGAGGCCTTCCCGCTGCTTCTTGAGGAGCCACATAAGCTTGGTTCAGTACTCAGCCCCTCCAGCTCCATGGTCTAGGAAAGTCCAAATCGCTTCCCGTGATTTTTGTGAATTTCTAGTCTCCTCTGCTGCCAGTTTCTGCTTCTGTTTTATCTGAAATTAACACAGATGCAAAATTCAGCCCCTTTGCCAATTCTCATTTAAAAAAAAATCCACTACTGCTGAGTGTGCACATGGTGCTGGTATTTGTTGACTTCCCTGAAGGTCTGGTGGTCTCGGGGTTATGTCCTCAGCATGCAGCTCCCCCTGCCCACCACTGGTTTCCAGTCGCTTCCCCTCTTGCCCTCTCCATCTTTTGCCCATTCCCTCAGAGGCTCTTCCTGTTTCTTTCATCTCTTGGTGTTCCTGTCACTCTGCAGAAACCTGTACCGTGCTTTTTTGGAGTCTTGTGTGGTACAAAGTACCCCAAGTGGCTTATGAAAATATTTCTTCCAACCATGGCAGTGCTCTCCCTAAGAAAACCTCGGCTCACTACAAGTTTATATGTATGACACTGGCACTCGCAACCCCTTCTTGGTGCACATTTATATGTGGATGGCTTATTGTCTTCCCTTTGACTGCAAGCTGCTCAGGGGAGGCATCCATCTTCCACACTTAGGAATCCATCTGCTGTAGCTCCTTCCATGCTCCTTTACACAGAATCATCTTTCAATAAATATTTAAAGTAAATGAATCACTTTTTTCTTACATAAAATGAATTAAAATTAGCATTTCCCTAAGTAAAACTTCATTAGCAAGCTAAACAGACTTAGCAAATATATATAATTGATCTTACCTATATATTATAGATACATAATTGATATTGCCATCTAAACCAGCATCTGTGGTGTGGTGGTGAAGGATTGGTGGTAGGGAGAGTGAAGTGGAACAATTTTGTATTTTCATGCAACCTTTCTTGTGCTTGACGTGGGAAATCCAAAGCTGCATGCATCTCTGGTGCAGTGCTTTTTTGTACTTGGAAAACATGTGAACATGTTTCCGGGCAGAGGGCCTCCTGTGCACAGCCCTTGGGGAACGCCCTCAGTGCAGAGTTTCCATGCGATGCCTGGACATACTCTCTCTGCCAGGCAATGTACTCCTGTGGGCCCAGCAGCGGATCCTTGGCTCCCTGATCACCCCCGATTCCTCACTGAGGGGACCCCACCCTGAGGGAGAGGCTTTTCATTCCCAGGAAGGCTGTTTGTAATGAACCATGATCTGCGTGCCAAACCCGCCTTCTGGTTTGTTTGCCTTTAATCTTCACATTGGCCTTTTGTTCTTGGAGTGGTTGGAATGGAGTTTAGTTGGAGTTTTCTTCATTTGTAATAATTCTAGAATGTCATATACTGTGAAATGCTAAGTAGGGATGAGCAGGAAAGCTGCTTAGAATCCCAGCAGTATGCTCCAGCCCATCATCGCTAAATCTGATTAACACTCAGCACCCGCCAAGCAGCAGGGATGATTACAGGCTCATATTTTAAATTCTTTTTGTGTCGGTGCTTCCCCCACTTTCCTACTGTGGGAGATCCGACATACAGCACTAAGGAGTTCGGAAGTCGCAGCCTCACTTGAGCTGTATTAGTATTAATTACCTGTGCAGATCTTGGGTAATTGAAGCAATTACTCTTCATTTCAGCTCCAGGGCCTGGAATGGATGGTTTCTCTGTATAATAACAATTTGAATGGAATCTTAGCTGACGAAATGGGGCTAGGAAAGACCATACAGACCATCGCACTCATCACTTACCTGATGGAGCACAAAAGACTCAATGGCCCCTATCTCATCATTGTTCCCCTTTCGTAAGTAAAGCCATGTGTTCACCTGTTATCTTTCTGTATGTTGTGGATTGCCCTCTTAGTAAGTTGTCCTTGTTTTTCATTTACGGGAGAATGTTAGCATGTAGTGGGATTGCCAGGAGCCTGTAATCTGGATTTAGGTTTTCCTCCCCCCACCCTCCCGGCTTCTCATTGGCTATGTGAGCGAGGATTTAATCAGATGTGAGCCTTGCTGTCTGCGCAGCCTGCACGCACACGCACACACAGTGGGCTTATTTGTCATCATGCCTTAAACTGGCTTACGAAGCAGAAAAGTTTTGGTATTTTTTGGTAAAGATGCCTTTGCTCTTTTTCTCTGTTCCATTTCTAAAAGTTTGCATATATTGAAAAACTATATATACTTAAGTCTTCCTTTATTGTATCTTTTAAAGCAGAATCCAGATCACAGTCTAAACTATGAATATGTATGAAAGTGCCCTCAGTATGTGCAATTTAACTGCACTGATTTTGATCCTTTGTAAGGACAGGTCTTTGCTGTTATCCATTAAATTCCCAATGCCTCACCCACTGTGAGGTTCCTTGTGTGTCTTCTGTGGACATTTCTGAGGAGGAATAGCTGTTCAAAACCGCCCTCCTTGGTGTATAGTGTCTTTGCTGTGGATGTTAGGTTGCAGTTTTATTTACTGAGATCTTTTGATAGTTCTCAGTGCTAATGGAACCTTAAACCTTGAGAAAAAAATACGGATTTTGTTTTAGGATTTTCCTTCAAATTTCGTTTAAAGGAGGACTATTTGTAGACCTTTGTAGTGTGTATCTGAATCCATAGTATTTAGACACCCTTTGCAGTTCATCCACACTTTGAATGTGTATATATTTTGCTTTTTATCTATGTTTTGCTTGTTCTGTCTCATGTATTAGGTGGTGATTTCAGAGGTTTTTTTTTAAAGGCATTCAGTATTTCTTCCCCTGCTCCTGCTTGACAGATTTATTTAATATTTTCATGTGCTTTTGTAATTTCTTTTTCCTGATTCAACTTTTCTGTGCACTAAATGGCTGTTTCTAAAGAGTCCCAAAATCACTCTGCCAATTGCTGTTTCCAGTATTAAAATTAAGTGTTTTTGCCCTCTGTGTGTATGCATTCTTTACTTTCTTCTTACGAGATTCCTTATGAACGCACAAACTTGTCATGCTTTGCAGCAGCTTATTTCTGACTTACCTCTTATTTCCACACCTGTAATATAAGTATTTAGCTGTAATATTTTATATTCTCTAGCCCCTTTCAAGGTGAGGCCTGAAAATGAATAAGAACATATTTTTAACCACTGATTTATAAACAAATGTATTTTTTTCCTGTATGTTTTCTTTTTTGTTCTATAGGACTCTATCTAACTGGACGTATGAGTTTGACAAATGGGCTCCTTCTGTGGTGAAAATCTCTTACAAGGTTTGGAATGCTGTTTTTATATATAAATGTGGAAAAGCAAAAAATAGACCCCACTTTGTTCATCCCATATGCACATCTGTGAACTGTATTTGGTTGTAAAGTTTTGTCATGTACATCATGTACTAAACAGTGAGAGTTAATCATCCCAAGAAGATGACTGTAATAAACCATAATTACTTTCAGATAGTGAAATGCAGAAGAAAATTGTTAATTATCATATCGCACGGTTTCTGATGAGAGTAATACAAATGACAAATACCGCATATTCTGCATGCTGCTGCCTGACCCTCTCTCGGCTGCTGCCATGCCCAGGGTTCCTACAGAGTTAGGCAGTTACCCTGGTGCAGGCCGCCTGCTGTACACTCCTGTACAAGTGGAGCCTTTCAGCAGAGCAGCGGGTTCTCTGCTACCTTGAGGTCACCATCATTTCCTTTTCTCTCTTCTCCTCCTTCAGTTTTCTGTGGGGGAGCCTCTCTGTAGGGTTTGAAAAGTGTCCAGATGTGTGCAATTTTGCCAAACACTTCATGGATAATAGATCCGTATGTGATACTGCGTCTGTGTGCAATTCTCAGTCACCTGTCTGGGCTCCATTAAGCCAGGAATAATGAGAACACATACCTATTTCCACTGGGTAATATATATACATATAATGTGTGTGCTTTTATTTTTTTCCCCCTTTCTGTTCAGGGCACTCCTGCCATGCGTCGCTCTCTTGTGCCCCAGCTACGGAGTGGCAAATTCAATGTCCTCTTGACTACTTATGAATACATTATAAAAGATAAGCACATTCTTGCAAAGGTATGTTTAAAAAAAATTCTTTTATCTCTAATTATGGACCATCAACTTCAGTGCAACATATTCCCCAAATTACACTCACTAGTATAATTTGATCATGAGAGGCTTCTCTGTCTCTCTTTTTTTTTTTTTTCAAGGAGTTAGGTATATTTATTTTGATCATGCATTTTAATTTCAGGCATGCTTTTTGTTATAGTTGCTAATGTCAATGATTCTGGGACTCTCACCTATCTTCTCGTGGTTAATGAGTTCACATCTCTTAAAAAATTCTCCTGCGATCCTTCTGCAACTCTTTTTGTCTCCAACAGCCCTGAACGTGTCTGTGGAAAAAATAATTGTTTTCGTTGCCCTGGGTTATTGTCAGCAGCGTTACTTCATCCCTCTTGCGCCTTTATCTCTTCAAAGATGAGTGGGCACCTCTCCATATGGCCTTCTTCATATGAACATTTATCTGAGCTGCAGCTTCTGTGCTATGCCTATTTTGGGTTTTTCCTGGTAAAATAAAGGGCTGTTATTGTTCCGATTACTCTGGGCCGTTCCTGTGACTGTTTGTAGCTGAGAAAAAGTTGTTCCTGTGACCTAATTTGTATTCCCAAAGTTGTCCTTTAGCCATAAAGTTGAAATTTCTTTCCTATTTATATCATCTTTCCTCCTAATATATTCCTGTAGAATGACGGGAGCCGTTTTCCTTCATGGGGCAAATAGGAAACTTTTTTTCCCTTTGGTAATTTCTTTTAACCCTGTGGTGTTTTGAAATCACTATACTCTGGAACTAAGGTATGGCCAAAAGTGAACAGATCCCTATTTCTGGGGTCTGTTGTATGTCTGCATTAGACCTTTGCTTTGGGAATGGAGAGCTCCCTTCATGGCATCAGAGGAAGTAACATAAAGGAACTGTGGTCCCCGGGGAGGTTTAGTAATTGAGACGACACTGGCAACAATGCCATGCTCCTGTTCTTCATCCGCAGAGATGAATTTGGCAGTGTCAGACAGGACATGTTTCCAGTATTACTGTGGGAATGTGTTTGTTCATTTGAGATCTTTTAAAAAAAAATTCATATTGTGTCTCCTGCGTATGTATTTGGAAATTCATTGGCATTGCTTGGTGTAACGAGATACATTGCTTTTATTTGTTACTGGAGAGATGAAGCTATTGGATGGGGGTCACATTTTTCCAAGTGGAAGATGTAATTAGTAGTGGACTGTCAGCAGCAAAATCAAAGGCCTCTGATTCCTTGTTTATTGTTTCATAAGCTAAAATAGGCAGGAATGTAGATTTAGAATACTTATTTAAATATGGTTTTATCTGCTGCCCGCTTTTCATGCTATTGGTAAGTTTGGGACAGTTGATCGTGCAACTTTAATTATTCGTAAAGACTTTTCTTAGAGGTGGTGTAGGAAAAAAAACTAAAACAACTCTGGTAGTTAAAGAAACTGAACAGTAAAAGATACCTGAACATCCCAGTCTGGCTGAGGATTTCATTCCTTTTCCCTCTGACTTTACTGGTGCTTAAAATGAGGAAGGCAAGGACTATGTAGAAGACTGTGCTAGTCTCCCCCTCTTTCTAGGAGCTTTGCAGCAGGATTCAGGGACATCTGAGCACCAGATGCTTTTCTTGGCCATTGCCACTGTTTTTGTAGGGAATGAATAGGCTTTGTGGAACATTCCTCATTGTTCTGACTTTAAGAAACTGAGAACAATGACCTTGAAGAGAGCTGAAGGTAAGAGAGAGGAAGGGGTCTGTGTATAGGCTTGGAAGGAAGACCATGTCATAGGTCACTCTTTACTTTTGAAGTAATTGTCATGCTGGGGAGTATGTTGTATATAATTCTGAAGTTTTGGCAAAAATAGAGGAATGTTATTTTAGCACTGCCTTGTCTACCAGTGAGTATATCCTTTCATTTTTGCTATCTTAAAACAGGGGCGCTAGACCTGGCAGGTAAGGTATATGTGTGAACTGAGAGTCCAGGATGTCAGATCTTCTAGTTTTTTTTTTTTTTTCAAAAAGCTAGGTGTCCAGATTTTTATGTGCGATATTCCAACTTTTAAATGTTAGCCACTACTTGAAATTAAAAAAAAAAAAGTACTGAGCTGAGCCAGGCCATAGAGGTAGTCGTGGTCAGCCAATGTAACGGAGAAGAAGGTATGAAGCCAGAGCAGCTCAGGTAGGTACCTGCTGATACCATCTGGGAAAATCATTCATTAGCTTCTGCTTCAAGTGGAGAGTTCTGGTCTCCCCTTATCATGAGCAGAGGCAGCATGGCCACTCAGTGTGGGATAGCTGCCATGAGGTAGATGAGTAGGAGGGGTACTGGGTGCGAGACATGGGAGCTAGTCCTGGCCCAACCATTTCATTCTGGGCCCAAGTTTTCTTGTTTGTGAAAGAGTGGTTTGAAGTCATGTGGCCCATAAGGAGCATTTTTGTGTTAGCATTCCATTATTTCATGGTATAGTACATGATTTTTCAGGTATGAAAAATAGAGTGTTTGTTGAGATTCTTTTATCCTAAGGAGAGCCACGCCATATCATGCAACAAGTATGGACTCTTTTCGTTTTCCATAGCAGCCTGTGCCTGTTGGAAGGCATATTGATCCCTGGGTCACCGCACATTGGTCCTTCCTCTTGTGTTGCAGATTCGGTGGAAATACATGATAGTGGATGAAGGCCACCGAATGAAGAATCACCACTGCAAGCTGACTCAGGTCCTGAACACTCACTATGTGGCCCCCAGAAGGATCCTCTTGACCGGGACCCCACTGCAGAATAAGCTTCCGGAACTCTGGGCCCTGCTCAACTTCCTCCTCCCCACAATTTTTAAGAGCTGCAGCACCTTTGAGCAGTGGTTTAATGCTCCATTTGCCATGACTGGAGAAAGGGTACTGGTCTAACATTTGTCTTTTCCACTGCATGACAATGAAATGAAATTAAAGAACCCAGAGCTGAGAACATTAAAGCCACAGAAAACCCATGGGGTGGGTGGTTGACAACGGCACTTACTTTATGAAGCTCATAAGTGGGTAGATAGGTTCTTATTCCAGGGTGAGTTTCCGGTGGCAAGAAAATGGATCAAATGACTGGGTCTAGGATCTATGATCTGGGTGGATCTAGGATCTAGGCCATCTTAAACCTTTGTCTTTTGCCAGCATGTTAACCAGCCCATCAGAGAATGTTCCTGATGGGTGGAATATTTAACTGCTATAGGAGGATGAACGTAGACCTGGGTTTCCCTTTAAACTAGTTCCCATAAAGAGTTTGCATATAAAACTGAACTAGTTTACACTGATTTTCTGTACACAATGTTTTAGACTTTAGTGTGAGCTTCATTTTGTGTGCACATAAATACTGCTTAAATCCCACAGTAGCTGTTTTCAAATTTCTTATTAGTCATTCCACTATCTATCTTAGAGCTCATTTATGAAGAAAGACATGAGCCATTGCAAGAAAAGAAGCAGGTACCTGTCCTTTGAATAGTGGTGTCCTAACTCTAGGGATGAAAAGCAAGTCAGAATGCTTTAGGGATATTTATGTTGAAACTATTTGGCTCTTTAATTTTGAGGGACATTATAGGTACATTGCCTTTTGTCAGCAATTAATTGGCTTACCCATTTATAGAAAGTAATGTCAGCCAACTTTGCTCCCTGGAGGGTAATAGAGGAGGGTGAAAGAGAAAGCAGAGGATTTAGGAATATGACTAAACTTCAATAAGATCACGGCAGGAACACAGAAGAGTAAGGTAGAAACCCTCCAATGTAAACTGGATCTAGTCTTGTTCTTCTTGTCATGTCCAAGCCTCGTTCTCTTGGTTGTTTCTGTACCCGAGACAACCAAAATTAAGAGCCTAACGTAATGCTTCAACTTTAAGAAAAACACATGAACTACTGCCCCTTCCTATCTCAGTTTTTAGTTAGCCTTTTTTGCAGTCGTAGCCCATAAACTTGTGAACTGTTAACACTACTGATCCAAAACTGGTGGCTCTAGGCCCTTTTCCACAGGCTCAAGAGTTAAGACAAAGACACCCATTTAGAGTCTGTTTTATTACCACCTGGTAGGCAGGCGGGATGAGAATTCCGAGGTGTACATGATGGGTATAAACCTGGCCTTAGTGCAGATAAAATATCAAACATAACATTGAAATGAAAAATAAACGTACCATAAAGTGTTATTACATGAAACACCCTTTTAAAAAAATCATACTCACCTACAGTTTCCTGTAGGTGGACTTAAATGAAGAAGAAACTATATTGATCATCAGGCGTCTACATAAGGTGTTGAGACCATTTTTACTGAGGAGACTGAAGAAAGAAGTTGAATCCCAGCTTCCAGAAAAAGTATGTTGCAAAACTCACATTGTAGTTTCTTCACCTGCAGATATATTTGAAGTACCTTCACCTGAAATTGTGTTTGCAAAACAGCAGGCTTGTATCTTAGTGACAGGTATCTCGCAAACATTTTAAAGTACTTTTTTGCTTGATAGAAAGAAGCCAGAGGATTTAATGTAGAAAGAGACGGGAACTTTTAGCATTTTCAGCTTGTTTTCCAAAAGCTTTGGAGGTAGATTTTATAAAATTTCCCAATTCATCGAGTATCATTACATTGTAACTTTAACTTACATTAAATTAACATTACATTAATTAACATGATATTTTAACTTCAGATTTTTTTTTAAGTTAGTCACCTTCTTGATTCACTCTTGTGCAAGTACTACAGAATTATTCTGCTTGTGACCCAAATAAGGATATGAATTTGGGAATTGTACCATTATCAAAGAGTCCAGTGAACACTTGCCAGCTTTCCTGAAAATTTCTTTAATATTTGATGCTTGTGATGGCACCATTCTGATAGGAAATGAAAAATATCAAGTTCCTGCAAATCATAGACACGTCATCTAATTATTCTTAGACTTAGTTTTTGTCCTGCACCATTAAAAATTAAGTCCCTGTGAAGATTTTAAGCAAATATCTTTCAGATCGCTGCCTTAAGTTACTTTCTAGTATTCTGTTACTGGGATCCTGCCAGTGACAGAGATGGAATGTCACAAAGGTTTTAATTTGTCCCATACTTCCTTTTGTTTCCTTAGGAGAAGTATAAAATGAAAAGTAGTTAACAGAAATTCTTCATTTATTCATCCATAAAACTTTTCAATCTTTTTTACTTATTTCTGTAAGTAGCAAGACTGGCTAATATAGATAGATTTTAAAAACACATTACAAGTTGAAATCATGCTGTCTTTTCAGAAAATCCATTGTATAAATATCTAAACTTTTGCAGCAGAAGGATTATGGGGTGATTGGTATCACAAAGGAATTCTTTACTTTACTGTAATATGTATTTCACTGTTCTTTCCATAAGAGAGTTTCCTGAGTATTAATAAACTTAAAAAAAATGAAGATTTGGTTTTCAAGAGCATATCTCTTGTACTCTTATACCCAGAGTAATATATTAAGGTGGTATGTTATATACTCTGTATGTGATACAATATCTGTGGATAAGCTACCTTTTCCTGGGGCAGCTTGGTGGAATGGAAATCGTGGGCTTTGTCCAGCAGGATAGCCAGGGGTCCCTGCCCCATTCTGTGTCTTGCTAACTGTGTGAATTCAGTCAGTTACCCCAGTGGGTCTCAGTGTTCTCGTCAGTGAGCTGGGAAATAAATGGTATCTGCTTCATAGATCATTGGGAGGATTAAATGGATATAGTACTCACAATACTATGTCTGGTGCGTGCTACGCAGTCAGCTAGGGATAGCTTGCTTCTGCATAGTCGTTATTTTATCCTCGTGTTGCTGTTTGTCCTACTGAGTTCTAGTTCTGCTTTCCTGTTCACATCAAGTTCCTTCTCTTCTCTCAGCCCTGTGCTTTCTGTGGCCCTCGTCCATCTCTGTCCCCATCAACCTTTCAAGGTAATAGGGAAACTAATCACTTTGCATGTGTAGGTAGCTGGTGGGAATGTGGTTTGGCCAGTGTTCGTTCTCTACTTTCCATGTGCCTTGTTAGGACTTGCCATTTAAGTGCCATCCTTGGGGGTAGGGAGTTTCCTTGTGCCACCATCTGCTGACAGCCACAAATGATGTGTATGTCTTTCTCAGCTTACATAAAGAATCTAGAAAAGAATTATGGCTGATGGCAGGAAAAGGCTCAGTATTCCATAGCAATAATTCTCAAACGTGTATGTGAAAAAGAATCACTTAGGTGTGTTTTTTTCTGAGTTTTGACGAATTCATAGTTATGTTAACCACAATCAAAACCAGAACAATTCTATTTCCTTGTTCCTCCTGCCACCAAATTTCCTGGTGTTCTCACTTTTTAGTCAAACACTATCTCTGTCTAGCCTCAAGCAACCACTGATCCATTTTCCATCCCTATAGCTTTGCCTTTTCCACAATGTCATGTGAATGGACTCAGACAGTATGGCTCATCAGACCTTTTGCACCTCGTTTCTTTCACCAGAGTAATGTATTTGGATTCATCACATTGTTGCATGTATCAATAGCTCGTTCATGTTTATTGATGGACAGTATTTTATTATATGGATGCACCCTAGTTTACTTATCCATTTAGATGAGGGACATCGTCTTTTTTGATGATTATGGACAAATTTGCTATTAACCTTGTGTACAGGTTTTCATGTGAACATAGGTTTTCATTGCACTTGATGAAGTATCTGGAAGTAGGATCGCTTGGTCATAGGGTGAATGTATGCTTAACTTCGTAAGAAGTTTCCAAATTGTTTTCCAAACCTCCTGAACCATTTTGTAGTCTCACCACTAATGTCTGAGCACTCCCTCCCTCCGCATTCTCATCAGTACTTATTGAGGATTGTCAGGTTTTAATATTTTTAGCTATTTCAATAAGTGTGTACTGGTATCTCATAACTTCAATTTGCATTTCTCTAACGTCTAATGATGTTAGACATCTTTTCATATGCTTATTTGGCATCCATATGTCTTCTTTGATGAAGTGGTGCTCAAGACTTTTGCCTGTTTTTTTTTTATTGGGTCATTTCTTATGGTTGAGTTTTAAGATAGAAAAACTATTAAAAATACAGAATACCAACCCTGAGCCCCAGTAGTTCTGTTTAGGATAGCTGGAGTGACCTCAGGAATCTATATTCCTCACATGAAACTAGAGCAGGCATATAAGAGCCAGGGTTTGATAAGTACCACTGTACTTCATAGAAAAATTAGTTTCAATGAATGAATAGGTAACAAAAATTAGTTTTAATCAATTACTTAATAATTTAATGAGTCTAATGAAGCGCCTAATGAGTGAGAGAATGTACCATCCTCCAGACCCTCCTCTCTACCAAGCTCTGGCATAAAGCCCATTACTGATACCGAGAAAAGCATGACAATCATAGTAAAAACATTATATAAAACCTAATCTAAATTAAATTAAAATTGATTTTTGATTTAGCTCCCATTTGAGGTTGTCTGTGTTGACTCTCCCCTTTGTTAATTCATATAATCAAGAATGAACTATATTTGCAATTGCGTGTATATATATAAAACAATGTCTGAATACGCTAAAATATGTATACAATGTCTGAGGTTAACTCAAGGTCGACCTGTGGAAAATAGATCCTGATTTTGATACGACCTGTATAAAACAACAGAAAACTTGGTTTAGATGGCCAACTTGTATATTCAGTCATAAAAACTTGGAATACTTGATATAATAATTATTACTTCCTCTCTAGTGCCAGAACCTTGTGCCTTCCAAAATTTAGTCTTATTATTTAGAAATCTCAATTCATAAAGTGGTAATAGATCACACATGCAGTCACACAGTTGTCTAGATTCATTGTACCAGTAATACATCCTTTTGGGAGAGAAATTATAAGAATAGTGAAGAATAGTGCTCAGGCAGAAACTAGGAATAAAGCTCTGTTACTTCTACTGGGTTATATGGAAGGAGACTGGGCCAGTATAATCACCTGCTTTGGGTCCTCGTAGGGACCACTTTGATCACTTACTAACATAAGAATTCTTAGGAGATAATTATCATGTACTTGAGGTCGGCACCTCAGTTTGACATGTAATTGAACAAAAATGGCCCCAGTGGTGCTCACAAGCCTGTTGGAGGGGATCATCCCTATTAAAGAGTCGTAGACTTCACTTGATGCAGCACCAGCCCATTCTGAGCGACTCTGACATTCAGCTCTCATCAGGTGCCCCCCCCATCTCTCAGGGGTGGACTCAGACCCAGCAGAGTTTCAGGTTATTATAGAACCTTCTCCCACACCATTACTGTCACTCTGTATGTCTACTTTAGAATTGTTCAGTCTGTCCTTTTCTTAGCGCATGGCTCTGATTGTCTGCCCTGTGTGCTGTACTGCACTCCAGCCAGGGCGGAAGGTGCAGGAGCTACCCCAGAAACAGAGGCATGGTGTGTGAGGTCAGCAGACTTGGTGTGGAAACAAGGCCTACTTGCCCTGAACAACGGCACGACAATGAAAGGCAACCTTACCCAACCTACTGGAGTGAATGATCTGGGTGTTCACGCATTTGGGGCAGGGGTCTCCAGAGCGTGTGCTCAGGTGTGTGTGTGTCTGGGGGATGGGGGTGCTTACTAGTAATCCATTGGGTGCAGAAAGATTTTAGAACTTCCGTGTATATTAATTTGTCTCTTGAAAATAATTACACCTTATTGATACTGAACGTACAAATTGAGACTGGTACCCATGTGGGATATGCACATCAGAAAGTCAGTCATGTGCCCAGGTTAGAGCATGAGTGGGCATGCCTCCACCTGGGGCATGTGACAGTCGCTCACCCTCACAGCCTGGTGCATGCACCCCTGCCTAGTGTGAGCCGTCATGGGTTCTTCTGCACCCAGGTGCAAGGACTTGGGTTGATCTGATTTTCACTAAACGAACACCCCCAGTCCTCAGAATGGACAAAGGGCTTAAAAAGATTCTACAAAGGATTGCAGGTTGAAAACAACAGGAATAATAAAAGTATAGGCGAATAATAAGAAAAGCAGCCTGCCTCTTTGTCCTCTTCCTAATGTGAGTTTTTAGTCAGCCATATCATAGGGTAATCAGGCTGGAACTGGCCAAAAAACTTGGTATCTTCAAATTGGCCCCTTGAAATATGGATATAAATCAGTTGCCTTTAACGCTGACCCCTATCCTAAATGTAACTTGTATGCTGAGACATTAACATTAGCACATACATATAATTCGTAAATAAATATGTGGGCATATATTGGAAAGAGGTGCTCCTTGATAAGGGGATGCTGTCGAAGGCTTAATAATCACTTTGAGGGAAATGAAAGGGAAATGGGCTTTGGCATTAGGGGGATTGGGGAAGAATATGTTAAAAGGAGCCCTTAAGGCAGAGTAGGATTTAGAAAGGAGGCACTAGGAGTAAGGACCCCGTCCCCTCATCCCAACCTGGGGAAAAGGATAAAATCAAACAAGATACCTTGAAGTTTGAGAAGGTATAGGGAGCCAACATAAAAATGTAATTGTGAAGCTTACGACAGTGGTTTTGATCATATGTATCAGACCAGCCTCAGGTGTCCCCTAACGGTGTGAGGGCAGAGGGTCTGGGGAGACTGCTCCTTCCCAGAGCACTGGTTGGATCATCAGAATGGGCCTGCCTCCCTGCTCACTCGACCGTGGTGGGATGTTGGCATCCCTGTACGCATGGCATCATCATGCATGCGTCCTGCTTGCCGAACTTGCTCGTCTCCCGTGCTGAGCAGGTGCTAACTAGGAAGGCGGGTGAGGGTTCTGCCCCTAGTTCTGCATTTCCCCAGTGCACTTAAAAGCAAGCATTAGCCAGTCTTTTTGGCCATCAGGGAGGCCCAGGTGAAGGTGAGCACCGGGGCAGAACTGGGAAGCCTGGTTCTGCGACTGCCTGCGGTCATCCTGAGCATGGGGCCGGGAGACTCTGTCCAGTCCTAACAGCACCATTAATGACTATATCATTCTGAGCCTGTCTGGTAACCTTTTAGATGTTCGGGGTTCCTTAGCTGTAGAAAGTGCAGACACTAACTGTAACCCTTTCCTAGAGCACTTGTGTGGTGAAATGAGAGAAGGCATTGGAAGCACTTTGCACAGGGCCTGGCCCACAGAAAAAGCTCCGTAACAGTAGCCCTCAGTGTTGTTTTTATCTTTATACTTGTTACAGTCTGTCATTGCTTAACGTTTTTCTTCACCATGATCAAATGTCATTGAGAATTAACAGCCCTTGAAAAATCAAAGTACTTCAGAAATATGACATAATCTGGTATCAAAAACAGAGCCTCTATTAAGTGCATCCTATTTATTAGATTTGGAAATTTTTTTTCCTTCTTGGCCAAAAAGGTCATTAAAAACTAAAACAAGTGTATGGTAGGTCACTTGCTTTTAACTTCTCTGCAGCAGAATTGGCCTTCCTCGAATCTGATTTGGTGCCTCAAAGCAAGTGGCAAACGACTATTACCTTCAGTCCCATGTGTCCTGACAGGCTCCTTCTAAAGCAACAAATGAATGAATATTCAACTTCTTTTCATCTGTGACCTCCTCGCCCTGGCCCTCAGAGCTGAAAATAACCTGATAATTTTTAATCAGTTTATTAAACATTAGGCAGCTTGCTGATTTACTTTTAATCACGTTCTGTGGATTTCTAGGCATTTATCTGATGTTTATTATGAAAATTGCACATTTGTATTCTGGGGATTTCTTTTAATAAAGAAAAAATAATAGGAAATAATCAAGGCGGACTCTATACATTAGAAGCATGCTAAAGTATGGCAGGTGTATGGACACATGAATTCTCAACTGTTTTAAATTGGATTTTTGCAATATTCCAACTGGAAACACATACAAGCCTTCTTTAGATGGTCATAAGGTTGCATCCAGTTGTGGATTAATTCCTCTCCTACCCCCATTGTCCTCACTAATTAGTATCCTCTTATCACTGAACTGCAGAAGTTAATGGTAGTCAACCTAAGGTTATTATAATTCTCGCTTTAGGACTAGTATTGGTAGTTACATATGACCATTTAAAAATTGTCTTACAAAGAAAATCATAGGCTACTGGTTAGTCTATGCTTTTCCTAAAACTGTTCTGTTCATATGAAAGGAGGCTATTATTGGAAAGTAGAAGAAATACTAAAAAAATACTCCATACTGAACATCTCTGAATTTGGACAGTTTTCAAGCCACTCTCTATCATTTGTGGAACAAATCAAGAATTTTTGGAAAACATGACCCTGGCCTCACTTACATATAACCTTTTGACGGTCCCTCTGTACTGGTACTTTTAGCACTAGTGACTACAGTCTCCATCACTATCTCTGTACACACCCCACTCCATGAATCCAAGGGGAAACAGGTACCTTCATGGTTCCGGGAGTGCTACCAGCAGCCATGTCTCAGCCGTCTTCTTACAACAGTCACCTTCTGTCTCCTGCTTTTACCTACTTACTGTTCTTTTCTCCCCAGGTTGAATATGTGATCAAGTGTGACATGTCTGCTCTGCAGAAGATTCTATATCGCCATATGCAAGCCAAAGGGATCCTCCTCACAGATGGTTCTGAGAAAGATAAGAAGGTACGTTGCAGAAAATGGTGAGTCTCAGCCTGCCGGTCTGTATCTCTGTATGACTTTGACACTGAGTATTCATTTGCAGGAAGCATCCCCACTAATGATTTGTTAAAGCGAATTATAGGGTCTTGTTGGTAGTTCTTGTAGCTGCTAAAGGAAATCTTTTACCCTCTTACCTGCAAACTGCATTGGGGCAGGAAGAAAGAAGCATGTTCCTCTCTCCAAAACAGCTCTGCTCATGTCAGTCTGCCTAAATGTAGGGTGCAGAATCCAGTTTCAGAATCCAGTTTCACTCCTCGGGCATCTGTTCCATGCCTCTACCTTCCCAGAATCCTAGCGAATAGTCATGTCACAAAGCCATCAACTTGACATAATTCCCTCCTACAGAATGAATTAGTCACAAGAAAGATTTTATATCTAACATCCTATGTAGTAACAGGAGCTTGGGACCACAAGACGGATAGGTTATTGAGAAGAGCTACATCCCTTCTATAGAAGCCAACTTTTTAAAAGTTGGAAATATTCGATCAATCATAATTTGTTCTATTTTTACCCTCTCCACTTGTCCTTAGGGGAAAGGAGGTGCTAAGACACTTATGAACACTATCATGCAGTTGAGAAAAATCTGCAATCATCCATATATGTTCCAACACATTGAGGTAAGTCTGCATTCTCTGTTTTGGCCCTGATGCTGGTTGTGCTATTCTTACCAATGCTGCTTAAGGAAAAAAAGCAAACGGTTAAAATGTGTCTGGAAGTTGAAACAACATGCTCTGATAGCCTGATGAACAGAATTAACAAACATGAATTTTCTGGTTATGGATTTACATTGGCATGAAACACTTGAGCATCTGGAATTTACAACCAAAAGTTTAAAGGAGTAAGAAAATTTTGTAAGCTATGGCTCACTATATGGGTTTGGGTAAGTACCATGAATCGTCTTATTATGGTAGGAGTTCTAAAACTGAAGATAATGATAAATACATCCAGCTTCCTAAGAAAGATGCAGGGAAAATATTAAGGTAATGTATTTGTATCTGCTGAAGAGAAAGACGTTCTTGGAATATTTTTTTTGTTGAAAACTGTGATTTTAGTCTCTTACTTGGATTTGTATTTTTCCTTTCTGGCTTCTGTCACAACCATGTAAATCCAAGCTTTTATTTCGATGCCCTGGTCTCTAGAAAGCTATTTTTAGGGGCAAGGACATTTTCTGCCCTCTTGAGTACAGGTGAATAAGTTTCCTGGATTGACAAGAGTTTCACCACAATAGGAGCAATTGACTTGCGCAGGAAGGAAAAGGAGCCACGATTGTCTTCATTTTTCAATGTTGCTGCAGATGCAGATGGTCCTGGTGGCAATTACTTGCCAGCCCTGTGCCCACTTTCCACCGCACATGAGCAGGAGGCACAGGGGGGAGGTCACTGCAGGGCCCCAGTGTCTGCACTAGTTTATTACAAAATAAATAAATAGAAGGTTCTGGGAACTTAAACTTAAGTCATCACAGTATAAAAATGGAGTTGAAATACTTTGAATATCCTCGACCTTGATGGGTCTTTTTTTCTCCCTTGGTTTTGGCAGTCACACTTGCTTGATAAGAGTGCTTATTACAGACCCTCTGCCTGTCCTGAAGCCCTGTCCCAACTGCGGTGGGCAGTTAGATGACCCCTGACAGCCACTGTTGCCTTCACATCTCAGGCAGAGTATCTGTAGACTAAGAGGCCTCTAGGTCTAAGTAAAATGATAGTGGCAAGAGCAGTGCAAAGAAAGAAGCAGCTCTCAGCAAGCCACAGCCATGTAGCGGAAGGAGAACGTGGCATGCAGTGAGTCTGGGTCCCAGGCCACTTGGGAACTGACCTGGTGGGATTCACTCAGCATCTCCAAGCTTTGTGTGCTTGACGTGTCATCACAGGGTATTAGCTCATAGGACCAGCAGGAGGATAAACTTAAAAAGAAAAAAACAAGAAGCATCTTTTAAGCAGATAACATGTTACATGGATGTAAGGTATCGATGAATTAGTGGTGGGGGTGTGTTGAGTTGGGGCGAGCCAAAAAAAAACATGTCTAAGGATGAAAATGATGGGGGTCATGTCAGGTTAACCTGATCTCCGCCCCATCCCATTTTTCCTAAAAACAATTTTTAGATGCGTATTCTTTTATATAGAGGGAATGGAGGGGCTAGAAGCTATGAAAACTTAGTGTCAGTCTTACTTCATTGTGGTCATTTTACAAAAATTAGCCTTTGAAACATGCTAGGCCATGTCAGCAAGGGGTACGGAGGACGGCTTCTGTCTCGAGCACCTGGGAAGGGCATAGGGAGGAGGCGACTGTCAAAGGAGCTAAGTTTAAGTAACATGCTCTCCTTTGCCTGCATATTTACCTTTTAAGTAGCAGTCAGTAGAAAGACAGACCCTGATGTGCATTTTTTTTAACATAAAAACCTTCCAGGAGCTTATTCCTAGAAATGGGACACCCACAGTCACTGGCAAATGCATTACCCCTACGGATCAGAGGTGGTGTGTGCATTTTGCCTCTGTCTCTGTTTGGTTTCATACGACCGTTGTTCATGATCATACCAGAGGCCCAGTCTCTTCGTGGGGCTCACTGCTGCCCCGGAAGACCTCCAACCCAGAGAAGTGAAAGCAGGATTTTTTGTAAATGATGCTGATACCTAATCCTGTCACTGTCCACTGACACTGTTCTTTGGTTTAGCGGTGGGGATGGAACCTAAAAATCTAGTCAGGAATGGCCACTTGCGCAGAGCTGTGGTTCTTGGAGTGGGACTAGGGTTTTGGCCGTTGTCTGTTGGTGTTTATTTTGCTGGTAGTGCAGTGTTCTGAGGGGCGGGAGCCTATCCCAAGTGATGAGCATATCTGAGAGGAGAGCTCACCGGGAAAGATCTGGTTCCTTTGGAGGAAAAGCTTTGGGCTCAGGGAAGGAAAGGAAGCCGGCGGCTGTGGTGAAGGTGTACCATGCTCTCCTTCCCCACAGCTGGTCTCCCTTTCCCACATGGAGAGCAGTCAGGTATTTCTTCCACGGAATCAGTGAGGAGGGGATTAGGTGATGAAGTTGTGTACTTTAAAAGTGGAACCCTAACACCTGGGGGAGTGGTGTCGATTTAGGGCCTTACTTGTAATAGAGAAAGACACAGTATGACAGGCCGTTAGGACTGCACTAACTCTTAAACAATATGATGTATGATCCCCATTACTTTTACTTTTAAATATTTCTCCAGTGTATTTATGTGTACATATCAATCCTGATTTGCTTATACTAAGCTCTTCTAATCTAGACTCTAAGCTCCTTGGTGGTAAATATTTTGGTTGTTTCTGGATCCCTAGTATCTACCTAGGGCCAGTAAATGCTTAACCACTATTTGATGAGGGAACTAATTCTTCTCATCATGAGAGTCTGAAGACTTGCAGAAACTCACAGGATACATCCCTGGCAGAACAGAAGTCTGAACTGAAAGACACTGAGTTTCTGGTTTATCCCTATAACAAGTATTATTTACTATTTTGTTTAACTATACTCTAGAAATAGGATACTCTCCCTAAGAGTGTAATCATTAAGGTAATCATTACATATCTTTTTTTTAATCATTTTCTTCTTCTCTCTCTTTTAAAGGAATCCTTTGCTGAACACCTAGGCTATTCAAATGGGGTCATCAATGGGTAAATCTTAAAATTTTTTTTCTTTCAAACAGTAGTTTATTGTTCTCACCTAAATTTTCTTCCTATAGTGTTTCCTATCACATAAATACCTACTTCCAGACCCCTCCACCCTCGCTTCTCCTCAGCAGAGGGTATAGAAGTTGTTAGCCAAAATGATACCGGCATTCTCTTTTACTTTACTAGCATAAATTACTGCATGCCTTGAGCAAGTGTCTATTCAAAGGACATAGATCTCATTTAATAGACTTTGGAGTGTCCTAGTGTTCTAAAAATGTTGTTGAAGCTTCAGAGGGTTGTTACTTATAACCAGTAGTGTAGGTTGGGCTCAGAGAATTTATCATACGAAATTTCAAGTTGATGTTTAACATGGGCGTGTGTGAGAGAGAATGTCTCATCTGCTGTAAATATGTACGACTTTACAGTAATTTGTTAGAATATGGTCTGTATTAGAAACATTTTTCACTAGCAGTGGACATTGAAGAGAATCATGCCTTGCAACAACAAAAAAGAGTTTTGCATTAACAGAAAGTCTCTGTTCCGCTTGTTTCACACCAGGGAAAATTTATTATTAGGGTATAGGAGTTATTCTTGGATCCCGCTGTCATGGAATTCAAAGACATTGAGTGTCTGTTTTATCTTTTAACAACTGTTTCCTTACTTACTATTTTGTTTAACTCTACTCTAGAAGTAGGCTAAGAACCGGGTTGGAATCCATGCAAAACTAGTGCCACAAGCTCTGCTCGCCTGCCTTTCCTGTGGGCCCTATGGTTACTTCTGGTGCCATCCAGTTGGCCACGATTTCATAGTGAAGGTCTGGCGACAGCAAGTGTTTGGAGGACAGTTCTCAGAATGGGGGATGGATGTTGGGATGACACATAACTGAAAATGTGTCTGTTAGAGATAATGCATAAAATCAGCTACCAAATGATACAGGTCAGTGTTACAGACTGCTTGTACACTGGGGAGTTTTCCCAACAATATCACCCCTACAGTGAAGTTTTAATAATATAACACATCCCCGTTGATAAAAGAGAAAAGTGACTTTCTGTGGAGAAAAAAAGGCCCTACTTTACTCGCTGGCACTCTTCCATCTGACAGCAGTGTACACCACCATCATGTTGTTGACCTGAATTCCTCTGTGAACCAGGATTTCTTGTCCCCTCCCCAGTCCATTCTCACACATGTACATGATGGTATTTTTAAAAGATAGGTCAGATCTTACCACTTGGCTGTTTAAAACCCATCAATGGCTTTCTATGGCACTTAAAACTAAAACGTTCGGTGTGGCTAATGGAGTCCTTAAGGGTCTGTCCCCACTCTGCCCCCTGCCTCTCTGCCATCATCTCCTCATAGTTCCTGCTCACTGAAGTTTAATCCACAAACACCGTTTTTCAATTCCTCAGACTCCCTGGGCTCTTGTACACCTCAAGACCTTTGTACGTACTCTCTCCACTTGCTGGCATCACCTCTCCGCTCCCAAGTCCCCGTTCTTCACCTAGTTACCTTTTGCTCATTATTTCAGGTTTTCCGCTAAGCCGTTGTTTTTTCATGAGGTCAGTCACCCCAACACTCTAAATCAGTGACTGGAAATTTCTTACTGTAAAAGGCCAGATCTCAAATACTTTCACCTTTTCGGACGAAAAAGTCTCTCTTTGGTACCTACTCACCTTTGCCATTGCAGCGTGAAAGCAGCCGGGGGCGAAACAGAAATGAGTGAGCCTGGCTCTACTCCAGTAAAACTTTATTTACAAAACCAGGCTGCAGGCCAGGGCTGATGTGTGCCAAAATCTGCTCTAAAGAAGATAGCACATGTTGCTATGACTTCTCTCATAGCAACTTGCTATTTTTCTTTTTAGTACTTAAAATTTGTAACTATCCGTTTTGAAGGCAAAGATTCCTTTGCCCAGCACTCTTCACATGCCAAGCACTGTGCTTGGTACGTAGAGGTGCTTAATAAGTATTAGATAGAATAAATCCTAAAGCTTAGCCTAAATTAGCAATTTTATATACTTACTAAGTAAGGATTTAAGGAAATAGAACATATGTGCATACATGTATGTGCGTATGAGAGAGAGAGGAGAAGAGGGAGAGCCGAGAAAGAGACAGAGAGTGAAAGTGTTAGGAACATGAAGGGGTTTCCTTTTCTTTCTAGAATCTGTTGTCATACCTCACATGTATAGTGCACTCTTTATAGGGTTTGTGTAATTTTCCATTAAATATTCTCGTTGTTTTGGAGTGGATATTCACTTATTCATTCCACAGTTATTTACTGAATGTTCACTGCGCAAGGCACTGTATGAAAAGCGAAGCTCTCCCAGATCTTTCAAGAAGAGAGCAGTAATACGGTCTTCTTGTTTTGCATTTTTGGGTTCAGGGCTGAGCTGTATCGGGCCTCAGGAAAGTTTGAGCTACTTGATCGTATTCTGCCAAAATTGAGAGCGACTAATCACCGCGTGCTGCTTTTCTGCCAGATGACGTCTCTCATGACCATCATGGAGGATTACTTTGCTTTTCGGAACTTCCTTTACCTGCGCCTTGACGGTGAGTGCCCAAGGCCTCGGGCTGGGGAGCCGTGGTGCTGAGAGTGCAGGAAGACAGGCACGTCCAGCCAATGGCAGCCGAGAAGGAGGGGTCAGACTGTTGGAGAAGGGTGGGGGCAGCTTTTCTACGTAGCCATTTTTGTACCCAGCTATTTATCCCACATACAACACATGTGAACTTAGAGGCATTTATAAGTACCACAATTAAATAAACTAAAAATTTTAAACTCTCCTTGCTATTAGGGTTGCTTATTACCTATGCACTAAATAGAATATTTTGATAAGTCTTTAGCTTTTTGTGTCAAGACATATTTAAGGATATAAAGGCTATGTCTCCTTTCTTCAGTATCACTGTAATTGCTTATTTAAAATTATATTTTATTATCATCGAAGTGTGCCTCATTTTCTAAATAGAAAATGTCTATAGATTGAGAGGTCTACAAGTTAAGAGGTTTCCTAGATTTTGCAAAATCTGTGTAATATATTTGCCTGATTTTAAGAGGGATTAAAATTCAAATACCGTGTCATAAAATATCTATAAGAAAATATGCATAGAAGCAAATATGAACTTAGAGATACTACCTAAATTACTGTATGGTTGGTCACTAGCCCTAAAATTGTAGAGATTAAAGATGTCAAAATTTCCATACCGCGGCAGGGGATAACACGTCACAAGGGTGGTGAGTCGGACCAGGGGCTTATTCACAGCCAGGATGGTGTTGGATCCGTGGGTACAAAAGAGTACATACATATGGTATTACAAATACCAACGTTTATCTAATACAATATCCAGATTATTTTTAGATGGCAATTTTAAAGTTTATGTTCCATTAAAGGTTTTATTTTGTGTTCCAGCCAATATTTTGTCTGCCTTTTGCCATTAATTAGCTACCACTGGATCTGTGCCTCCCTCAGATTTGCTGTACCTTCTCTTACTTGAGTTTTTAAGTGAATTCTCCTGGGTATTCTTAATTTTTAAGTTGATTATGCCCTGTGACAGACTAGATTTTTTTGAAAAATCTTTTTCTCTCCCCACTGCTTCCATCCCAAAGTCCCTGAAAATGGATGAATGGTTAAGTAAATGTTCGCTTTGAATTCATGACACAGTTAGATCATCCACAGTCAGACTCTCTCGGTAGATCTGCTCTGTGTCTTGTCTGTTGACCTGATCTTTCCCTCACCCTCTCTGGGAGGGGGAAGTTCAGAGCTGAGTGAGCATTCCTCACGTGAAGGGCAAGCCCTCTTTCACTCCTGCTCAGGCGAGGGGCCACCCAGCTCTGTTTTCCCCAGGACTTACAACCCCAGGCGGGTGTCCTACATAACTGTTGTTTACTATTCTGTGGCATTTCATTTTGAATCTTATCCCTCTGAGGACTGCGGCCTTAGAATATTCTAGTCTATGAAGCTGGCAAGAAGAGACTTCCTTGAAACAAATCTCTTAATGTTTTCTCACCAGCTTGAGAGAGTATCTTTAATAATCTGTTGGTTGCTATCTTTATCGTTAACGTTGTGGAATCCCTACTACATGTGGGATACTTGACAAAGCACTTCATGTGCATTTTAGTTCAATTTTCTCCACGGACAAGCTCCTGCTGTCCCTTTTACCAAGGTACAAATATGATCTCTATTTAAGAGAGGAGAAAACAGATTTAGACAGATGATTTAACTTACCAAAGTTTATGCATGAAGCAAATGGTGAAACCAGGTTCTAACTTAGATCTTCTGATTCCACATTAGTTTAGAAGCAGTTTGAGCAGATAAAATGCAATACATCCCATCTCTGGAAATTGCAGGCTACTTCCCTAGTGACAGCATTTTAAGAAAGATTTTGAACTTAATTCAGTATTTTTAATGGATTAATTGAAAATGACCAAGCAGAAGATACAAGATGAATGAGCCACTTGCTGTTCTTACCATCAAAGCTCTTACAATATGGTTGTAGGAGGCAAGAAGTTAGCAGGTTCCATAAAGTGTTAGGGATGGAACTGAGAAGGCTGCATAGGCTTCTACCCGCAAGAAACAGCAGCTGTTTGTTTTGGGGTTGGAGAGAATGGATGGGCAGGTAATCAGTGTACACTTGATAAGTTAGTACACCTCCAACTGTACCATGCTCTGGCCACCTTAACTCAGTTGTTACAGTGACACCAGATTTTTGTTGCCGAATTGGATGTCTCAGATACTTGACCGCAGGGGGAAAAAAACCACTTGATGACTGCTAAGCAAATTTTTTTTCTGCAAAGATGATGGTTGCATGAACAGATTTAGCTACTATTCCATTATAGTCTTTGTTTTCACTGCAGATGATTTTTGAGTGAGAGCAAGTGGAGAAGTTACATCCCAGAGGACAAAATTTTCCAAAAGCAGCTGAAACTAAGTTAAAATTAGTAAGCATGAAAGCCTGGCAGTGTGTTCCTTTCTGGCAAATTCTGCAGTTTTCAACACAATTGCCCTTGCTATTAATTGTGATCTTGGTTATGTTCTACATCAACGTCTCAAAGAACATGGAAATGATTCTCTCTTACTGAGCATGTTAAATCCTGTGCCACCTCTGAAGAGTGTTTATTTGCCTGTGGGTTAAACCCTGACATGGTAGTTTGGACCTTCCTGAGCAATACCCCAAAGATTGCTGATGATCAGAAAAGATCTTGACTTGGGGAACCATTGACTATTGGAAATGGTAATTCAACAAATTTTGAACTTTGTAATAAGAAATGCCATAGCTTTGCATGAAAAGTGATTTTATCATTTTTTCCCCTGGCTTTAAAAATTTGTCATGTTCCCAGCTACTTATGCAGCTTAAATCCACACCAAATATATATATGGTCGGTCTGTTTGCTTGAGGTATCTGGCATAGGTCCTGAAAATTACTATGATTAAATAATTTTGAGATGCCTTTTTTTTTCAGTTCTTTATGTTGCCTTTAGGGCTTTATCATCCCCAAGCAGGCATATCCACTGATTAGTTTTATTTATATCTTAATGCATGTAATCATTAACTGATTATTTTTCAGTGGATCAAAACTGAACTTCTACCCTCAGAGTATATAGATGGACAGTTTTTGTACCCCGCTGTCAGAAAACAGATTTCATTATCTCTGGGAACTGCTTCTTTCCCCATTTGAGAAGATTTTTTTTCCTATGGCTTTTCATTCAGTTTATGGCAGAGGGTAAATATGTGAACCATTACTCCATGTGAGTAATGTCTTAGAAATTATTGCAACTGGAAAGATAATAAAGGGAAAAGGTTTCGTGACAGAACAGAACATGTCTTCCATTAGCATCATGAATGAATAGCTCACCATGATCTCAGAAAGTCAATTCTGAAATTAACAGAAGAAAGAGCCCCACATGTTTGAAACCTCACTCAATGATGCGCCTTTGGTACCTCTTCCCAAAAATCCGTACAGTTCTTTGTTGCAGTATTTAACCAGGTTGCTAAACTTGAGATCTAATTTAGAAAGTAAGATGAGCTCTAAAGAACATTGCTTCATTAAATGAGAACCCCCAAAACCCCTTGTTCCTAATCCCCATTTGCTGAATGCAGGGAATTTTTTTTTCCCCTCCTGAGGAGGATACTTACTATTTTGTTAACATGAAAAAAAGATCCCCCCATGTTTGGAAATTTGACCCTCATAGTAATTTGATTCCATTAGCTGTAGTCACTTAAATATTTTAATCCTCTGAAGTAAATTTCTGGTATATTTTCATCGTTAAGAAAAAGAAACACCATGTAAAAATCATATTGGTATAGCAGTTACGGACTATCACATAACGTGCATATGTATTTCCCTCCAGCCTAAGGTGTTTTCTCAAAATTCTGCAGCTACACTTTTCTGGTGAAATATGTTCAGATGGAATGTAGTAGGATTTTTCCCTTCCACAATGCAGTTCATGAAATGGCTGGGTAAATATATTGCAATTGTGTATCTGTATGTGATTAAGTGGCTGATTTAGGAAACCTTTATAGGTACTTTCATACCCAAAAAACAAGCACCATACTCTGAGATTTGGTACTTTCCACTTACTCACATTTTGCAGTCTCTTCAGGCTCTCTTGGGTGACCCATAACCACCACAGCATCTCGTGCCGCTGTTTGATTTTTAGTTTAGCATCCTTTGAACCCAACAGAGCTGAATGTCAGTGTGAGAAGCAGACTATGAGATTCCACATATATTTTAATATTTCAGCTCCAAGTCTTGCTAACAAGGATAAAAATAACTCACATTTTATGTTTTTACCAGCCAGATCATGCTCAGCTGCACTCCAAATAATAGTAAAATGTAGTAGAAATCAATTTCCTTTTTGTTTCCATTCTCTTGGCATAAAGTCCTCACTCTAATGCCTGTCAGCAAAGTTGCTTTAAGCCATTAAAATAATCTTTACAGGTGCGTGCATGTGTGTGTGTGTGTGTGTGTGTGTGTGTGTGTGTGTGTGTGTGTGTGTGTGTGTGTGTGTGTGTGTGTGTGTAGGTGGATTTTTAAATTGTTTGGTGTTTTAAAGCACAGTAATAAATCCAGAAGATGTTTCCGTTAAGTTTTAGGTTAGCATAAGAACATTGTAGAATTTGTAAAGTTGTGCCTCATTGGAAATGTTTAAACTCAGCATCTGGAATGATGCGTAGTAGACAAAGTGCTCCTTCATGATTTGAGAAAAGTCTCTTTCTCTCTGTTTAATTGCAAAATGTCCAAAGTTCCTTTCTAAAGTATAAAAACCTCTGGGGGATAACCTCACCAGTGCAAAGAATCTGTTTCTCAAGGAAGCAGGCCCTTTTCGTCTGGCTCTGCACCATTTTCAGACGGGAGTTAATTGGCAAATTTATTTTTCTTATCCCCTCAGGCACCACCAAGTCTGAAGATCGTGCTGCTCTGCTGAAGAAATTCAACGAACCTGGGTCCCAGTATTTTATTTTCCTGCTGAGCACAAGAGCTGGAGGCCTGGGCTTAAATCTTCAGGCGGCTGATACCGTGGTCATCTTTGACAGCGATTGGAATCCTCACCAGGTCTGCATGTCTCGGGCTTAGGGCCCCCTTCTGGAGAGGACCTAAAATGATAGGAGTTTCATCCTTCACGGTTATGGGGCAGAGCAAATGTCTAAATGAGGAGTCCATGTCTCAACAGGGTAGTAGCCAGCCAGCACGTTGTTATGGCTGTTTTCTTATCTCCTTAAACACATAGATACCAAGATGTCTTACACTTGCCTTTGATATGCCCTGCAGAGCTTGAGTTTGGGGTACAAAAACTCAGTTTCTGCTTAGTTTTAATCCCCTCTCCTGGAACTGCCACTTAGTAAGGTATATGTGATGAAGGATAAATCGAAAATGTTCCAAAATAAAAACAACAACTAACAACATGTATTGGACCCTTACTCTCTGCCAGCTGTTTTTATGTGCTTTGCTTCACTCGGTTTGCACAGCAGCCCTGTGAGGTTGTTAATAGTTCTGTTTGCGTCTTTATGGTCAAGGAAAACGAGTCCCAGGAACTGGTAGGTAACTTCCCAAAGGTCAAACAATTGGTATATGGTAGTCAGTCTTTTATTCTGTGTGTTTTGTTTAAAATCATCACCAAAAAATATTCTGTGGAGCGTCTACTACCAGATTTTTTGAGCCAGGAAAGGTAGTTATCCCTTTAAAGGAGTATGTCGATGATTCAGAAAACACAGTAGAACTGGTTTCCTAAATGACCTGGAGGTGGTCCACCAACCCGTGGGATCCTTGGACGAGTGATTTGGTCAGGATTTGGTTTGCACTGGAGCAGATGTGAATTCACATAGTAAAAAGGAAAGCTGCATGATGGACAGTGACTGCAATGGGGTTGGGGTGGGGGGGGAACCTGATTAAGGGGGTAGTGTAATCACCATAATATTACTCATTTAATTGTAGATTAATGATATCAAAATAAACTAAAAAAAAGAATAATAAAAACGATTAACAGCTTCAAAAAAAAAAAAAAAGGAAAGCTGCAGCTCTCACCGAGGACTATGAATTCTCCACCAGCTTAACTGGGGCTCCTCCCTGCATCTTGGTTTCCTCAGCTGTAAGTTCATGGAGTAATACTTTGTCACTGGGTTATTGTGAAGATTGGATGGAAAAGGCTTATAGCAGTTGTTTCTGGCAGGAAGTAGGGATCAGGGTGCATTACAATTAAGATGGGGTTTTTAAAAAATCATACATGCCTGCTTCTCGTGCCACCCTGCCCCCAATTTTGAGGGCGCCTTCCAGACTTCTCTATACGTTGGAAAGTCCCCAGGAGATTGCGACATAGCTTCTCTCACGTGGCCACGGAGCATGAAAGAAAATGGCACCAGTGGTCCCAAACCTTTGGGGGGCCTCCCTTGGACCACTGCATATGCCCACTGGTCAGTCTCACTAGGTGATTACTTTAAAGTAAGTCACTCTTGGGGAAATTTCCTGACCTTGAGGAGGGTTTCGGGAGCCTCCACCACAGAGTATGTTAGTTCCAAGTTGTCCATCTTCACCGGAATAGGGCGAATTCTAAGACCCATAGGAAATCACTGTCTCTGGAAATGGTAATTGACCATGGGAAAGGATGCTGGGACATCTATGCCTGCCTCCTGCCCTCTGTTCTCATCACACACACCCACAAACTTTTATGACCAGTAGCTAGAGAAGGAACTCCAAGAACAAAGAAATTACATGCCCATTGTGACAGTTCACTTGTAACTGGATAGGAACTAAAACTTAGGCAACAAAACACAGGACCCAAAATTTTCTCTGGCTTAATTTACCACAGATCGCTCACCCTGGACCGTATACTCCGGCAGGTGCTCATATCTGCCACAGTGGAGTCACTTGTACCTGATTTGGTCAGCTGCACTGACCAGGTTTTTCATCTCTGGTCATTAGTTCAGGGAAACTTTTTTTTCATTTTCAGAAATCTCTGATCTCAGGGTGATAGAGGTGAGTACTGATTTTTCATTCACAAGGTCAGAGAACTAATGTTTATTGAGCGACAACACTGCCGGATGCTACAGGGTGCTTTGCATTAACTTATTTCAGGTAGTTCATAAAAAAAGAGTTTACGTGTAAGGAAGCCAGTCGGTATTCACTTGCCCAGGGACACAGCCAGGAGTCAAACCCATGTCTGTCTGGGCTTGGGTTTGTATCCTGGCTTTGAGCTTTTTCTACCTGGTTTCTCTGCCACATAGTATCTAGTAGTGTTGTCACCTAATAAAAGTTAGTTGTCTTACCTTTCGAATGAAAAATCAGTACTCACCTGTATCGCTTTAAGATCACTGATTTGTGAAAATAATTTGCCTAAACTAACGGTCATGCTCAGGGAAAGACTGAGGCCTTGAAGTCGCTAATCGGAGGGCCTAGATAGAAGCAAAGATAGAACGTACGAGTGTGGAATTAGCAGTCGAGCTCCTCAGGATTACCAGAAGTCTCTTTTCCAAACTGTAGGTTAGAATCGTGGGCTGGGGCTTGTATCTCGGACCAACTTACCTGGAGCTGCATTGTTGCGGCAGATAGCCCACCGCAGAGTTTCCTTGGGTGCCTTCTTCTCAGGCAGTGCTCTCGTCTTCAGATGTGATCACACTTAAACGATGTGACAAAGCTTCAGGCCACTAAGGTCTCAGAAATAGTGAATAATCCATTCAAACAAACATTACAGCCCTTATTATTTATTTATTTATTTATTTATTTGTCACGGTATTCCACAACTACTATTCCCCGTTTTTCTCTGGGATTCAGAGGTTTACATTCTGTGACCTTATTCAGCCTAGACATAGTAATTTTTTCTATTTTCCAAGTAGCTCGTGGTCTTAAACACTTACAAATTCAAGAACGTGTTACCCCATTCGTAGATGATCTATGCCCTCTGCTACCTCCCCTTCATTGTCTGCTGTCACCTGTGTCTTAGTATTTCTGTGGCTTATCTGCATCTTCCAGGACAGGGGTCAACAAATGAAGACACATGGGTTGATTCTGGCCTATCAGCTGTTTTTGTAAGACGTGCAAGCAAAGAATGGTTTTCGCATTTTTAAGTATAAAATGAGTAACGGTAAAAAGGATACAAACCTTTTGGCAAGAATAGTTGCTCAACATTCGCTCTTAGTCCACACAGCCTGGAATACTCACTCTTGGGCTCATTATGGAAGCAGCCGCTGACCCCGTTTCAGGAGATAAGACGTTGCTGTTTTGGCAGCTGCCATTCTGGTAAAGATGCATTGAGAGAGATGATTGAATGAAGAACTTAAAAATGAAGTTTTCAAGGGTTCCCCCCCCCCACCCGTTTGGATTTTAATTATCCACCTCACTTTATCCTCTTTGGAAAATAATAAAATTTGGATGGATCCCAGCTGTGTCCATGATTCAGTCTCCAATATCTATGTTACTCAAATATTTTATGAAGAAAAATCTTTGCCTAATTAGCCATTTAGCTATAAAGGTCCCTGCAGCAAAGATGGATTTCCTGGGCAGACTTTGGCCTGTTGTCTCCTTGTGCTGTATGGGTGACCAGGAAACTCCCCTGCTTAAGAGGATGGACTTAGAGCTGTGGAACAACATGTTTTGCTCTATGCAAAACAGGGTGCAGGATACAGGGGACAGATATTTACCCCCAAAATGTATTTGGGTCTCATGGGGGACACACAGCAACAGCTAATTAGCATTGGCCCACAGACCATCACCGGGACCAGAATGAATAAAAGGTGACATATGGGAAAGTTTTTTTTGTGTAGCCTTAAAATTAGATAACTCTGCTCCATAGGTTTATGAAGGTTTTTTTTAAAAAAGATTTAATTAAAACCTTTTTTCTTATAAGAGTAGAAAACCAGAAGAAAAATTTCTAATTGAAAATAAAATGACAAAAATTTAGTAATGACTTTAATCTTACTACCTGGAAATACAGACACTGTTGGTGTGTGCATCCTTGCTGCCGTTTTCTTGGTATAGATAAAAGTGCATATAGAAGATCATAATGTACAAACTCATATATAACTTGCAGTCTTCTATAACTTCTACAACTTCTAATAGCTTTGTCATTAAATCTTCCACATTGTAATTTTTATGGTGCAATGTTGGTACATACATGCAGTAGAAGTGGTACATACATACAGTAGAAGGCTAATTTGCTTAACCAGTCTATTATTGTTGAATGTTTACTTAATTCTGCTTGCTAAAAAAAATATTATAAATAATACATAAAATGCTGAGGGGTACATCCATTTTGTAAATCTTTGTGCATATCTATGATTATTTCCTTAGGATAAACAACTAGAAATGAAATTTCTGAGTCAGGGGCCATACCCAAATTCTAATATTTGTGACCCATAGTGCTAAATTTCTGTCCCCTATAATCTGACCAATCTACTACTTCACTAGCAATCCTTTTCATTCCCAAACAAAAGGCAGAGTGTTTGATGAAATTAGACACTAGGAAATTTGCTGCCTGAGCAATCACTATATGTATGATGTGTGTGTATAATTAATTGAGTGATGTTCTAAAAGTCGTCTTTAACACTTCACGCCAGTGGGAAGGTGTTTCTTGCAACTAAAGGTTAGTTGTAGGTAATATCAAAGTCATAATTCTGACATCAGATTTATTGGGATTTTTTGTTGCCATTGTTCTGTCTCTTAGTTAGCGACAAACTCTGATGGTGTGCCTAGGGACAGATAAAATCATCTTGAGACCTGGATTTCGAAACATGAGATGTATTTCATTATGTGGCTTGGCTAATTTAAACCCAGGTTCCCTCAACTAGTAATGACCTTGAATTTTTTTTTCCAAAGAAGGTAGCTTGTATATTCTTTTAAGTATAAGCAAAATCTTACATTTAGTAAAAGCGAGTTAGCTCGCCCTCCCATGTTTTCCTCCTGGGTATGCGATTGACTCACGAGGCTAATCCGGGCACATGGGCCCTCATGGCATCTTGTTCCCTCACACAGGATCTGCAAGCCCAAGACCGAGCTCACCGCATCGGCCAGCAGAATGAGGTCCGGGTACTGAGACTCTGCACTGTGAACAGTGTGGAGGAAAAGATCCTGGCAGCCGCAAAGTACAAGCTGAACGTGGATCAGAAGGTGATCCAGGCAGGCATGTTTGATCAGAAGTCTTCAAGCCACGAGCGGAGAGCATTCCTGCAGGCCATATTGGAGCATGAAGAGGAAAATGAGGTATTAGAGAGAGCCAAGTTTATGAAATCAAACAGTGACCTCTTGTCTCAGAAGGTTTGAGAATTACCTCTTTCTTCTTAAAATAATTTCCTGGGCTGGTGTTAATTAAAATGAATAAATTAGCTGCTATCTTACGTCCCAAGCATAGAAAGCTCTGAAAGTTATCCAAACGAGTTATCTCAAAAGCAGCTGCTAGAGGGACTTCAAGGGTTGGCCAGTGGATGCCTCCCTCATTCCTTGTTTCTTCCAGGGAGGTGCAGGCAGCCTGCTTCATTGTGTTTTGAATGCTGCCTCCCATAGGGGAGATGCAGAACTGCCGAGAGGCCACTTGGCAGGGACAAACGCAGCTAGATGAGTGAGACCAGACAAACTTGGAAGGGTCGCTCCTTGCCTTTTCTCTGCCGTCCTCCAGAGCACTGTCTCTTTTGCCTTGGTTCAGGGATCACACTTCTGTACATTCGTAGGACAAGGTTTCACAGCTGTCTTTTAGCTCATGTAATTGTACTTCTGCTTGGAAAGTGTGACCTTCACCTCCTCTTCAAATTTGTAAGAGCTGACCAAACATAAAATTACTGGTCAAAAAAAACTCTCTCTTTACTTGCCAAGATTGTTCAAAGAATGCATTGATTGTGTTTCTTTCAGGGGATCTTTTGGTACTTGCTTGTATTTTTTTAGATTACCAATCTTAGCAATTCTGTACTAAATTTTCAATCCAAAATGGGTTTGAAATAGATTAAAAGACATAGAATTTATGTAGTCTAGAAAACTACAAAATATCAGAACCTTATCATAAAATTGGCTTGCAGATTTGGTGTATCCGTATTTCTAAATTGAAGAGTGGGTTTACCATACATGTTCATATGGGATACAATTTTCATTTCATATATGAAGTATAGTTTGATTTTGACTTAAGAGGGTATGTTTTGAAATCTGTAAACTGTAAGCCAAATTTTTAAAAACTCCCATGTGCTTGTGTTTTCTGAAATGAATCTAACTGTGTAAAAAGATCTTGATATTTAAAGCAATCCTGAAATGAATCTTTTTGCAAGTTGAAGAGCACTTTTCTCTTATGCCTCCTACTTGTCAGTCTTATATATTTGATTAGTTATCTATTAGATCTTATTAAAATGATGAAAAATATATACACATATACATTCACACATATTTCTAAAATTTTGATCTCAAATAATTCCCCACTTCTGATTCTTGAAATTGAATAGACTTGGTACTTGAAATGGAATATCTGATAAAAATTTAGATTCAGATTGTCATGTGATTTTTTTTATTATTTATTCACTTTCAAATTTCAAAACAATAAAATAATACAGTGAGTCATACATACTGTCACAAAGTAGAGGAGAGCAGAGCTGATACTCAGCCAATAATCTCCACAACATTTTTACTTAGTTTGCTTTGTTGTAGGCCTGGTGAAAATTGCACCTGATCTGGTTAAGACAGGAGGCAGCTTTCCAACCTTATCAGGTCACAGGAAGTGCTTGAACTCTGCCAACCCTGGGGGCTGCCAGGGGAGGCTTGGGGTGGATTCTAGTTGTGAGCAGCCTTGCTGGGGCTTCACATTTTAACCATTCTCTGAGTGATCTGTGTCCTGATTTGAAGGTGTTTGGGGGACACTGGTCTTTTCATCTGGCACATTGGAAAGTCCATGTACAGGTGATAAACGAGTAGTAGGGTTCTAGGTATGGAGCTGACAAAACAGGGCATCAGTTAAGGGATACGTGAACCATGCCCTTTGAACTATGAGGTCTCAGCCCAATCCCAGCTAGTCTGTGTCTTTGTCAGATGAAATGCCACATTGAGACAAACTGACTTTAATCAATCAAGGATTAACTGCAATGGAAGGCTTTTCACAAGTAGTTATCTTGAATCATCAGGTGTTTTTCATTAAAATGCATTAATTTCTAACAGTGTGTAAGATGTTATCATAGGAACTGACATAGGTGGCTACCTTATTTCTGCTGCTAGTACACTGATGTTTTTTCTAGAACACATGTTATTTTGAAGGTGTGATTGGTAAATTGGGTGTTTGAAGTCCTGGGTTTTCCTCCTTCTTCCTTCTGCTGATACACTGAAATCCCCCATTTGATTTTTAATATGCTCACTTAGCATATGATAAAAGTAATTTTGAAAAGTAAGTATATCCCCAACTTTTTAAATCATTTTTTTTCTTTTTTTTTCTTTTGGTATTGTTAATGTACAATCACTTGAACAATATTATGGTTACTAGAACCCCTAGTATAAAGTCCCACCCACATACCCCACTACAGTCACTGTCCATCAGTGTAGTAAGATGTTATAGAATCATTACTTGTCTTCTCTATAAATACTGCCTTTCCCGTGTCCCCCACCACTGCATTATGTGTGCTAATCGTAATGCCCCTTTTACCCTCTTATTCCTCCCTTCCCACCCATCCTCCCCAGTCCCTTTCCCTTTGGTAACTGTTAGTCCATTCTTGGGTTCTGTGAGTCTGCTGCTGTTTTGTTCCTTCAGTTTTTCCTTTGTTCTTATACTCCACGGATGAGTGAAATCATTTGATACTTGTCTTTCTCCGCCTGGCTTATTTCACTCAGCATAAAACCCTCTAGCTCCATCCATGTTGTTGCAAATGGTAGGATTTGTTTTCTTCTTATGGCTGAATAATATTCCATAATGTATATGTACCACATCTTCTTTATCCATTCATCTACTGATGGACACACTTAGGTTGCTTCCATTTTTTGGCTATTGTAAATAGTGCTGTGATAAACACAGGGATGCGTATGTATTTTTCAAACTGGGCTGTTGCATTCTTAGGGTAAATTCCTAGGAGTGGAATTCCTGGGTCAAATGATATTTCTATTTTGAGACTTTGAGGAACCTCCATACTGCTTTCCACAATGGTTAAACTAATTTACATTCCCACCAGCAGTGTAGGAGGGTTTCCCTTTCTCCACATCCTCACCAACATTTGTTGTTGTTTGTCTTTTGGATGTTGGCCATCCTCACTGGTGTGAGGTGATATCTCATTGTGGTTTTAATTTGCATTTCTCTGATGATTAGTGATGTGGAGCATCTTTTCATGTGCCTGTTGGCCATCTGAATTTCTTCTTTGGAGAAGTGTCTGCTCAGCTCCTCTGCCCATTTTTTAATTCGCTTATTTGCTTTTTGTTTGTTGAGGTACATAAGCTCTTTATATATTTTGATTTGGGATGTCAACCCTTTATCAGATATGTCATTTATGAATATATTCTCCCATACTGTAGGATGTCTTTTTGTTCTACTGATGGTGTACAGAAGCTTTTTAGTTTGATATAGTCCCACTTGTTCATTTTTGCTTTTGTTTCCCTTGCCTGGGGAGATATGTTCATGAAGAACTTACTCATGTTTATGTCCAAGAGATTTTTGCCTATGTTTTTTTCTAAGAGTTTTATGGTTTCATGACTTACATTCATGTCTCTGATCCATTTTGAGTTTACCTCTGTGTATGGGGTTAGACAATAGTCCAGTTTCATTCTCTTACATGTAAGCTGTCCAGTTTTGCCAACACCAGCTGTTGAAGAGGCTGTCATTTCCCTATTGTATATCACGGCTCCTTTATCATACATTAGTTGACCATATATGCTTGGGTTTATATCTCAGCTCTCTATTTTGTTCCACTGGTCTATGGGCCTGTTCTTGTGCCAAATTGTCTTGATTACTATAGCTTTGTGAAGTCAGAGAACTTAATTCCCCTGCTTTATTCTTCCTTCTCAGGATAGCTTTGGCAATTCAGGGTCTTCTGTGGTTCCATATGAATTTTAGAACTATTTTCTCTAGTTCATTGAAGAATGCTGTTGGTATTTTGATAGGGATTGCATTGAATCTGTAGATTGCTTTAGGCAGGATGGCCATTTTGACAATATTAATTCTTCCTAGCCAAGAGCATGGGATGAATTTCCATTTATTAGTGTCCTCTTTAATTTCTCTTAAGAGTGTCTTGTAGTTTTCAAGGTATAGGTCTTTCATTTCCTTGGTTATGTTTATTCCTAGGTATTTTACTCTTTTTGATGCGATTGTGAATGGAATTGTTTTCCTGATTTCTCTTTCTGCTAGTTCATTGTTGGTGTATAGGAATGCAACAGATTTCTGTATATTAACTTTGTATCCCGCAACTTTGCTGAATTCAGATATTAGATCTAGTAGTTTTGGAGTGGATTCTTTAGGGTGTTTTATGTACAATATCATGTCATCTGCAAACAAGAACAGTTTGACTTCTTTCTTGCCAATCTGGATGCCTTTTATTTCTTTGTGTTTTCTGATGGCTGCAGCTAGGACCTGCAGAACTATGTTGAATAAAAGTGGGGAGAGTGGGCATCCTTGTCTTGTTCCCGATCTGAAAGGAAAAGCTTTCAGCTTCTTGCTGTTAAGTATAATGTTGACTGTGGGTTTGTCATATATGGCCTTTATTATGTTGAGGTACTTGCCCTCTATACCCATTTTGTTGAGAGTTTTTATCATGAATGGATGTTGAATTTTGTTGAATGCTTTTTCAGCATCTATGGAGATATTCATGTGGTTTTTGTCCTTCTTTTTGTTGATATAGTGGATGATGTTGATGGATTTTCAAATGTCGTACCATCCTTGCATCCCTGGAATGAATCCCACTTGATCATGATGGATGATCTTTTTGATGTATTTTTTAATTCAGTTTGCTGATATTTTGTTAATTATTTTTGCATCTATGTTCATCAGGGATATTGGTCTGAATTTTCTTTTTTTGTGGTGTCTTTGTCTGGTTTTGGTATTAGAGTGATGTTCGTCTCGTAGAATGAGTTTGGGAGTGTTCCCTCCTCTTGTACTTTTTGGAAACCTTTAAGGAGGATGGGTATTAGGTCTTCACTAAATGTTTGATAAAATTCAGCAGTGAAACCATCTTGTCCAGGAATTTTGTTCTTAGGTAGTTTTTTGATTACCAATTCAATTCCTTGCTGGTAATTGGTCTATTCATATTTTCTGTTTCTTCCTGGGTCAGCCTTGGAAGGTTGTATTTTACTAGAAAGTTGTCCATTTCATCTAGGTTATCCAGTTTGTTACCATATAATTTTTCATAGTATTCTCTCATAATTCTTTGTATTTCTGTGGTGTCTGTAGTGATTTTTCCTTTCTCATTTCTGATTCTGTTTATGTGTGTAGATGCTCTTTTTCATAATGAGTCTGGCTAGGGGTTTATCTATTTTGTTTATTTTCTCAAGGAACCAGCTCCTGCTTTCATTGATTCTTTCTATTGTTGTATTCTTCTCAATTTTATTTATTTCTGCTTTAATCTTTATTATGTCCCTCCTTCTACTGACTGGGCCTCATTTTTTCTTCCTTTTCTAGTTTCATTAATTGTGAGTTTAGTCTGTTCATTTGGGATTTTTCTTCTTTCCTGAGGTAGGCCTGTATTGCAATATACTTCCCTCTTAGCATGGCCTTCACTGCATCCCACCACTTTTAGGCTGTTGAGTTGTCATTTTCATTTGTGTCCATATATTGCTTGATCTCTGTTTTTATTTAGTCACTGATCCATTGATTATTTAGGAGCATGTTATTAAGCCTCCAAGTGTTTGTGGGCATTTTCGTTTTCTTTGTGTAGTTTATTTCTAGTTTCGTATGTTTGTGATCTGAGAAGCTGGTTGGTACAATTTCAATCTTTTTGATTTTACTGAGGTTCTTTTTGTGGCCTAGTATATGATCTATTCTTGAAAATGTTCCATATGCACTAGAGAAGAATGTGTATCCTGTTGCTTTTGGATGGAGTGTTCTGTAGATGTCTGTTAGGTCCATCTGTTCTAGTATGTTGCTTAGTGCCTCTGTCTCTTTATTTCTTTTCTGTCTGGTTGATCTGTTTGTTCTATGGAGTGAGTGGCGTGTTGATGTCTCCTAAAATGAATGCATTGCAGTCTATTTCCCCCTTTAGTTCTCTTAGAATTTGTTTCACATATGTAGGTGTCGTCTGTTGGGTGCATAGATATTTATAATATTTATATCCTCTTATTGTACTGACCCTTTTATCATTATGTTATGTCCTTCTTCGTCTCTTGTGAATTTCTTTGTCTTGAAGTCCATTTTATCTGATACAAGTACTGCAACTCCTGCTTTTTTCTCCCTATTTGTTGCATGAAATATCTTTTTCTATCCCTTCACTTTCAGTCTGTGTATGTCTTTGGGTTTGAAGTGATTCTCTTGTAGGCAGCATATAGATGGGTCTTGTTTTTTTATCCATTCAGTAACTCTGTGTCTTTTGATTGGTGCATTAAGATCATTTACATTTAGGGTGATTATCAATAGGTATGTACTTATTGCCATTGCAGGCTTTAGATTCGTGGTTACCAAAGGTTCAAGGGTAATTCCTTTACTATGTAACAGTCTAATTTAACTCATTTCGTATGTTATTACAAACATAACCTAAAGCTTCCTTTTTTTTCCTCCTTTTTCTTCCTCCTCCATTCTTTGTATGTTATGAATTATATTCTGTACTCTTTGTCTTGCCCTTGGGTGATACCTATTTAACCTTAGGAATACTTCTATCTATAGGAGTCCCTCCAAAATGCACTGCAGAGGTGGTTTGTGGGAGGTAAATTCTCTCAGCTTTTGCTTATCTGAAAATTCTTTAATCCCTCCTTCAAATTTAAATGATAACCTTGCCAGGTAGAGTATTCTTGGTTCAAGGCCCTTCTGCTTCATTGCATTAAATATATCATGCCACTCCCTTCTGGCCTGTAAGGTTCCTGTTGAGAAGTCTGATGATAGCCTGATGGGTTTTCCTTTGTATGTGATGTTTTTTCTCTCTCTGTCTGCTTTTAAAAGTCTGTCTTTATCCTTGATCTTTGCCATTTTAATTATTATATGTCTTGATGTTGTCTTCCTTGGGTCCCTTGTGTTAGGAGATCTGTGCACCTCCATGGCTTGAGAGAGTATCTCCTTCCCCAGATTGGGGAAGTTTTCAGCAATTACCTCCTCAATGACACTTTCTATCCCTTTTTCTCCCTCTTCTTCTTCTGGTACCCCTATTATGCAAATATTGTTCCGTTTGAATTGGTCACACAGTTCTCTCAATATTCTTTCATTCTTAGAGATTCTTTTTTCTCTCTGTGCTTCAGCTTCTTTGTATTCCTCTTCTCTAATTTCTATTCCATTTACTGTCTCTTCTACTACATCTAATCTGCTTTTAAATCCCTCCACTGTATGTTTCATTTCAGATATGGAATTTCTTAATGATTGAATCTCCATCTTAAATTCATTCCTGAGTTCTTGCATATTTTTCTGTACCTTCATAAGCATGTTTATGGTTTTTATTTTGCAATCTCTTTCACGATGAATGGTGAGTTCAGTTTCATTTGGCTCTTTTTCTGGCATTTGTGAGATTTTGGTCTGAACCATGTTCTTTTGACATTTCATATTTCTGAGTGGTGCCCACTAGTGTGCAGAAACTCCAGTCTCTGGAGCTGCTCAGTCCCTAGAGTGAGGTTGGGGGTCGTATGGGAGCAGAGCTGGTGTCTGGGGAAAGGAAAGATCTGTTTCCTCATTCCTGTCTGTGGTGCCTTTCTCCAGTGTCAGAGCCAGTGGGCCAAGCACACAGGTGTAAGCCTCTGTGCTTTGTGTCTCAAGCTGTTGTAGGCGGGGCCTCCCTCTGGCTGGCCTGATGCCAGTGCAGTGACCGCCAGTGTGCGAGCAGGTGCCTGCAGGCAGTAGGAAGGCTCTGCAGGCTGTGTGTCACAGTGGGGGCCCTCAGAGCTGAGTAGGCAGCCAGGGGGATGGAGCACCTGAAACTCCTGAAAGTTCACCACCAGCTGGGCAGAGTGCACCCAGACAACCTTGTCCAGCTCTCCCTTCTCCTGTGCAGTAAACTCCATGCTCACCCTGCCCCTTCAGCAGCCCTCTCACTGCTAGGAAGCCTCTCAGACCACCTGCCCTTCCTCTGACACATAGCGGCCGGGTGTGGATCCCATCCTCCACAAATGGCCAGAATGTCAGGCTCGCAGGCCCCCCGCCCGTCCGAGTTCCCCAATTTCCAGAGCACCACAGAACATAGGTTTCTGCTCACAAAGCAGATATCCAGGGCTGGGCGCTCAGCAGTGCCAAGCTTCCATCCCCCCTCCCTGCTCCGTTTCTCTTCCTCTCACAGGTGAGCTGGGGAGGGGGACGTGCTTGGGTCCCGCTGGATTAAGGCTTTCATACGTTACCCTGTTTTGTGAGGTCTGCTCTGTTTGTGAGGTCTGTATGCAGTCGGGTTCAGCCTTCTTTCTTCTTGCTGTTTTAAGTTTAGTTGTATTAATTAACTATATTTTTGTACTATTTGTGGTTTTGGGAGGAGTTCTACGTATCACCTCTCATGCCGCCATCTTGAATCTAAAATTTTTAATTATTTTTTTTAAGTGTGGAATTCATAACATTTTTAAACTGTTGGTTTCTGAGGAATTTGCAGAGATAATCTGCCTTAGTCTAATATAAAATGAAATTTTTAGCCCTTATGGAATTGCTGTCTCTACTTCATTTAATTATTTTAGTTAAGTATAGTTTTGTGGGAGTTTTGTTACTCATCCCTTTTGAGTTGTCACATTCACAGCTCTAACCATCAGCCTAATAATGTCTATTGAAAGGCATTGATTAAACATATCTTTTTTCTCATCTATAACGAATGATTAAACATATCTTAATGGTTATATATCAGACATGTGTTTGTGATTTTTTTCGTCTTGCTCTGTGCCTAGTCACAAAGTTTCACATAGCTCATATTTTTTGTAAGTCTTTCAAAATAAGCATTTCTATTTGGGATAAAGTTAATAGAATTAGAAGAATTAATGTAAGGCACTTCTTCATGTGGATTCACTTATTTAAATCTTACAAACTCTCTGTGAAGTAAATGTCACACCCTTTACAGATGATATCATTGAGGCGAGGTGGGGAGACACTGAGTAACTTGTTTTAAAAGTAACAGAACAAAATACACACCCATGAGAACCACATTTCGTCCCCTAACAGGTTTTCTCTGGGAAGATGGTTTGAATAGCTTGCAGAATAGTAATGGCAAGTACTAACCCCAGTGACTCTTTAATGTTTGGCTTGAGAAATGGGATCCCTGTAGTCTGGAGGACAGACTCACTGAACTCGTCTGTAATTTACCCCAGTTGTCCCAAGCTCTCTACTAAAGCCTGTTAAATCACTCTGTTCTTAACCCCAGGAAGAAGATGAAGTACCGGACGATGAGACTCTGAACCAAATGATTGCTCGACGAGAAGAAGAATTTGATCTTTTTATGGTAATATTTCAGAAAATCATGGAAACAAATGCTTTATTTCTCTGCTCCTTTTTCTACTAACGCAAGATGTCTGGAGCCTGCATGCCCTGGCAGAATTTCATCTGTGAAGCCTGTGTCTTTCCTTCAGTTCAGAGACTGCAAACTGGCTGAATTTAGCCTGCAGACATATTTTGTTTGGCCCGCACGATGTTTTTAAAATTTCGAATTTGTTGCCAACATAAAAAGAATCCTGATTTCTGGCTTCTCATGAAAAATGAGAGTGGGCATTACCAGGCCCACATGTCTATAAGGAAACAGTTGGCTAGGGCTGAGTAGCAGCTGTACCCTCTGGACAGGCCACATGGTTTACAGCTTACCACTGACCTCCCCTTAACCCGCTTCCCAGCTCATTTCTCATCCCAGGCCAGCATCATTCAGGAAACCTGTCCAGCTCCTGTAGGCAGAGTTTACAACTATTCCCTAGCTGTCTTACTGGATCTAAACAAATATGTTCCCTGTGGGGTTGAGTGGACAGCAACTAAAACAATACAGTCATGCTTCTTGTTGAAGAGAGCCTGCTATTTTAAGAAGCAAGTAGAGGGCTTCCAGATGGTCAACAAAGTGTTGCCTTCATTTAAAGATCAAAATTGGTTGGATTTCACTGATACAAGTGGATCTAAAAGAACCTTGACATTCGAGGATTTCACATTTGTAGTTTGAACCTTGACGTCCCATGATACAGAGTCTTCTGTAATTTTTGTGAAACCCTAATTTGATTTATGTGTGCGGCCTGTCTTGAGGTCAGTACGTACAGGCGCAAGCCCCTGGGCTAGTGAGGGAGGCTCTCAGAAGTGATATTTTAGCATATTCATTTATCCTCATATCCCAAACGCTCAGAACAGTTTCTGGCACATAGTTGTTGTTTATTAAATATTTATTGAATGAATGGTGGCATTTGCAAAATTTCAGGCCTTGGAAGATGTCAGCATGAATCAGGTATATAAAGTTACGAGGCTCCCTCAGTACCTTTAATTCAGTTTGATGATTCTTACATTTGGCCTGATTGTGGAATGAGTGAATAAATGTAAACTGTAATAACTCTGGTGGTGGAATGCTGCAGAACTCCAAAACCAGAGGTGCCCAATTTGAAGGTCTCAGACAAGGAATTTGCATCAGTAAAGCAAGTGGACAGCGGGGTGGGTGCCTGGTGGTAGCCTGGAGCTGTGTTGGAAAGGGAGTCAGAGCTGCAAGCCCCATTTAACCAAAAATTCCGAATTTTCAAGAGAAGCTGGAAATTGAGTTTTTTATATGCAATCTCTGGGCTTCAAACTGTTGGCAACTACATTTAATTTTGTATTATTATGTAGCACTGTAAGCCGAACAAAACACTGTGAGCCAAATATGACCCATAGGGTTTGCAGTCTGGCCCTTTTTTGCCTAGACAATCTGAGACGGAGCTCCCGCCACGAGAAGGCTTATGTTAAATTTGTGATTTTGTGATTTTGTCCAGGGAACTATTGTGTCCACACATAATGATGCAGGATAAAAGGCATTTAATTCTTGCTCAGGAAACTTTTAGGTAGCCATGGGAATAACACCTAACTTGGGCTGTGCACTTCTTTCCTTCTAATTGAGCTACCTTACCCAGTCAGGTAAGGCCCTTTTTGAGAGAAAGGACAGACACGGTCATTTAGCAACATGGTCAACACCGGGTGTTCTTAAGACCTAAATTTCTTAACTCATCCTGGTCACTACCTCTATAGGTTATACTATCTATTTATTTAGGGAGATTAGAGACACACATAGGAAGGAGACATCTTCTCTCTCCTTGAGGAACTTATTAAAATGTAGATGACTGGGGAACACCGAGGCAAGAGGCCCTCAGCTTCCCTGGCTGATCACTGATAGGCAATAATTCCGTACTGCTACAGCCTCACATACTCTTGGGACCCTGGAGAGGATGAGCCGCCTGCCGTTACACAAATTAGATTAGGCTCAGAGATGGAGATTTCCATCAGCAACCCTGAAATCAGGCAAAAAGAGTACTTCTCTTTTCCTTTAGGTTGGGTATTTGTAGGAATTGAAAGCCTCAGAAAAAAATGTTGAATGTCTGGCCAAGGCACAGCCTTCTTTTAATTCGGGAATATTTTGTGCTGCAAAGAACAGGCTTGGAAGAGATGGAGCTGGTTATGGAGCACTTTTTTTGTAGGTATTTTGATATTATGAATGTTCTGCTTACTTCTTAAAGGTTGACTTCTTGTTTTTGGATTATACAGATTTTTGGTTTGGTTTTTTAAAATCTGACCTGGCTAATTCACTCTTCATTAACACCTCCACCAGGGGGCAGGAAATCAAATTTGAGTCCTTGCCAGATACTCAGTTAAGAATGGAATGTGAGCTAGATTTAGATTTCAAATATTTAAAACTCTTTATCCATTATTATTAAAAAAAGCTCCCTCTGTAAAATTAGTACACACTTATTATTTGATTTTATATCATAGACACTATAGTTAAATAACCCATAAAGCAGGTAGTCTCTTTAAAGTAAAACCTTTCTGTTAAAGGTTTCTGTTATTTTCTCCTTTAAACTGTGACTTCAGAAAAAAGTTCTCTCTCATACTGATTACCGAAGGATTTTACCAAAAAAGATCTTGACAGGTCAAGATGTGTAAAAAATAGCGTATTTATTAGTATAAGGTTTATTTTTGCATCTTAAGACAAAAAATATTCATGTAGTATCTGAATAATAAATTAGACTTAACTTGAATATCAACTTGAGGATTTTGTACTAGTGTTTTGCCAGTAGAAACCTCTGGGAAGAGATACAATCATCAAAACTTTAATATTCAAAATTGCGTGCACCCTTCCTAAAAGAGAAAAAAAGTGCAATTTCTTTTCTTTTATGTCAGAAGAGGTTTATTTTCTCAACTGTGGACAAATGCAGGGGATAAATCATTCTTCAGGGTTTGGTGTAGGTACTGGTAGTGGTCTAGCCAAAAATGAAGTGGCAATAATTTTTCATCTCAGTATGTAGTGCATTAACAAAATGTTTTTTTCTTACTAGTTACCTAATAACTATTAGGACATTACCTCCAAAAGCTCCTCTTCAGATTGCATGTTAATAAGGCATCCCGTGTGAGCTAATTATGAAGGTTGGGTGGACTCTATGTCTCATCCCAGAGAATTAGAAGGCAGGATTAAGAACAGCCTTTCCAGCTAACTATACAGCACACAACAGAGCTGGATGGCTACTGTTACCTACCAAGGGACCCCACCATGCTCCAAGTCTACCCCATCTGGGGAATACAATGATTTCCAAAAATGTTTAAGCATAGTTTAAGGGACTTTGGACTTTAATTTTTAAATAGAGTCTATAGGTCCACTTTGGATTCGAACAGAATTTCATTTACATTTTGTTACAGTTTTAGATGTAAGGAGAAAACTTACATTGAATCTGTATTTCAGTATGGTAGAACCGAAAGAAAAAAGAGAAAAGTAAATCATTTAATGGTTAATGGTCTATTTGATTGCAGAAATGGTAAATCTGTCTAGTGATATATATATATATATGCATATAGCAATTCAATGGAGGTTTACCTTTTTAGCTATCAGATTGTTTAGTTATAGGTTATAGCCAAGTGTGTGGTGTTTAATTTATTCACAAGTACACGGGGTTTTAAACAAAGAAAGCAGGAGGTGGGGAAATAGCCACTTGCAGACTATGAAAGGATGTGAAGGCCATTTATTTCACTTACAACTTGATCAATTGAGATTACCTCTGAGGTCTGTCTCTTAATATTTTTGTGACATAGAAACTGTTTCAAATCTAAAGAGTTGAGGGCCATTCCTCTCTCGGAGCCACAGTGCCCTGAGAATTACTGCCCAGCCAGCTTGCAAGCAGAGTGTTTGTGTGCCTACATTGTGGGCAGCCCACCAAGAGTGGCTACTCTGCAGTGACACTGGGGTCGCTGATTTTTTTTCTTTTTCCTGGGTGTTTAAAAGCATGAGCCCTATTGAGTAAAAGTAAATTTTCCTGATGAACTTTCTCTGTTATATACTTGAAAAATACTTTTATACCAGGGCAGCATGGCCTGTATCACCAGGGCTTACATTTTTGTCGTACAACCCCAGTTTGAATTCTCTCACTATTACTTAAGGTAAAGTTTTGCACACACAGACTAAGAAAAGGGATTTTTGAAGAGCATTTTTAAAAACATAAATAAATTTCAAAGATGGGTCCAAAAGACAGGAAGGGATTTTATCTTTCTGAGTCTCTGCCCAGAGACTGTACTTTAGGGCTGAGGTAGAACAAGTCAGCCCGGATCACGGGCTCATGGGAGAAGCAGAAAGGGACCTGTGGCCCTGGGAGCTGCCTTGTGGAGGTGTTATGTGCTGTAAAGTCTATACTGTCCAGAATGCCCCTCCTGTTGATGAGACTTTTGTTAATGCCTCCAGCGCATGGACATGGACCGGCGGAGGGAGGATGCCCGGAACCCGAAGCGCAAGCCTCGCTTAATGGAGGAAGACGAGCTGCCCTCCTGGATTATTAAGGACGATGCTGAAGTAGAGAGGCTTACATGTGAAGAAGAGGAGGAGAAAATATTTGGCAGGGGGTCGCGCCAGCGCCGGGACGTGGACTACAGCGACGCCCTCACAGAGAAGCAGTGGCTGAGGGTAGGTGTGGCGTTCTGAACTGGTCTTACTTGGTGAAGGGACCGCGCTGGCTCGGAGAAATGGGGGCAACGCCGGGATTCTTTGGCAGGGGCAGGTTGCCTGTAAGAGGGGAAAGGCTCTTGTGGACTCACTGTACATTTCCTGGCAGTGTGCCTTGGACCTTGATGAATTTTTTGCTAGAGCAGAATTGGCCACTGGAAGCCCAGAGTTATTAGAGCTATGAGACCCACTCATGTTTTATGACCAATTAATTGCCTGGTCATGCCTCACTCTCCCGGAGATAGAATCAAAACATGGAAGGGGGCCTTAGAGATCTTTTTAATTGTCTGCCCACATTTCATGATCTTTAATCAGAGTTTGACTTTTCCAAGGCCTGCAGAGATAGTTCAGGGACAGTGGTATTTCCTAGCAGCATTGTCTTTCCTAGACCTAAGGAACATTAGAGCTGGAAGCTGTCTTTGTACTCCTCTTGGTTTTACAGACAAAGCACCTGTGGCCCAGAGAGGTTAGGTGGCCGCAGGATCACGCAGCAGGCTAGAGATAATTTGTGAGTGCCCATGCATTTGTGTGCTCGATTTTGGCTTGATCGGATCTGTCTGTTGCTAACACAGACTGGGACTCAGGTCATTGAAGTTTGGAAATGTTATTCTGCAGTTTGGGGTTCCCCCCTTGGAAAATGTTGATTTATCATTTTGACTGGGGAATGAAATCTCACAGTGCTCCCAGGGGAGCACAGAAATATCAAAACATGTCTACTGGCAACTTGTATGACTGCCAGGGCCAATGTGACTCTTTCTTTTGAAGCCCTACTTTCGGTTATTGGGAGCAGACTTAGTACCTAGATAGAGCAGTCTGGGCCAAGCATGCCAAACAGGGCCAGTCCATGTGTGCTGGAAATAGTAAGTGCAGTTGGGTGAAAACCACACAAAACAGAAACTGTTGTTGTGAGTTGTTCATTTTATCGAAAGGGAATCCAATTCCCAATGTTGGTAAAACATGGATTTTAGAACACAGATCTTAAGTACGTGGGTGGGTAGAAAGGCTGTAGGAAGTATTCTGAGATTAGATACCAAGGACAGACAGGTCTTGGCTCCATTGGAGATGGGATTTACTCAGGAGTTGTATGATGACAGAGACGTGACCTGAATTTTAAAAAGATTGAAAAAGGAAGAGACTAAGAAGGCATTGCTCATATTTGTGGTTGAACAATGGTGCAATAAAATGTAACTTTTGTGTGATTGTTTTACTGTGATATCCAAATATTCCAGTGGCCTCAGGATACAGTTTTGTGGATTTCTTTTGTCTCACTATTGTGAGGTTGTAGCTGTATAATTAAGATTCATTGTGTAATGTAAAGTTTTGCGTTTGTTTGACAGCCATTTCTGTGCTCAGGAAAAGTCTATTCCCTTTCTCTATTTAAGTAATAAATTAAGTACTTTGAGTACAAGTACAGGAGATGAAACAACAATCTAGCCCAACATTTTAAAGTCCACTTTTTTATATATAGTCTCCAGATATGACGAGCCAGATAACCTTGGTCGTTGAGCAGCAATGTAGCTGAGCTTATCACTTTTTTATCATTAGAAATGTTTTTAAGAAAATAACATTAAGAATCTTAGGAAGTTTTCAAGTTCAGACTATCTCCTTTTTTCTCTTTTTCATTTAGGTAATATCACCAGCAATGAGCACAGTGCCTAGCACGAAGTAGAGACTTGATGAATGTTTGTGAAATGAAATTGTAATGACCTTGTAAAAGAAAAGTGGGAAGTTACTAATTTACTAGTAATGTTAAGATGATATTTCTCTTTCTAGTGTATTTAGTAGATTTCTTTGTATCTGTAACCTTCATGCTTAAACATGGAAACTAGTTGTTTTTCAAAACTACTATGGTGCCTTGCAAGATACCAAGTCACCCGAGAAGGACAAAACTGTTAGTAGACCTTTATTGTAACTGTTTGAAATCCAATCTTTTGAAAGACTGGATTTTGAAATGTCCGTTTTGGTATGAGCTGATAATTTGCTGTTAACCAGGGCTTGCCATTAATGCAGAATGCCCGAGGCCTAAGTATTCAACAGATGTGCTTACTGTCTTTTGTTTTCTTGTCCATCAGCAGCAATCACGTGTATCAGCCTGTTAAGCCGTTTTGATAATAAAACTACATTCACGGGGCTCTCATGGGCCTGGGTGTGAAGAGATGTTCTCTGCTGGCTTATGACTGAACCCATTGAAAGAACCTAGCCAGCACAGCCTGGAAAGGGAATAGGGCAAGGACTGTCATGTAAGAAGTGCTGTGACAGGGCCACAATCGTTCTTCTTTCTCCTGTCAGTGTTGTACAAAGCCTGCTTGGCAGAGGCATCGAAGACACATAGAATCCCAGAGTTGGAAGGTCGATGAACGGAGCAGCTCCCTATCCCATGCTTAAATCACATTTTCTGCAGTACCCATGCCAAGAGCCTGGCTGTTCCTAAAGGAGCACCCTGCCTTTTTGTCTGTGTGCACTGTAGTTCGTGGTCAGCTCCGATGGCTAGTTCTTCCTGCCTTTGATTGGAATCTCTTTGCTTGTAGCTGTTTCTCATTAGCCTTGACTCTATTCCCTGGGGTGAACCGAACAATATTTTCTCTATCTTTAGCATCATGTCCCACTCAATAGAATGTCTGAGGATTCATGTCCAGTCTGGAATAAACTTCCCTACCCTCTTCCTTTGGAACTTTGCTCATCCTTAAGGATGATCCTGACTCCATCACAGCTCCTGGGACGCCCTCACACACACATACACAGTGACTGCACTTCCAGTGGGCGCTCGTGCGTCATGGCTCATCCTTCCGGCACAGCTCCTGTCCGGTTTCCTGGCATTCTTGGTACTTGCTGACATGCCTGTGCTCCTGACTAGTTGACGTGCCAGACCCTATTACAATTTAGGACTTCTGTGCGCAAATGCTAATAAGTTCCCATTGAAATAGCCCTGGATTAATGTGTAAGAATCACCTAACATAATGTTCGCTGCTGCAATGGACGGACCTAAATGTGCCCTACTCATGGGCCTATCCAAAAAAAAAGAAGTAGAATTTCCTTCCTCACATGGAAAGTCTAAGGCGAGTGTTTCTGGTTGGTGAGGGCAGCTGTTCTCCATCCAGGGGTTCAGGCCGACTGAGCCTCTGCCAGCTTAGTCACCTTCATCCCACTGAGCTGGAAGCGGGGAGAGCAGTATGGTGCCATGGGTGTGGAGTTCTAAAGGACTGAATGGTCCCAGATCACTTCCACTCATATTCCATTGGCTGGGATACTAGCTACACAGGAGACTGGGCAGTGTGGTCTGGCTGGGAGCCCGGGGAAATAAGGCTTTGGTGACAAGCTAGCAATCTCTGGTATGGCCACTTTCTTTGACATTTATTATGGTTTCATCATAAACAGTTTTTATTTTTTAATTATTATGCTGAAACCCCTTACAGTGTACGTCATAGACAATCTGGTTGGTTGGAGATTTTTTTTTTAATTTTTCTGTATTTGTCATGTTGTTATGAATGAGGAGGAGCACAATTTCAAGCACAGCTCAGTTTAAGTTGTTTAGGAATCCCCGTTTTCATGGAAGAAACATAAATTTCTTAGGTGTTAACAAGTCTCAAGTTAACATCTATTCTTTTTGGAGTCGAAACATTCTTGTCCCCTGTGGTCTATTATTTCTCTCTTCTTCTGGGGTGCCTGCCCCATCTTCTTTCCTTCCTTCCCACCCAGGCAGCTGAGTAAAGGCAGCAGCTGGAGTTCATCAAGGCACAGCAGGCAGGTGTGCTCATTCCCCCACTATCCCTGGGTCCCTGCTGGACCCAGTGCAGGGCTACCGGTCTGTGCTGAGGTGCATCTGGGCCCATCTCATTCTTTTGGAGATTTTGATGACATGTGCTGTTGAAGTCTGGGGTCCTGGCCACAGTCTCCAGGTAGCAGTTTTCCTGCACCCTGAAGTCAGTGAAGACCCCCGGCTTCTCATCTGTCTCATAGTGCTCATGTCTCATTAGTTTCACAATGAATCTACCTTTGGGTATTTTTAGGGCCTCATTCTTCTTGTTCCCTGTACCTTCCTACCTACCATACCAGGTTCGGATCCTGAAGGGTGAGTCTTCTGTTTCAACCCTAATTAGGTAGGTATGCTACGATACAGTTCTGGCACTAACTACCTGGAGTTAGCACAAACCCCGCAAGTTAAAGGGCTTGGTACACTTACTTCAGATGCCAGCCACATTTTGGGGTCCCCTGGCCACCCAAACTTCCTGACTGACTGGCTGTAAAGTTCAGGGTTCTCATGGCCCCCTCTGGTTTGCTGTAATGACTTACAGAACTCAGGAAAGCACTGCTTGTGATTCCACTTTTGTTATGAAGGATACAAACCAGGAAGACCAGCTAACCAAAGAGATGCGCAGGGTGAGGGGTGGGAGAGGATGGAGTTTCTGTCCTCACCTCGTGGAATCAGGTCTGGTCAGCCTCCTGGCACATCGGCGTGTCCACCAACCAGCAAGCCCCACTGAGCAGGTCTAGAGGTTTTATTGGGGCCTCGTTACATAGGCATAATGATCGAATCATTGGTCGCATGGCTGAACTCACTCTAGTCCCCCCACCACTCCGGGTAGGTCACACGGGCTCAATGGCCCAGCCGTCTAATCAGGCAGTTGGGCTTTCTGGTGACAAGCCCCCACCCTAACACTATCTGGGGAACCATAAGTCACCCCATTAGCATAACACATCGCTCTCAGGCAATTCCAAGGGTTTTAGAAACTCTATGCCAGGAATGGAGGCAGAATAGACAGAGTAGACAAATTCTTTATTATGTAAGAGGTAGCAATTTTTTTAGGCTTGACTTCTTACCTCTCTTCCTCTTTACTCCATTTCTCTCCAGGGAAGAAGGCTTGTTACCCTGCCTTCCTGTCGTATATAGCAACTTCCTGTTCACACGTGGCCTGGCCATAGTACCAGCCACTGCAGCTTCCAGTGCAAAGAGCCTTTGGAATTGAGGAAACTCCTTTCCATCAACAAAGCCTGATTTAAATGGCTGTCTCATGGTGGATTCACAAATCCTATTTTAGACGTCAGTGGTGTCACTTCTCTCTTTTGCCTTTGTATGTAACACCTTTATCCTAATCTTTCTCTAGGCAGTGGGTGGCTCACCTGAACAGGGAATGGTCCCTTTATAACCCGGAAGAGAATACTAATGTGGTTTAAAAACCATGAAATCTGTTACCATTTTATAGTTTTCACATGGTGTACCCAAGGTGGTGCTGTTTCATGTATGTGGGGGAGGAGGGGATGTGCACTCCTCCATGTACACAATAATTGGCTAACATTGGTAATTTCTTGGAAAAATATCTTTGTTACTTTTATGCGTGAGAGCAGGAACTCTATTGACCTAACTTGGCAGGCATCTGATGAGGCCCAAGTGAGCCAGGATTTTTCTGTTTAACTTCAGCCATGTGTTCACTCTCTGTGTGTTTCTAGCATTGTAATCATTATTGAGGTAGGGACTCCATAAAATTGGGGTGACTGCAAAGCTGAAAAGTGGGCTGAGGGTGAATTCTGGAATGCCTGCTTTTTCTATTTTCCCCGTTCCTTTGGTTGTTCTGCCAGCTTCAGAATCCTTCCCTTCCTCAAAACATTTAGTGACATCCCAGAATTTATTCAATTGCCGAGTGAGTGATTTGTGCCCTACAGTACTTGAAGATAATTGGAATGCAATCTAAATTATGTGCTCTGTATAATATTTAATTGCCAGCCTGATGGAGGGAACAAACTTTGGAGAGGATGCTTTTGTTACACAATGGATCAGATGTCTCAAAACTGTGATTTGGAAAGGTCCTTCTTATTTGCTAGTGTCTCCCTGTGTGAGCCCTATGTATGGATGTGAGCCTGCCTCTTTTGGCACACTGTATCAGCGCCTGGTGATGAAGGAAGGTACCTCTATGTTTTTGCAGTGCCCTATACAGTTGGCTCTGGACCATGTTCTATAAATTGATGGTAATAAGACTCACTTCATCAGATCTTTAAATCTGGCAATAGATACAGTAGCTTTAGAAGCCATAGGGTTTCAAAACAGACCTCAAGGAATAGCAGCACAGAACACCCTCATTTTCCTGACCAGCCTGTCACCAGGTAGGAGCTCAAGCTCCCACAGTCTCTGTGCCTAAATGGCGACCTCATCATATCTACTGACCACTGAAAAGTGTTTGGTGGGATTTTGCCTTCTCACAGCTCAAAGTAGAGAAAATAGAGTAAAAGACTCAAAATGTAATAGGAGGGGTAGTCTGGAGGGCATTAATCTGTGTTTTACAAAGCTGCCTGTAACACCAGGGTGCAGAAACAAGCTAAGACTCCCTAGTTGGCTTTCCGTCACAAACAACCTATGCTAAACCCTGCCCAGGAAAACTGCAGAGAGATCATGGAGAGTTAGTCACAAACAACAGGAAAAAGTACCAAGAAAGTTGAAAGAGATTGGGATTTCAAACAAAATAGTTGAGATTCTGTTGAAATAAATAATAAATAACAAAATCGCCCTCACCTATGCGGAGAGGATTTTGGTCTCTGGAAACCAGGATGACGTCTCCTTTGTCTGTGCTGGGTGGAGTTTGATTCAGCCTGGAATCAGAGACAGGGGCTGGAACCTCCTGCCTGTAATCACAGCTTGAGAGTGTCGGTGATTCTGTGAGGCGTACTTTTCTCCTAAAATATCTCATTTTATATGGCAAGGTGTTTTTGGGGTTTGGGGGAGTCCATCAGAAGCCTAAGTGTCATAATACCTTTACTGTTTTGCTGCTGCTTATTGTTTTTTCACCTTAATTAACCTTTCCTGGCTTTTTGTTATAAGACATAAAAATTGATCTTTGTTTTTCCTTTCATCAGATGGTATTTTTAGCTTGTAAAATTGGGTTATCAGATTTACTGGGGCAAAATTTCTAGCAAGCTGCATTTCCGTTTTTATACACAAGGGAGAGCTAAGGCCCTAGAAAATAGTTTGGGTTTTGCCAAACTGCAGGTCTTCAATACTTTAGGAAGGAAGTCCTGAAGTAATTAATGGTGGTAAGACTTGTAAATCATGTTTGGGTAAATAATTCGACAGTAGTAGAACAATTTTGATAACTTTCTACAATTTTTATTTTATTCTTAAATCCGTTAGCTAAGATTGTTTTCACAGCGATTGGACCTTAACGTTCCTTTTGTCAAAATTCAGTAGGGTAGTCCAATAGAAGGAATAGTCCTCAGAGGGCCAACTAAAATAAATACTAAAGGTTAAGAAGCAGAGAGACTTGTTTCACTTGATTTTTAAAACTGTGATGCCTAGAATTTCTGGTCTCAAGTGTGATCATCTGAATGAGGATTCAGCCCTGAAATCTAACTCAGGCATTGAAAGTAACCATGGAAAATTGCATCTGGCTTGAGGATATGAGCAAGCCCAAAGAAGTTCACATTATCTTTACATGGTGCAAATGCCTGCAGAGAAATGAATGGTTTTAGAAATATGCCTGCTTTTTTTGAATCAAGGTTTGGTGTTTCTCCTGTACTTTTTTGCTCTTAACTTATTTGAGCAATAAAGCTACATGAAGAAAACCCTTTTAAACATTTTACTTTGGACAAATAAAAAGTATACATATTTAAGGTGTACACGCAATGTTTTGATACAGGTGCGCACTGTGACCCTGGGTACCTAGTGTGATCTCTCATAGCCCCATTGTAAAATGTGGGAAATAATAGCATATTCTTCATAGAGTTTTCTAAGGTTTAAATATGAGTAGCATAAGACCTGGCATATAAGATGGATTCCAGAAAAATTAGTTAAGAAAAATGTATTGAATTATTTCAGCAAAAAACTTAGATGATAAGAACAAAAAAAATTTTCTGTGTGTCTTGAACACAATGTTTGGGGTTACAGGAGAAAAGTAACAGGGGGTTGGATAAAGAGGCCCCATACCCATTCATTCATTAATGACTTAAGGAGGATGGTATGTTCAGTTGCTGAATATGTCATGGGACATGCCCATAGGCTTATTATGCACCTCAAGCCTGCCAACCTATACTCACTCAGTTATCAACTATGTGTTCACTGGTTTTCTACTTAATCCTTCATGCCTGCAGGAAGAGCATTCTTGCTAGCAGTCAGGACCCTGGCATGCGGGTCCTGTCCCTGCTGCCAGCTAAGTATGTGGTCTTGGAAAGGTCTCATGGCCCTCCTGGTTGGGGGCGTTGCATTATCTTTGATTTGCAGGGTCCCTTCCACCTATCAAAGACAACTTCCAAAATCACATGAAGCTGCTTTTATTTTTCTTTTTTACTGCGGTCTGAATAGTGATCATCCCCTGCTTTCTTGTTAAGGTTCCAGTCATGGAGGCCATTTAAGAGCAAATTCAATGCAATGTCCATTTATACAACATTGGGAAGATTGAACTGCACACTGTGCTGGGACTGGAGGCAGCGGTGTTAATTGTTGAACTTCTGTTCCTTTCCGTGGCGGCTGGCCCGCCTTATTAGTGCAATTAAGAGCCAGATTTGAGAGATGCTATTAGAGATAATAGTGCACACTTAGCCACCTTAAAGAGCTTGTCAAGAGCAGGTCTCCAAGTGTACACAGATGGGAATTAATAGAGATTAAAATAGATCGTGAGATGCTCTGACTTGAAGGGTTTTTAACTGTTCAGGATATCAGCCGAGTTTAAAACAACATGTATCCTATTCCATGTTTGAGTTCTAGTATCATACCTCTAGGGACATTATTTATGATTTTCTTTCCTCCATCCTCAGACTCCAAGGGAAGGGAGGACAGCTGCTCCTTTGGCTGAAAAAGTAAGGCCTCCAACCCAGGACAGTGAAGGGGTTTGCCTCCTGGCTGCTGCTGGGAGACCCGAGCCTCCCTGACAGCCACACCGTGTTCCTGGGCTTCCCACCAACCTTGCTTGGCCCCCAATGGAGGGGAAATACAACACAGCACATTTCCCTCCACCTTTGACCAAAGAAAAGAGATTCGGGGATTTGGGTGCCACAATAATGAGCCAAAGCATGTGACATTTGCTGGTTCCTGGTGTTCAGATAGCTTTTCCTCTTCAATTATAACAACAGGCCCGGTGGCTCCCCAGAGAGATTAGATGCTACCTTCCAAAGTAAATACCAACTGCGATCACCACCTACCCACTAACCCCACCACCCCTCCCACCCACCCCACTGTGGAAACCTCCAGTGGCCTCCTATGGCAAGTGGACTAAACCCCAGCACTTTAACATAGTCTGGCTCAGGCTGGCCCCTGAATCTCATCCTCTGCCCTTGCTCCATGGGTGGCTGCCACACTGGGCCGTCTTTCTGGTCCTTTGCATTTCCAGGAAGGCTCCTTCCCAGATTGTCACATGACTCCCTCTTTGCCTTAATGGTCTCCTTCCAGAGACAACCCTCCTGACCACTCCCACCAAAATAGCCAAGTCCTGCCAGTAACTGTCAGATAACTTAGGTCCGTTTCCAGCATGACCCGTGTCATCGTCTGAGTGCCACCCTGTTGTTACTTCACCGGTGTTAAGCTCCAAGAAGGACAGTGCCCTTATCTGCCTTGCCTACTGCCAAATGCCCACACTGGAGCTCCTCACACATAGTAGGTGCTCAATAAATACTTGTGCATCCGTGAGTGTACCAGCCAGAAGGGAGGGCTCGGTGAGGAGGTTGGCTTGCAGCCTGTAGTCTGTGTCCTTTCGGCAGAGTCGGTAGAATCCTCTGTTGTTTTGACTGTGGGTCGAGATAGAAATTATTGGCATTCTTTCCCATTAGTTTCCACTGTGTCTTCATATAAAGATTTCTTAAAAGAATTCTAAAGGCCTGGGGTTTTAACATAAGTGCTCTTGAGGCTTTCAAGAACTTGAAGGCTCTGTTCTAATTTCAGACCACACTGATGAAAATGACTTAAATGTGTGTGAAAAAAAAATACAGCCATTGCTTCAATCCAGCGATTCCTTGGAAATTCTCATAGATCTTAGAACCAGCTGTCTTCTAGGTCTTCTTTTTCAGCAAAAACTGGGATACATCTAATCCAATACAAATTTAAGAGATAAAAAGAAAAAGTACTGAGTTGATTGGGTTTTCATTTCTAGTTTTGTACAAGAAAGTCTCCAATAGAGAATGTCGATTTTTAAGTGTAAAGCCATATTCCTTTTAGATGGCTTCCTTTCTTATTTTCTCTTAAAGAATGTTGAATTGTCAGAATCATAAATCATTGATGAGGCCATGAAGCTTTGCTCTAGGCAAAGCCTGATTCTTGTCCTGCCACTCAAACTGAAATACAGTATTTAAGGTCCCTGTGCTTATAGCCCATTGGAGAAATCATATTCCTGGTGCATGTTGCTCTTTTTAAAAATATCTTGTAGATTTTTTTCCATTTTCCAAAGATTATTTAAAATGATATCCTCAAAACTCCAGCCTTATTGAGGCTGCCAGTGGTCCTATTATATTCTTCCACTTCCTCTGATAACTTCGTGGAGGGAGGAGGGACCCAGGTGTCAGGATATCAGGGCTTGGTTCCAGATGCGACAGTTTTGCTGTATGACGTCTTGTGTGAATCCCTCACCTGCCCGGGCCTCAGTTTCCTTGTCTAATAAACATGGGATTCCTGAAGCAAGGGACCTGTTGGTTGTTTGGAGCTTCTCGAGCACTGAGCTAAATCCTGTGTGCCCATAGCATAACTAGACTGACTCCAACATGGTAGAGCCAGTGAAGGGAGCACCTACCTGCCACCAGGGGGCTGCTCTCCCTACACACAGTTGAAGGCTTCAGCAGTTCTCTCTAGACCAAGACCAAGAATTTTCTGCCACTTTGTCATCAAGAGGAAACTTGATGACATTTTTTTTTTGTCATCCCTTGTGCACTACTGGGCAGAGTACATAACAGCTGCTAAATGCATCCATTTCATTCACTGAAGCATATCATCTCCTCCCAAATTATAAGACCGAGTCTACTGGCATTCACTTTAATTTAAAAAATACCAATACACTAAATGTCTTGGGATATTAATTGGAAGGCATGAGAAGGATATTGTGGTATCCGAGAGACCACAGTGTCAACATTCCAGGGCTATCCCTAACGAACATTTGTTCTGCCAGACAATTACTAAACCCAGTTCAGGGGTTTTATTTGCCACTATTTTGTCTTCTTACACAGATCTGATGATTGACTGTTTTACTAGTTGTGTCTTTCTGCGTTTTTATAACCAGCACTCAAAACACCTGGAGCTTTGGGGTTCTTTCTCAGCTTCAAGTTTCCTTGGAGGCATTCTCCCTGTCATAAAAGCATACTGAGAAGTACAGAAGAGGGAGGGGAGGGGAATGGCATCACCTGTCATTTCATGGACCTTCACGTAGCCAGGCTGGAGAAGGGGCCAAGTAAGATCACGGACAGGGGTTATTTTGGTGCCATTACATTCGGAAACATTTCTGACCTGTTACGAGGCTCAGCTCTTTTGTAACAGCTTCTGTACATCCCAGCCCGTGATGCCCGTCAAGCCCCAGCCCAGGGTTAGTGGTATTTGCATGTCCTTCCATTTGGTCTCAGGAACACCCCATTCTACAGGGCGCCCAGTGCAAAGGACTGACTTTTTTTAGGGCCATTAGTAGGTATGCAGGCGGATGAGTTCCCACAGTGGGATAGCGGTTTCTGCTGCGTTTCGGTAAACAGGGCTTGGATGTCTCCACTTCAGGTTTCAAAAACTGGCCCCACCCCCTCTCTTAAAGATTGAGATATGATTGACATATAACACTTGTTTTCCTTTTAGCTGCCAGGTCTGAATTCTTAGTCCAAATTCACTCCCATAGAATTTTTCAATACTTCTGTTCCTATACTATCTCCTCCCTTCTCTTTCCCAGACAGTACTTGGCTGGGTGCTATAAACAGACATCATGTTTCAATCCCCTTATAGACTTGGAATAGGTATAATTTCTCCCATTTTACGGGTGAGGAACTGAAGGCTCGCAGACACGGAGCATGATTTTGGATTTAGCATTTAGTCCCTGGCGGGTATGTTCGTATAATGTATGTTGAATGCTGAGGTCATTATGGCCTTTTAGATTTTGAAAATGCACATCAACGCAAGTCTGCAGGACTCTGAGGGTTTGGTAAAAGACAAAGCACGTCCCACTTTACAGCCCCTTTGCCCGCTGAGACGACCCCTCCTGGCAGCCTCTTGGAAAGGTGTGGGAGCTCGGGTCAGATCAGCAACAGGTGAGTCTCTTGATGAGCCTGGAAGGACGCGCAGCTGGAGCACTTAAAGCCAGCGCCCTCCGTGGAACGTGAGACAAGCATCAGGCAGGGCCAGCTCCACCACTCCTCCAGAGGGGCTCCTGGGTGGACTGCCTTCTGCCCGGCAGGACGCGGGGCCCTCAGGACTCAGGTCAGCTCGTTTGCTTGTTCCCAGGGGGGCCAGCTCCCTCCCGATCACTTGGTGCAGTGGTGTCGCTCACACTGCTCTGCCTTCCAGCTAAGTAAGGGGTGTTGATCTTCCCTGCCCCTCCCAGTTAGATGGTCTTTTTTTTGCCAGTGGGGTTGAATATATTATTTAAGCCATTTAACTCTCAAAGCTAGAGCAAGCCAGAAGATTGCATAATTGCCAGTTAAAGTAAAGGCAGTTTAAAGAGGTAGGCTGGAGCAGGACAAACGAAAGACAAAACTCCACATTTTGTGCCATTTATCTGGCTTACTTTAATTCACTGAGTAATGATGCAGCCCTCCCTTGAACAGTAATCATTTAAGTCAGGCCTTAGAATGTGCTACCTTGGGAAGCTTTGTTGTTTTGAGAAAGCAGAAGCACAAAAAATGAAGATTTAATTTTATTTCAGCAATATTTTTGGGTCCCATTGGTAAGCAAGGCATTGATTTAAATGCCTTTACATTTTAAGATGACTTTTTTTTTATATCAGAGATTTCAGGCTGACAGATTCAGACATGTTTCAAGACAAAAAAACCATACTAAGCAGAATTAAATAAACAGTGACTAAAAGTATCTGTAATATATACTGAAAATACAGGGGAATTGTGTGGTATTGTGAACGAAGTAGCATTTTAGCCTTTTCTTTAAAAAAATGAGCATGATTTGCCTTGGAAAGGGGGACCGGGAGAAGCAGAATTCAAGGCTAAGGGAACCACATAGAGGCATGGGAATATGTGACATGTAAGTCCTGTGACCTGTGTGTTGGGAACTTGAGTTTTTATAGGGAGAGGGGTAGAGAAGAAAAACTAGGGCGGAGACACACCCGGGAGGCCATGCATGATCAAAGAACCTGAGCTTTATTCTGTTCTACAGGAGGAATGTAGAGTCTGAAATGGGAGAGAAGATAATCGTTTGCATTGTAAAGGATGAATTAAAAGGGTGCAAGAGAGAGGGCAAGAAAAACTGTAAGGGAGCCATAAAGGTTTTGAGGCTGGATGCTGGGGTGGGGTGCCCTTAGATAAAGATAGAAAGATCCAGAAGAAACATTGGTTCTGTTGGAAGAAAAGTGATGGGTTTGATTTGGAACTTTTGGTAGGACATTGGAAATCCTAATAGGTATCTCCAAAAAGTCCATGCTAGGGAGGGAATTTTTAAAGCCACCTGTCTTGAAGTCATGTAGAAGCCAGGGACAGTTTGGATCTCCATGGAAGATTTCACATCCAGAATGGGGGCTTAGACTCCTTCTGAGTACCCCCCACCACGAGCTGGGGGCTGCTTACAGGCACTCACCACACTGAGGACTGTGACTCTGTGCCTGGCTGCTCCACAAAAGGAGACATGGAAGGGTGGGTTTGAAGTTCTCCAGCAGCAAGTCCTCCAAGGGTTGTTAAGAGACATCTCACCTGTCGCTGATCACGTCAAACTTACTAGTGTTGTCTGCAGTGGATTCTCAAGGGGCAGTGAGTTGCCTTTGAGTGCGTTTTTACCACTGATGAGAATGAAAAAAGAAGGGGCCAAAGAAAAACTTGGGGAATCTGCATTTAAGGGGAGAAAAATGTGGCAAGACAAGGTAGCATTATAGCAAGGAGAGATTTTTAAACAAGAAGCAATGGAGAAAGTAAGTAAAATAGGTGGTAGACAAGACTAGTAGATAATGGAATTTGGAAGGTTCGAGCAACTTTTGAAATATCTTAAGGTCCTGGTTGCAAAGGAATTTCCCTCTCTTTTCAGGAAGTAGATTGATCAGTGCAGGTAACTCGAGGTAGACAGTAAAGGGAGGGTGAGAAGTGGGCTGATCACCAAAGGGCGATGTGAGGAAGATACAGAAAGTTTGATGCTCAAGTCTATAATTTTGTACTTGAATTTTAACATAAAAATATCTAAACAGACACACTTGAATTCATGACTGGTGTTGAGTAGATAGGTAGCTATATACCTCAGACCAATTTCCCAGGGAACCCTGTCCAAAAGTTGAAGTTGTATTCATTGTTTTTTATAATACCTAACTTTTCCTCTCCCAGTACTGTGCTAGATACTGTTGGGGAATTGAGAAAAATAAAGCATGGTCTCTGTAAGAAAAACAAAAAACTGATCTGTTATTACAGCTGGGGACAATTCTGAGCAGAGAAATGAGAGTTGATTGTTGAAGCATGCCGCGTCATGCACAGGTACAAGGGATTGGGAGGACACTCCAGGTGAGGAGAGAGAGAGAAATCACCAGGGTGGGAATAAATAGGGCATTGCTATGGTGAGGTACTGGATTTGTGTCCCTGTTTTACTCATGAAGTTTTCACATGTGGTAAACAGGGTAAGTCACGTTGGTTAAGATCAGATCGTGGGGATCTCTGGGCTCCAGGCAGGGAGACTTGGAATTGCTATACTGAGGATAAGTTAGGAACTTGAGTAGGGCAGTAATCTGATGAAGGAAGTATTTAAGATCTGACCACTGCTATGTAACTACTTAGAAGAAATTCAGAATCAAGCTAGGAATTCTGATTGCGGGGGAGAGAAGGCTGGATGATGAAAAAGAATGAGCAAGGTAATACGACTTCCCTTGAGCCTCCCTTTCCAAAAAGAAAGAAGAGCAGAAGCCTTCTTAACCCAAACCATCAGAACAAGTAGTGGGTCAGTCGATGACAGTATCAGTTGTGAAGATACCACTTTTAAGTAGACGAAAGAATTCATGAAAAATAAAATCTATGTCTGTTTGAAGTTGCCTCTTCGAGTCTGACCAAGAATCTATAGTGTTTCTTGCATAACTAATGCCCATTATGTGTCACTTAGGATTTCCAGTTTTGGTGTTATCAGAGAATTTTTTAATTTCAGCTTCAGTAAGATATAACTGACAAAATTATAAGATATTGTAAGGGTGCATTGTGGTGATTTGATACATGATACACTGTGAGAGGGTTCTCCCCATCTAGTTGGTAATACGCCCATCATGTGAGAACCCTGACACTAACAAAGCCTGCTCACTGCACACTCCCCCCACCAAGTTCTAGGAGTGTGTAGCCCCTGCCGAATCCAAGTGTGTTTTCTTTCTAAGCTACTCACCTTTTATGGAGTCTTTCCTTGCACTCACTGTTTGTAAAAGTAAGAACTCTATTTCTTTTCACAATTATATTTCATTTTATGTAGTATCCTACAGAATCATGTCATTCCAATAACAAGCTCAGCCAGCATCAAGATCTTTGAGAACACAACCAACCATTAGTATGTGAGCCAGGTGGAGGGAGCAGACGGTCCGTGCTGCAAGCAGTCAAGTGGAGCCATTTAACTTCCTTCAGATTTAGTGACCGTCAGGTGTGCCCCCTCAGATTTTCTCTAGGTGCTGTGTTTCTGGAACATATTTTATGAGATGTTTTCTGTGTCTGGGCGCCACTGCTAGATAGAGCCAGTCTCTGTGTTTGTCCCTTGCAAATCACTGGCCACCTCTCAGATGACCCCATCTCTTGGTGCTGTCTCCTCTGCCATCCCTCTCTGCCCATGTTCCTGTCTGCCATGGATTCCCAGCAAAACTGCTAGTACCAGGAAGCCATGGAAGCCATGCAAGGCCAGAGAGTGCTAAGTGGGTTGATTAGTAAAACCTGGTCCTATCTACCTCTCTTTTTATTTCTTTGTGCTTTAAAATTTGAGGCCTGTTTTAAATTTTATGCATAACAAAATATGTTTGCAACATACATACAGCTCTTAGCTAACCAGGGCTCAAAATTCTGTTTTGAATTTTTAGCTTCCTTAAATCAGGACGGTCATACCCAACAAATAACCTTGTGTATACTTAGAACCACCGTATGGACACAATTTGGGCACATCTAAATTGGAAATTTTATGTTTCCAGATTGGCTTCTAAACTTTAACTGAAGCCAGACCCTCCTCTACTGACACTGTGATAATATACATGTCTGTGTATGTATGCACATATCTGTGTATAGCCTTTGTGCTTATACATGTGGAATTACAGCTCCCATGCTCTCTCCTTCACACAGTATCCTCTTCGCATAGCACCTGTTGGCCTCTGTTTGTTCATGGTTCCTACACCATGCATCCCTGGCCCAGGTGCTACCTCATGGCCGTCATCCAGGCACAACCCCCAAACCAGCTAGGCATATTGTTTCCCTTAGATTATAGGATGGCATGAAAAATAGAAGCTTATTCAAAAGGATGTTTTATATACATACATGCCATCCTTGCTTTGCATCATTCCAATGGATACAAATTTCTATTGCTGTGTCATACTTAAACAGCTGTCCCCCAATAACAAATTTCAGTCACCCATATGAATTGGTTTGCTTGGGCTGCCATAACAAAATACCATGGACTGGGTGGCTTAAACAACAAATTAATTTTCTCACAATTCTGGAGGCTGGAAGTCTTAAGATGCAGGTGTGGACAGGGTTGGTTTCTTCTGCAGTCTCCCTCCTTGGCTTGTAGATGGTCGTCTTCTCCCCGTGCCTTCACTTGGTCTTCCTTCTGTGTGTCTGTGTGCTAATCTGTTCTTAGAAGGACAGCAGATACTGGATGTGTGTGGGTTTACCCTAATGACCTCTTTTTTTTTTTTTTACCTTTATTAGCTGTATAAAACTGTATAAAGGCTCTTTCTCCAAAGACAGCCAGATTCAGAGGTACTGGGAGTTAGGACTTCAACATATGAATTTGGGAAAGGACACACCTCAGCATGCTCACTGTCATTGTATAAAGTACAGACTTTACTGGCTAGCTTTTCAGTCTACAAATCACAGTGTAAATACCAGATGTGCATTATGATCAGTGACCACACACATCACTTCTTTGTAAGTGTCTTGGTGATGGGCCGCTATGTGTGTGTTACTCCCCGCACAGACAGCAAAGCTGTAGTGGTGGTGCCTCCTTGTCTCTCCCAGTGAGGAACCCACACGACCTTCTACAAAGGTAGATAATTAAGGGATGTAGTTGGCTGGCAGAGGTGAAAGTGCAGCAAAGAAATAAAAAAGTAAAAATGCGGGAAATGAAATTTGATAGGATGAGATTTGAAAATGGCCATGTCCAAGTGCAGCTAGGATGAGTCCTGCATGAAACTTAGTACAAACCATATTGAAAGTCTAAGGAATATAAAAGATAAACTGAATCGTATTGTAGTTTAAATTGCACTACGAACATAAAACACTATGGTCAAATTTGAGCATTCACTTCAGATTAAAGACAATAATAATAACAAAAAGCAATTGATTTGACTAGTGAGGATGAAAGGAGCAGATGTGTGAAAGTGCTGAGCGCCTGGCAACATAGTAAGCAATGTGTGTTAGCTGCTGCGGCAGTAATGGCAGAAGTAACCATGGCGGCACGTATCTTGAGACTTCCTGAAGCTGAGGCTCTTTCCTCTGTCAATGGCCTCAAACTACTATGCTCTTGATTTCTTGTGTTCTACTAATGTGTTCTCCTCCCTTGTAATCTGTTAGTGGCCTTCTTTGCATCTACCTCCAGGAAAACAAGTGCCCTATTCTGAGCCACCCTCTCATTTGAATTTGATGCTTTTAACCACACTGGATTTATAGGCCAGAGAATTCATTCTGTTGTAGCAGCATGAATGCCTGGATGAAGGCTCAGCGCCTCGTGGCTGGCCTGTCCAGGGAAGCCCAGAGGAGAACCATTGATCTGGCTCAATAGCCTCAGTTTGCCACTTGAGGGCATCTTCTAATGAGATCATACGCCATCACTGTACTACATCTCCCTACCTCAGACATTAAACCATTCTTTGTGAGCACTGAAATTATACCATGATCTGTTACCCTCTTTTGGCATTTCTTCATTTTTTAAAATACATCGAGAACCTTGAAGTACAGAGGTGACTGTGGCCTCCCTGGGAAGCCCTGCTCTAGAGTCGAGTGGGTGAAGTTTCTCACTGTTACGAGTCAATAGTCACTGGAAAAACGGTCTCAGGATAAGAAAGCAGAATTGCGTTCTTTTCAGTCCTCCTTGTTTCTGTAGCCTCTTGTGGGCTCACAGTTTCTCTCAGGTTCTTTATTCCAGCCAAGGGAGCTGGACCATGCTTGTGCCTGCCTTGTAAGAACAAAGGTTTGTGTCTATGATGTGGTGGAGTCTACAGGGCCAGGTGTTTCTGGGTTGCCAATCTAAAAGTCATGCTCTGAGAAAAGAGAAAAGGTTTAAAAAAAAAAGTACAATTCTAAAAGAGAAATTTGGCAGTATATACAAGATTTTCCTTTAAAAGAAATGAAGAGACAACAGGAGCAACTTCATTATTATCGTGGCATAAGTCTGGAAATAAAGCTGCTCATCATTCCGCTGAGATTTTCAAGGCGGAAGTTCTTAAGTCTCCACTGAGGGAGGATGAAACCGCATAAGCCGTGTACTCCACCAAGACCTCTGCCTTGTAAAGAAAAAGGAAGAAATAATGCAACCATGAAGGTTACCTCCAGGGCATGACAGTAATTATTGTTAGAGTGGCAGATAATAGGGAATTTGTTTCCAGCTATTGTATACCCAGAAAATATTTATTGAGCATCTACTCTATCCTCAATACAGTTCTAGACTTTGAGGATACAGCACTGAATAGAGCAAACAAAATACCTCTCGCAGACCTATATTCTAGCAGGAGTAATTGACAATAAACAAAGTGACAGACATATATCAGGAGGTAATAAATTCTATTAATAAAAAGCAGACAAGGGGAATATAAGAGAATAGATCCTCAGTGGGGGAGGGGAATGTGCCCACAGATATAAGACTGATAAATGAAGAACATTTACATTATTTCCAAAAACAAAAGTATGCTTTGTTTTCTTTTTAAAAAAAACAAACTTTTTTTAAAAAGCTCAGCAGTTGAGACCCTACCTTTATTTTACCTCCATAATTCCCATCTCCCATTCTATTTTTCCACTGTGAAATCTGCCAGCACACAGCACTAATGAGACTTCCTTCCTAACCTCTTCTTTATCTGAATTTTCCTACTGGGCCAGCAATCCCCAGCCTGTAACATAACAAGCATAAGAGCACAGCTCTTTCTGACTGTGAACATCTTCGGGGACATTACAAAATTTCTTATATTCAATTTATCAACACATTGGACACCCTTTAAAGCATACCTTGAAACTTAAAACCAGTAGCAATGCACAAATAGTCCTGCAATCAAGTCAGATCAGTAGAAAAGGATTTAGGCTCTTGAATTTGTTTTCCCACCCATAAGGATAGCTTTTAAGGTACAGGACTCGGCATTAAGTATTTTGAGTATAGAGTCGTACAATACCCCAGTCTAATAATGACTCAATACACTGTTTGTGTAAGTGAGGATTTGGGGGTCCAGAAAAGTTTAATAATAGCTGCTCATATTAATTGAGACCTATGTGTCTGGAAATGTGCCCAGTGCTTTTTTTCTGTGTATTAGTAAAGGTTCTCCGGAGAAGTACAGCCAATAGGGAGTTCATACAGGAATGTAGAGGGTTGTATCTGAAAAACCCTATCAGAAGCTCTGCACCAAGGTTAGAAACCAGACTGCTGCTCTGTTTCAAAGTGACTCATCTTCCAGACAAGAAAGAGATAAATGTTTCATTCTTCAGGATAATTTCTCATCATCATGCTTTTTTTTTTAAGTTAACCAAAGCAGTGTTCATAGGTCCACAGTCCTAAGCACCAGCATTAGGCAAGGTGCTGGGTAGACAAAGCTGATAAAACATTCTGGAATTATAGTGGGGAAGAAAGGCATGTCCACCAAGTAACGACAGGGCAGAGCGGGAGACAAGTCAGCCTGGGGAACCCCAAGAGGTCACAGCAGAGAGGGTGTGAATTGGAATGGGTGAATCCACAGGAGGAGTAGTTCACTGTGCGGGGAAACAAAGATTTATGGCCAAACAAATATAAGGTAGTTGATAAGTAATACAATGGAGAATGAAGTGCTTGGAGCTCAACTAATTCTTCCTGAGAAGTCAAGAAAGACAGACCCTTTCCATACGTATTAAGCTCTTTGAGGTCCCCAGGCCACTCCATATTCTGTCTCCTCTTCTGAAAAGTCCTTTCCACCTGCATCCCAGACAGCGCTCTTGCATTTCTGGAGCCTGATGGCCATGACTGACCATTACACACTCAACTGAAATATGTCCTCTGGGAAGCCTTATTCTTTTTGAAAATAATGATAGCAAAATAATAAAAATTAAAAGTCATGGTCTGAACAGAGTATTGTGCTTAATACTGCCCAGAAGGTACCCTGTGGGCTCTGGGTTGATTTTGTGGCTGAAATATTTATACGCTCTATATACTTTTTTTTTCCTCTTCCCGCACGCCCCCGCAAGTTGCTTTGACCAGAAATAGGGTACTGATTTGCCTTGTCTCCATTATATAAGCTTCCTTAGCTAGTTTCCCTGTGCTATTAAGGGAAAGAGAGAGGCTTGGTTCATTTTTGCAAAAGGGATCTAAAGTTGTTGACCAAGAAACTGAAAAGCTCACGGTACCAGAAATTCACTTCAATTGAGGTACTATTCTCTTGCCCCTAATGGACAGCACTATACATTTCAGTCCCCAGCTCCAGGAGAGCTGAGGGTACAGCTGCCATCTCAGTTCCCTGACCAATGAGTTAAATAAGAAATGAGGGTTTGTGGAATTAATGTCATCAGTTAATTGCACCACTGTGGGGAAAAAAGAAAATGCTTTAAAAAAAGCCCTTAGCCTTCCAATCACCTTGTCTCTTTTCTTGAATATTTGAGGCACTTGTTAAAAAAAACTGTTAAGTTTGTGAATAGGTGCGTCCTTTATACAGGTATTAACTTACATCATGGACAATTCCTTGATAACATTTGGAAGAATAAAGGTTTTGAAAAAAAAAAAAGGCTTCTCGTCATTGGCCAGGGCAGGACTGAACGTGCTTCCTGTTTAAACACTATAAGGTTTGTTTGAGTTGGGAAGGAAAGCTAGCAAGATTTCACTAGTATTGTGTGCTGTGTGTCAGGGTGGTAGGAATGTGCATGAACCTGCAGCTGTTGGGGTGTTTTCCTTAATATTAGGGGATTGGATATTTTTCCCCCAAGGGACTTTTTTTATTGTGGTAAAATACATGCAACAAAAAATTCAGTCTTTTAACTGTGCTACAAGTTCACCAGTCTCCACTCCAAAATTTATCATCATCCCACTGGAATTCTGTACTCCTTATACAGTCATTCCCCATTCCCCCCTCCATTCGAGCCCTGGTAAGCATTGTTCTCCCTTCTGTAAGTGGAATCACAATATTTGTCCTTCAGCGTCCACCTTATTTTACCTTAGGGAACTTGATTTTATGTATACTTTCTGAAGAGTTTGCTTTTGCAGATGATGATAATCTAAAACTTGTAATTGTTCAAAGCCCGCACCTGCAGTTATGTGTCCAAAAGTTTATTAAACCAAGTGACTAAAATGAAGTGGCATTTTGAGCAGGTGCTCCACCTTCCATTTGCTGTTGCTCTTAGCTATCCCTATTTTTAGAAAATTTCTCCCACACGAAATCTTAAATTTTCTGAACTCCCCTGTTTTTGTTGGCGTGGTTGCTGCGCCGGTTGTTTTGGGAGTAATGATGTGTGGTACTGGCTTCCGAGGTCTCAGCAGGGCTGGAGGGAGGTTTAGCCTCCCCAAATACCAGAATCAAGTTTAGCTGTTGTGCGAGTGGTGTTCTGGAGGCACCAGTACTGCCCTGTAACACTCGTCTAAACCCCGTTCTCAGTGGTTACTTAGCCCTCAACTCGGTACTCGCACCCCACCCTTGCGCATCCTCTGGTCCTCTCTTGGAATCCAATTGGAGTTCCTAAGGGAGGAGGATCCCCGAGAGAGAGAGAGAGAGACCTTGTCAGTGGGCAGAAATGTGCCATTGAAGTTCCAGAGTTAAGTATTAGAGTACTGGGTTTCCGTTTCATACCCAAGACCTCCCCCACGCGTGGCCTGGATGTCCCTAGCATTGCTCCTAACCATTTTCCTACGATGGTCTGTTCCGCCGTCGGGGCTGTGCCCCACTGCTTGGTGGGCTTGGAGATGCTGAGGTGGAAAGGCAGCCCCAGTGAAACAATGCGCCGGAGGTGGCTTGTGGCTTTTGTCTGCTGCTTGTTTACCTCTGGGTGGTCGCGGTCCGGGCTGCCGTGCGACGGTGTGCGGTCGTGCAGGGTAGCACCCCGTTACACCGTGCGTGGAGGAGAGCAAGGGGAATCCCGGCTGCCTGGACTGTCCGCCGTCACCAAGAGCCGATGTGTCCGGATGACAGGGAGGGGCACGACTGGACCCACGTGTGGCTCATTCTCGCATCTGCCATGTGCTCTGCAAGCTGCAAAGTGTTTCTCTAAAACAGCTTAGCCTGCACGACAGTCTCCTGCGTTTTATCAGAATCTGCACACAGCTTTCTTAGGAACTCGTCGAAGAAGGAGCCACTCTGTATCTCGTTCTTGCACCTCCTGTGTCATGAATTCTTTAAAGAAAGAAAAAGGGGTTGGGGGGGAAGGTTGCCATCCAGTGGAGGAAGGAGTAATTCCCGGCTTCATTCAGGAAAAACGCAGGCTGAAATATACTTAACTCTTTTAACTTGGCTGGGGATTTTTATCACCAAACGGGTTTTTTTTTAGGGACATCCGGAGCCAAATGGGTGCAGTGTGCCTTTAAGGAAAGAAGTGCCTCACCAAACTTCGCTGTAGTTGTGTCTCACCGTTTGGGTAGGAAAGGAAAGTGTTAATTTCTTATTTGTACACTTTTTTTCCCTGACTTCCTTCCTATTCACTTCATTAAATCTAGAGGCAGTTCAGCAGTGGGGGCCGTCTGTATGTTGAATCAGGGCTCGCACTCTTGCGCAACACGTCACCAGTCGGAAACTGGGGGTTTGCTTCTGTGATTTATTTCATTATTGTGCTGGTAAAAGGTTTGGAAGGGAATTCTTTCTGGGGTAGTACTTTAGCATTGTGTAGCAAGTTTTGGGGCTTTTTTTTTTTGGTGTTTCCCCCCCCCGCCATCTTTAGCACTGAGTGGAGCCAGTTTTAAAAAATACATTTTTAAAAATAAATTTTAAAAAAGTTTTAAATTTCCTTGAATAATTTTACTTACATGTTGGAGTAATCTTACTCTACTCTTTAAGTGCGAAAGCACTGGGAAGTATTTAGTGAATTGATTTCCATTAGAAAAAGACCCTTCGAAATCCCTGAGCAGAAAGCACTGCATATGGATGGATTTGGGGTCTTTGGGGAGGAGGGAAGATGTTTTGTAGCTTCTGCATTCCTGCATAAAACCTTAATTTAAGGGGACTTATGGTCAGTACTTTGTGTTTCCTTGTGATTCCAAAACCTAAATTTAGTAAGAATCTGACGTATTAGCAATTGTAATAAAAATTGTTTCACTAGTTCTTTCTAAAATTTGTTTTTGCTTCTTAGCTACTTACAGATTTAGAGATTTAAAAGTCCAAATATCACAAACTTATGCTTTGTTCCTTTTTTTCAAAATTCAGGGGAGGGGGTGAGAGTATAAGTACCCTTTTCACAATTTACCTCCTCTTCATTTATCCCACTATGAAGAGAAACAATGAAAAATTTTACAGCATGAAACTGAAAGTGAAGTGTCACAGTTGGTCAGGATTTTCTTTAAAGAAAAGAATAACATTGTATTGAAATATTTGAAAGCTTGAGAACATGCACATTGCTTTTACTGACATGCATTTAATGAAAAAAATTTTTTTATTAGGAAAAATCCTAGGCTGCATGGTTTTGGAGCAATCTATTTTTTTTTTAAAGCACTAAAATGAGGTTTAAAATGCCCCCCAAATCATACCTTGTTTTAATTTTTAAAAGTAATTTTGAATATTAATTTGTTTTCTTATTAGCTCAGTTGTTAAAATGCAAGTAAGAATCAGCAACCAGCTGAACTAAAATCTCTAATTCTGCCGCCTGGAATAATAAGGGGGAAAAATATGATAAGTAGTTGTCAATATTAAAACAGGCTGAAGGAGGAAGGCTTCGGGCCTTGTAGTAGGTAGAATGAAACAGCAGATTTGAGTATCCACAATCCTTTCAGTATTAAATTTTCAGTAAAATAAAATTACTTGTATATGAAAACATAGCCTTTCCCCAGCTCTCTTTTTTTTCCTGATCAGCTGATGAAGAGACTAGCAGCTCGCTGCTTTGCTGGCTTGTTAATTTTATCCCCACTAACTGTGATTTCCGATAGCCGGCCTGCTGATAGTGGTAAGGTAAATATCTTTTTTCGTTGCCGTCTTGAAGATTCAGTAGAACTACATCCCAGGCATGTGTAGGTGTGTGACACATCAGAAGCCGGTGTTCTCCGTATTTCTGTGTGCAACTGGGTGCTTGAGGAGAGCAATACCATTAACTGTTGACAGCCTTGCATGCTGTATTTATTATTAGCATGTTCAGTCTCCAAGATTTGCGGGACAATTTCCTTTTCTTAATCTTCGCTTAGCTGCAGTGTGTTTAGCTGTATAGTGGGTGTCCTGCTTTTAGGCAAATGAATATTAATGAAATAATGTGGAGCTTTTTTTTCTTTTTCTTTTTCTTTTTTCCTCATAACTCATCAGATCTTGCCTCCTTCATAGTGGTTATCTGAACACTGTAGGATCGTGATGGAAATTGTCTTTTGATTATTAAGGCCTAGGTTCAGACTGTCCCTTAGGATTGTGTCTGTGTGCATGTTGCTTCTATGGGTTTGCACATTGGAAGATGCATAGAAAACATTTTTTTTAATCCCACTGGCATTTTTAACATGCAGGTTGTTTTGTGTTCTGTACCAGGTTTCCTTCACAAAACCTTTCTTTTTCAGGAGGCATTGTGCACAACTGAAAGAAATTATGTCTGAGCTGTAATCACTCTTTATATTGATTGTTATACTCACATGATCATAAATATTAGCCATGTTTGGTGCTGTGGAGAAATGAAGGTAATTGCCTTATGATTAGAGCTCTTTCAGCTATGAGCAAGAATTGATTAGCATTTGCATACTGGAAGCAATATTGAGAGGCTGGAGGAACAAATAAACATCAGTTATTTTGTGTGAGAAAGCAATCTTGAAATGTAATTTAAAGGTTTTTAAAATTGTTTATTTTTTTATGGTCAAATTTTCTTTTATCTATTTTTTTTTTCCTTTGCAGTTTTTTTTTCCTTTATTTTTCTTAAGTTTTGAGATCTACGGGGGCGGGGAGAAAAAGTTTAAACTTCTGGGTCTGTCACATGGATCTTTTAGCCATTTATGAACAGGTTTCTTTTATACCTGGTTGTTTTTATAGCTATTTTATTATCTCTCTGCATTAGTGCTGCTGGCTCTGGTTTAAAGCAAGCATTTGCAGGTAACTGGAAAAAAGTGTTTGTTGTTTGTGAGTGTGTGTGTTCTTTATCAGATGATTTAAGTGCATTTACCCAGGAATGTGGCTTTTTGTACTTCCTGTTTCCTTGTTTACTAGTTGCTATGTTAGAACAAAATCTGGATGGCATTTTGATTTATGTTGTGAATCATAAGTAAATTGCTGTAAAACCTCAAAGAAGAAAAGGTCAGAGCTTATACGATTGTAAGGATGCATTCCTAAGGAAATTTTTTTTTCTTCCCCCACCCCTTTTTGTTTGTTTTCTCTTTTCTCCCTTACAGGAATGAGACAGTTAAGGTATTTTTCTTACATTGTACTAAAAATATATTTGGATTCAGTTATCTTCAAACACTTCCATGTATAGATCTCATGTTTGTCATTTTTTCTCGCTATTAGGGTTTCAGGCCTTCAGCATACTTTGCTTATGAAAGAGACTTGGGTTAAGATGCATTTATCCAATATGGTGGTCTTCCTTTTTTTCTTCTTACTCCACTGGTTACTGTTAACTTTTTTTGTTGTGTTCCATTTTATTCTAATTATTCAAAAAAAATTTTCTTTCGTCTCTTTGGTTGTTCTCTTGTCTTGAATTTTTCTCCTTCATTCCCTACTAACAGGCCATTGAGGACGGCAATTTGGAAGAAATGGAAGAGGAAGTACGGCTGAAGAAGCGAAAAAGACGAAGAAATGTGGATAAGGACCCTGCAAAAGAAGATGTGGAAAAGGCCAAGAAGAGAAGAGGCCGCCCTCCAGCTGAGAAGCTATCACCAAATCCCCCGAAACTGACAAAACAGATGAATGCTATCATCGACACTGTGATTAACTACAAAGACAGGTGAGTGGTGCATTCCTTCGCCTTGATCATCTGCCCCAGACTTTGGGGGTAAATGATGCTCCCCAAAGAGGAAGAATACACTCTGGGGATTTCAGTTTCTTTCCTACGTTGTGTTATATGGCTTTCTCTCCAAAGGTTAACAGAAACCTTGTGCTGTATTCAAAAGGTCTGCTATTGCTATTTTGTTCGATGCTCTACCAATGTTAAAGATACTTGGAAATAGGAGTTTATAGAACTAAAAAAAATCGAAAGTAGAGAAGGATTCTTATAGATCTCTGATATTACCATCATTTATGTGGAAGGTTTGGGGTGATAGAGTGAAATTACACTTTTGGGTTGAGTTGTGAGCGAAATGAAAGTCCTAGCATGTTTAAGGTCAGTACTTCACATTAATACTGTTTAAATCCAAACAGATGCTTCATCAAAAATACTGCTAATTCCTTCCTTCCAGCGCACTTGAATTTCTGAGCACTTGTTTGAGTCATCTCCTTCTTGCTAGTAACACTACATAGACAGCATGGTATTTCAGCACATTTACTTCTTTTTCATGGACCTTCTGAATGTCAGGTTTGGGAACTCTCTACTGGACACTATCCCCAGACCGTGTGTCAGTCAGCCCCATACAGTAGATAAAGTAGTTAGGCCACATTTTGGTTAGTTGTTTTGGTTTCTATTTCAGAGTCATCTGATGCAGTCTTAAAGGAAGATGACATCTCATTCCAGTTGCAAAATTGATAGGAAACAAAACATTTTATTTCTCTAAATTTCATAGTAGTATTAATCAGCTTTTAGTTACCAGTTTTTTTGTCTGTTTTTTACACTAACTAGGGTTGCTCTGTGTATGTGGAAGTACCTGGAAGTGTTTCACACAAATAACTTAAGTTGTGATTTTCATTTTTCACTGTGACTTGAGGACATGCTTTATATCAAGAAGGAAAAGTCCATTGTAAAGATTGAATAAGTAGAAAAAGCAAGAAACTTTCCACCTTGGAGTTCTTTATTGTTGAGTTTTTATTATCTGTAAAGAGTTTTCAGAAATGATGAAAGTTGCATAGGAGGAGATGTGTGTGAAACTCTCCAAATTTCTTTCCCCTCTTTACCTAGCAGGTCTCTTAAGTTCCCTGCTTACTATTTTTACTATTTTCCTTTTTAAAAAAAAAAAACAGTGCATCTCCTTTTAGCATTCTGAAGTGGTTGCAAAGGGCAGGCATATTACCTGAGTCTGGATAAGCTGTTTCCTGACTGTGACCCAGGGACTGACAGAGATCCAGGAAGGAAAATTTGGCCACGAGTCTATTCTTTGATCAGACTGAACACGTGAACTTCCTTGTAAACCAAGAATCAGTAACTCTCTCTGTCACGTCTCTGTTCACCCCCAGACCTGCTGCTGGATATGCCACAGGCAAGGAGAGTTTCCAGGAAGCCAGCTTGGACAATTGCACCTTATTTTATCATCCCTTGGTGTAAAGAAAAATAAGTAGAGGCCATCACTCTGAGTATACCTCCAACTTTTTCTCCTTTGTCTTAGGAGAGGCAAGTGTCTATTTCTTTGGCCAGATGGGCCTTGATGATCAACAGGCCTTTCGTTCATTACCTGCTGAATGAGTCTGGGGCCACAGTAATACTGAGAAGAGCCAGGAAAGTCCTTGGAGGTCTAGAAGCAAGGCCTTTTATTCCAGGTGATGGCTGTGTCCTCCTTTAATGGTATAAAAGAGGTTGCCAGCCAGTGGGCCATATATTGCCAACAGATTGTTTTAGTTCATGTTTCATGTTGTTCAAAAAAAAAAGTGCAAACTCATGAAACTGGCGAGGTTTCTTATCAGACTTTAAGGTTTTCCCCCCTTTTGTTGAAGAACTAAAAAATTTGACAGCCTTCTCCCCAGATTTTCCTAAGGTAACAATTGCTAGAAGTGAAAAAGTAGCTGTCCCTTATGTGCGGGACTTCATGCTCTAGCGTGCCACAGTCCCCATCACGACTGTCATCCCTCCAGTATGGAGTGTCAGTTGCCATTTATCATCTGCTTTTCACACCTGGCCTGCTTACTTACATTATGTACTGGATGCACGGCCTTTGGATTTGTGACTTCCTGGTGTATATAGCTGTGGGATCATAACTTTCCTAGAAACCACTGTAAAATATAGAGTTAGTGTGAGGTGATATCCCTTAAACCTCAGCTAAGCATAGCACAGTAGTTTAGAGCACAAGCTCTTATGTTGGTTTAACTACCTACATTTGAAACCTAACTCCAGCATTTACTACCTGGGCACTTTACTTCCCTGGGCCTCAGGTTCCTCATCCACAGAATAGAAGAATTACTATCCTTGCCCCTAGAGGCATTAGGAGGAATGGATGAGCTAATATACCCCAAGCTCTTCAGTTTAATTATTAATAATCAGCCTTTCCAACTACTTGCAGCTCATCAGGCAGGTGAGTGGTGCTCTGAGCACTATAAAATAAGTGTTCTTGCTGATACTGTTTCCATCTTTTTTTTAAGTTTATTTTATTTTATTTTACTATTATTAATATACAAGTACATGAGCGATATTATGGTTACTAGACTCCCCCTATTATCAAGTCCCCACCACATACCCCATTGTAGTCACTGTCCATCAGTGTAGTAAGATGCTATAGAACCACTGCTTCTCTTCTCTGTGTTACACTGCCCTCCCCGTATCCCTCCATCCCAACCCCAGCCCCGCTACATTATGTGTCCTAATTGTAATAGCCTTTTTCCCCCCTTATCCCTCCCTTCCCACCCATCCTCCCCAGTCCCTTTCCCTTTGGTAACTGTTAGTCCATTCTTGGGTTCTGTGAGTCTGCTGCTATTTTGTTCCTTCAGTTTTTTCTTTGTTCTTATACTCCACAGATGAGTGAAATCATTTGATACTTGTCTTTCTCCGCCTGGCTTATTTCACTGAGCATAATACCCTCTAGCTCCATCCATGTTGTTGCAAATGGTAGGATTTGTTTTCTTCTTATGGTTGAATAATATTCCATTGTGTATATATACCACATCTTCTTTATCCATTCATCTACTGATGGACACTTAGGTTGCTTCCATTTCTTGGCTATTGTAAATAGTGCTGCAATAAACATAGGGTTGCATCTGTCTTTTTCAAACTGGGCTGCTGCATTCTTAAGGTAAATTCCTAGGAGTGGAATTCCTGGGTCAAATGGTATTTCTATTTTGAGTTTTTTGAGGAACCTCCATACTGCATTCCACAATGGTTGAACTAATTTGCATTCTCACCAGCAGTGTAGGAGGGTTCCCTTTTCTCCACATCCTCGCCAACATTTGTTGTTGTTTGTGTTTTGGATGTTGGCCACCCTCACTGGTGTGAGATGATATCTCATTGTGGTTTTAATTTGCATTTCTCTGATGATTAGCGATGTGGAGCATATTTTCATGTGCCTGTTGACCATCTGAATTTCTTCTTTGGAGAAGTGTCTGTTCAGCTCCTCTGCCCATTTTTTAATTGGCTTATTTGCTTTTTGTTTGTTGAGGTGCGTGAGCTCTTTATATAATTTAGATGTCAACCCCTTATCGGATATGTCATTTCTGAATATATTCTCCCATACTGTAGGATGTATTTTTGTTCTACTGATGGTGTCCTTTGCTTTACAGAAGCTGTTTAGTTTAATATAGTCCCACTTGTTCATTTTTGCTTTTGTTTCCCTTGCCCAGGGAGATATGTTCATGAAGAAGTTGCTCATGTTTATGTCCAAGAGATTTTTGCCTATATTTTTTCTAAGAGTTTTATGGTTTCATGACTTAACATTCAGGTCTTTAATCCATTTTGAGTTTACTTTTGTGTATGGGGTTAGACAGTAATCCAGTTTCATTCTCTTACATGTAGCTGTCCAGTTTTGCCAACACCAGCTGTTGAAGAGGCTGTCATTTCCCCATTGTATATCCATGGCTCCTTTATCGTATATTAATTGACCATATATGATTGGGTTTATATCTGGGCTCTCTATTCTGTTCCACTGGTCTCTGGGTCTGATCTTACGCCAGTACCAAATTGTCTTGATTACTGTGGCTTTGTAGTAGAGCTTGAAGTCAGGGAGCGTAATTCCCCTTGCTTTATTCTTCCTTCTCAGGATTGCATTGGCTATTTGGGGTTATTTGTGGTTCCATATGAATTTTAGAACTATTTCCTGTAGTGAATTGAAGAATGCTGTTGGTATTCTGATAGAGATTGCATTGAATCTGTAGATTGCTTTAGGCAGGATGGCCATTTTGACAATATTTATTCTTCCTAGCCAAGAGCATGGGATGAATTTCCATTTATTAGTGTCCTCTTTAATTTCTCTTAAGAGTGCCTTGTAGTTTTCAGGGTATAGGTCTTTCACTTCCTTGGTTAGGTTTATTCCCAGGTATTTTATTCTTTTTGATGCGATTGTGAATGGAATTGTTTTCCTGATTTCTCTTTCTGCTAGTTCATCATTAGTGTATAGGAATGCAACAGATTTCTGTGTATTAATTTTGTATCCCGCAACTTTTCTGAATTCAGATATCAGATCTAGTAGTTTTGGAGTGGATTCTTTAGGGTTTTCTATGCACAATATAATGTCATCTGCAAACAGGGACAGTTTGACTTCTTTCTTGCCAATCTGGATGCCTTTTATTTCTTTGTGTTTTCTGATGGCTGCAGCTAGGACCTGCAGAACTATGTTGAATAAAAGTGGGGAGAGTGGGCATCCTTGTCTTGTTCCCGATCTGAAAGGAAAAGCTTTCAGTTTCTTGCTGTTAAGTATAATGTTGACTGTGGGTTTGCCATATATGGCCTTTATTACATTGAGGTACTTGCCCTCTATACCCATTTTGTTGACAGTTTTTATCATGAATGGATGTTGAATTTTGTTGTATGCTTTTTCAGCATCTATGGAGACGATCATGTGGTTTCTCTCCTTCTTTTTGTTGATGTAGTGGATGATGTTGATGGATTTTCAAATGTTGTACCATCCTTGCATCCCTGGAATGAATCCCACTTGATCATGATGGATGATCTTTTTGATGTATTTTTGAATTTGGTTTGCTAATATTTTGTTGAGTATTTTTGAATCTATGTTCATCAGGGATATTGGTCTGTAATTTTCTTTTTTTGTGGTCTTTGCCTGGTTTTGTGTTAGAGTGATGTTTGCCGCATGGAATGTGTTTGGGAGTATTCCATCCTCTTCTACTTTTTGGAAAACTTCAATGAGGATGGGTATTAGTTTTCACTAAATGCTTGATAAAATTCAGGAGTGAAACCATCTGTCCAAGAATTTTGTTCTTACATAGTTTTTTGATTACCAGTTCAATTTCTTTGCTGGTAATTGGTCTATTCAGATTTTCTGTTTCTTCCTGGGTCAGCCTTGGAAGGTTGTATTTTTCTAGAAAGTTGTCCATTTCTTCTTGGTTATCCAGTTTGTTGCCATATAATTTTTCATAGTATTCTCTCATAATTCTTTGTATTTCTGTGGTGTCCATAGTGATTTTTCCTTTCTCATTTCTGATTCTGATTATGTGTGTAGACTGTCTTTTTTTCTTGATAAATCTGGCTAGGGATTTATCTATTTTGTTTATTTTCTCCAAGAACCAGCTCCTGCTTTCATTGATTCTTTCTCTTGTTTTATTCCTCTCAATTTTATTTATTTCTGCTTTAATCTTTATTATGTCCCTCCTTCTACTGACTTTGTGCCTCATTTGTTCTTCCTTTTCTAGTTTCATTAATTGTCAGTTTAGACTGTTCATTTGGGATTGTTCTTCTTTCCTGAGGTAGGCCTGTATTGCAATATATTTCCCTCTTAGCACAGCCTTCGCTGCATCCCACAGATTTTGTGGTGTTCAATTATTGCTGTTATTTGTCTCCATATATTACTTATCTCTGTTTTTATTTGGTCATTGATCCATTGATTATTTAGGAACATGTTGTTAACCCTCCATGTGTTTGTGGGCTTTTTCATTTTCTTTGTGTAATTTATTTCTAGTTTCATACCTTTGTCATCTGAGAAGCTGGTTGGTACAATTTCGGTCTTTTTGAATTTACTGAGGTTCTTTTTGTGGCCTAATATGTGATCAGTTCTTGAAAATGTTCCATGTGCACTTGAGAAGAATGTGTATCCTGTTGCTTTTGGATGGAGTGTTTTGTAGATATCCGTTAGGTCCATCTGTTCTAATATGTTGTTCAGTGCCTCTGTCTCTTTACTTACTTTCTGTCTGGTTGATCTGTCCTTTGGAGTGAGTGGTGTGTTGAAGTCTCCTAAAATGAATGCATTGCATTCTATTTCCCCCTTTAATTCTGTTAGTATTTGTTTCACATATGTAGGTGATCCTGTGTTGATTGCATAGATATTTATAATAGTTATATCCTCTTGTTGGACTGACCCTTTTATCATTACGTAATGTCCTTCTTTGACTCTTGTGACTTTCTTTGTTTTGACATTTATTTTGTCTGATAGAAGTACTGCAACTCCTGCTTTTTTCTCCCTACTTGTTGCATGAAATATCTTTTTCCATCCCTTCACTTTCAGTCTGTGTATGTCTTTGGGTTTGAAGTGAGTCTCTTGTAGGCAGCATATAGATGGGTCTTGTTTTTTTATCCATTCAGTAACTCTGTGTCTTTTGATTGGTGCATTCAGACCATTTACATTTAGGGTGATTATCAACAGGTATGTACTTACTGCCATTGCAGGCTTTAGATGCGTGGTTACCGAAGGTTCAAGGGTAATTCCCCTACTATCTAAGAGCCTAATTTAACTCACTTTGTATGTCATTACAAACACTATCTAAAGCTTCCTTTTTTTTTTTCCTCCTTTTTCTTTCTCCCATTCTTTGTATGTTATGAATCATATTCTGTACTCTTGTCTTGCCCTTGGGTGATACCTATTTAATCTTAAGAATACTTCCATCTATAGGAGTCCCTCCAAAATGCAGTGTAGAAGTGGTTTGTGGGAGGTAAATTCTCTCAGCTTTTGCTTATCTGAAAGTTGTTTAATCCCTCCTTCAAATTTAAATGATAACCTTGCCGGGTAGAGTGGTGTTCGTTCAAGGCCCTTCTGCTTCATTGCATTAAATATATCATGCCACTCCCTTGTGGCCTGTAAGGTTCCTATTGAGAAGTCTGATGATAGCCTGATGTGTTTTCCTTTGTATGTGATCTTTTTTCTCTCTCTAGCTGCTTTTAAAAGTCTGTCTTTATCCTTGATCTTTGCCATTTTAATTATTATATGTCTTGATGTTGTCTTCCTTGGGTCCTTGTGTTGGGAGATCTGTGCACCTCCATGGCTTTAGAGAGTATCTCTTTCCCCAGATTGGGGAAGTTTTCAACAATTACCTCCTCAATGACACTTTCTATCCCTTTTTCTCTCTCTTCTTCTTCTGATACCCCTATAATGCGAATATTGTTCCGTTTGGATTGGTCACACAGTTCTCTCCATATTCTTTCATTCTTAGAGATTCTGTCTTCTCTCTGTGCCTCAGCTTCTTTGTATTCCTCTTCTCTAATTTCTATTCCATTTACCATCTCTTGTACTACATCTCCTCTGCTTTTAAATCCCTCCGTTGTTTCATTTCAGATATGGAATTTTTAGTGATTGAATCTCCATCTTAAATTCTTCCTGAGTTCTTGAATATTTTTCTGTACCTTCATAAGCATGTTTATAATTTTTATTTTTAACTCTCTTTCAGGATGATTGGTGAGTTTGATTTCTTTTGGCCCTCTTTCTGGGGTTTGTGAGATTTTGGTCTGAACCATGTTCTTTTGACATTTCATATTTCTGAGTGGTGCCCACTAGTGTGCAGAAGCTCCAGTCTCTGGAGCTGCTCAGCCCCTAGAGTAATTCCCCTACTATCTAAGAGCCTAATTTAACTCACTTTGTATGTCATTACAAACACTATCTAAAGCTTCCTTTTTTTTTTTCCTCCTTTTTCTTTCTCCCATTCTTTGTATGTTATGAATCATATTCTGTACTCTTTGTCTTGCCCTTGGGTGATACCTATTTAATCTTAAGAATACTTCCATCTATAGGAGTCCCTCCAAAATGCAGTGTAGAAGTGGTTTGTGGGAGGTAAATTCTCTCAGCTTTAGAGAATTATGGCAACTATTCTCTAACTATGGCAGTGAAGTTGGGGGTTGTAGGGGCGCAGAGCTGGTTTCTGGGGGTGGAAAGATCTATTTCCTTACTCCCGTCTGCAGTGTCTGTCTCCAGTGTCAGAGCCAGTGGGCCGAGCACACAGGTGTAAGCCTCTGTGCTTTGCGTCTGTAGCTGTTGTAGGTGGGGCCTCCCTCTGGCTGGCCTGACGACAGCACAGTGACTGCCAGTTTGCAAACCACTGCTAGCAGGCTAGAAGGAAGGTGCAGCAGACTGTGTGTCAGTGTGGGGGGCCTCGGAGCTGAGTAGGCAGCCAGGGGGATGGAGCACCTGAAGCTCCTCAAAGTTCCCAACCTGCTGGGCAGAGCACGCCCAGACAACCTTGTCCAGCTCTCCCTTCTCCGCGCAGCAAGCTCCATGCAAACCCCGCCCCTTCTGCAGCCCTCTAGCTGCTAGGAAGCCTCTCAGACTGCCTGCCTTTCCTCTGATAGAGAGCTGCCAGAAGTGGAACCCATCCTCCAGAAACGGCCGGAATATCAGTTTCTCATGCACTCCGCCTCTCCAGAGCACCACACACTACAGGATTCTGCTCACAAAGCAGATGTCCAGGGCTAGGTGTCCAGCAGTCCCAGGCTTCCACCCCCTCCTCCACTCTGCTTCTCTTCCTCCCGCTGGTGAGCTGGCGGGGAGAAGGGCCTGGGTCCCGCCAGATTAAGGCTTTCCTACGTTACCCCGTTTCGTGAGGTCTGCTCTGTTCGTGAGGTGTGTAAGCAGTCTGGTTCAGCCTTCTTTCTTGTTGTTGTCTTAAGGTTAGTTGTATTAATTAACTATATTTTTGTACTGTTTGTGGTTTTGGGAGGAGCTCTCTCTCTCACCTCTCATGCCGCCATCTTGAATTCTAGTCTAAAAATCCTGTTTCCATCTTTTTATTTCCAAAACCAGATAGCACAGTTTCACTGGGACTGATTATTGAACATGTCTTTAGTTTTGTACTGCAGGGAAAAGATACTTAAATATTTCAGTGTGCAAACATTTGGTTAATTTTCCCCCATTTCTCTCTATTTATTTATTCAATGTCTCCCTGAAAAGTACCCTCTGAGCCCTGATCTGTTAGCTCCCACATTTAGGGACATCCTGGGGAGTATGTACCATGTTTCCCACCACTGCATGTTTCATGTATACTTCATGTCAGTAATCCCCTGGAAAAAGCACTTGATCTATTTCTATTTTTTATTTCTCTTACCAAACTTGGTACTCAAGTGGGAGGCAGTCAAATTAGGAGGGCCTTAATTAGATACATTGTCATTTTTTGGGTTGGTTTTAGAAAATGTTGCTAGGAAGTGTACCTCTTCATGTGTTGAGATTTTTGTACTATTAAAGTCAGCTACTAATATAGTAACTCAACCTACCTGTGAAAGAAATACCACCTATACTAACCTCCCTCCCATTACCTCAGTCAAGTGTTAGGGCTCTGACAGTCTTACAGATTAACAGTGTATTAAATAAGAGCTGCCATCTATATTTAACTGATACAGAAGAATTAATTAGCTCTCATGAGGCAGTTTTTTCAAATTCCTTGCATGATTCTGGGACAGATATATCTTTATTTTTTATAAAGAACTAGGATAATTTAAGTGTCTATTTATTGCCTTTGTTTTCAGTGCCAGGCCTCATTTTTCTGTTTGTTTGCTTTAAAGGAGGATGCTTTTTAAGATGTGACCCCAAAGAGCCAATAATTTTGTGTGATACCTAATCTTTGTAAATGTGATACAACCTTTTTGGTGTAAAATCTTCAGTCATTGCTATTAGAGGTAGTACTGGTCAGCTGCTACTCATCCTCACTGTTTTACTTTCCCACATAGAAAACTTACTATCAAATAATATTAGATGGCTGTGTTTCGACTTGTTAAGTATGTTTTGTTTTCTGCTTATACAGAAAGCTCTTTAAAATCATATTCTCCATTTATGTAATTTAACTAAGACTTTCCTTTTCTCTGAAAAGGGATTCATTCCTAATTTAATTTATACCCTTTAAAATTGCCCTGGGGGGTGAAATCCAGAATAAGATGGTGAAGAAGAGTAGAGTCTGGTAGAGGTATCCCAAGGCTAGAGACTTGGCTTATAGTTACTTGGATAAAGGAGAGATTCTTAAAGGGATCCTTGATGCTGGAAGGGGCTTAACTCCACCTGGTCCAACTCCAGCAACCCAAATATACCCACCACACCCCCTCTGACAGCCTGTCACCAGCCCCCCTGTGGGCACTCACAAGTGTGAGCTCACTATAGGAGGCAGTTCACCACATTGAAGGACAGCTGTAAGCACAACAGTTATTTCTTATATTAAAATGGACTCATCCCCCTGATTTCTAGCTATTCTACTTGGACCTTCAGAGAGTAAATCTGTTCTCATCCCAAGAAATGCCCATTAAAATATTTGTAAGCATATCCCACCTCCAGGTTCAAGTGCCTCCCTTTGCTATCTGAGGGATATGCAGACCGTGCTCCATCTTGCTCCCTTAGGAATATTCTACTTTCTTAGTGTCCCATTTGGAGCATGGCACCTGGAACACCAACAACGGTATTCCAATGGCTACTTGCAGGGTGGTTAGTGTCTTTTTCCTGGATACCACAGTTCTGTTAATATAACTCAGGAATGCGTTAACTTTTTCTAGCAACTTTGACACAGCATTAACTCACATTGAACGTGTGACTTGTGGAAAAAAACTCTCACTCCCCAAAGCGTGCAGACCGCTCTTTTCTCACTTGACTGCTGCCAAGGTTAGCTTTCAACTAAGCGTTTGGTTTTTTGAACCTGTATCTGCTGATTTGACTCCTTCCCTTAGACAGTTCCATTTAATTGATTATTGTCCCATGATTCTAGTCTACTGATACAGCCAAATTTTTATGCCTTTTTAAAAATTTGTTTACTTGTCTAAGTTTTTTTTGTCATCCAGAGGTTTACTATAAGCTATTGCCAAGTCCCTATAATGTGCCCCTGGAAATTGCAGGTTGACATGAATTTATGAACCAGTAATCCTCCAAGTTGACTGGCCATCTGTGAACTCACATGACCATGCTATCATGTCACCCACATTTATCTATTCTTTGTCAAGGTTATCAAGAAAGGCTCAACCCAACATATACCATGTTTGTGGTCTCTCCAATCTATCAACCTAGAAACCCTGCCGAAAGAATGAAATGAGGTTAGCCTTGCCATGGGTTTTTCTAAGAGACCCCCTACTGGTACTTAATGATGTTATTTTATCTTCTCTAAATAGCCCTGTGGCATCTGACTAATTCCTTCTCAAGTTTTACTCAGGGTCTGCATCAAGCATAACAGCCTTGAGTGTCTTTTCTCATTTTGAAATTGGGACAGTTGCTTATCTCTAGTCTCCTGATTCCATTTCTAGTCTCTGATTTCTTAAACATTGTTGGCAAAAGCAGGCTCCTCACTTTGACAGTGTAGTTTGCAATTGGACACTTGAACTCACTTGAAGTGTCTTGACGTGCTCTTTCTATTGACTCTGCTATCAGCAGCTTTTGTTCAGCATTTATTATCGCTGCTTTTCAAATCTGAGCATTGTTCTCCTTCCTGAAGAATCTGGAAGCAGAATAGGTTTATTGTCACCTTCTCCTTCTCTAACATTTGCTTGAAGATTGTGGCAGGAGCATCCCACAAGGACGGCTCTTCTGGCTGCAGAGGGTTTGGACTTGGGGTCCCTCTCTGCAGACCGGTCTGACAGCCCTGGCATGCAGTGGGGTGAGAGAGGTGGTGGCTGCAGACCTCCTTCCCTGACACCCTGCAGGCTCTGCTCTCTTTCCGGAATCAGCATGTCATCTTCTTGCCCCCAATTTTAATAAGCCTCTGTAAGCATGGTGGAAAGCCTCAGCTTGTTGTGAAATTTAGCTCCCCTAAAGTTGCAGAAAGCCATTCATTCAGCCCAGAAGCATTTTTCCTCCCTTTTTTCCAGGCCGGTACTGATGAACAGGGCCGGGGGGAGGGTAAAAAACTCACAGGATTTGTCCCCCCACACCCCCACAGCTCACGAAGTGGTGCAGGAGACAGCTCTCCTACATGGCATTACTGAACAGGCTGAGGCCTGGAGAATCCAGGGCAGGAGGGGTCACAGGAGCCTGTTCTGTGACGGCACAGGGACGTTATTGTGTTTATGGTCACTTTTAAGAAAAAGTCCATCATTGTATGTATATACTGACATTTATATATATAACATTTACCTGGGAAGAGAGCCATCATTTCATTCCACTGTATTCTAGCTACTTTCCAGGGATTTGGTATGCTACAAACCTAGGGACTCCATGCGCTTAATTCCTGTACACATTGAAAAGTCATTTGTAGCATTTCCCTCATTTTGAATAAGACGGAGCTACTGTTTTGAAGGCCCACATATCGTCAACCCCATTCTCCAGAAGGAAAGGCCTCTTATTAAAGCACATGGGCTTGTTCCGAGGCTTTCTCGCCAACGTGCTTTACCTGAAATACCGTCGAGCATTTGCTTACTCGGTGTTGAAGGCTTTCCCACGTTGATCGTCATGCTGAGACTTCGATCATTCACAGCAGTGTTCATGCCGCCCTTCCAGACCAGAGTCGCAGTGACATACATTTTTAAACCAGATCCATGTCATTACTTAGTATTCTTTTTTGTTGTTCGTGCTTTTTTCTTTCCCCCCAACCTGATCCGATCTCTGCCCTGTGTAGGTCTGCCCCCATGTACTCCTTATCAAAATCATTTGAAATCTGCTGGAATGTCTTCCGTTCAGTCTCACATCCCCTGTGAATTGTAAGCTCCGGTAGTCTCAGATCGTAGAACCATGTCCATATTTCTCTGAATTATTTACAGTATATTCTGTAAAATGTCTAAGATGGCACGTGTCACTCCCAGGCTTCTCTTCCTTCGCTCGCACGTGCCCTCAGACAGCACAGTCTGTTTCCGGTTTCTGTGTCGCCCTGGTCAACCTGATCGTCAGCCTGAGGTGAGGTCCCCGACGCACAGTGGTGAGAGTGTTCCCAGTTCTGTGCCGCGTTCCTGACACACCGTCAAATACATGCTCCCCACACCCTCCCAAGCATCTCTCCCCAGTTTCTGCCTTCTGTCGCCTCGCCACGCCCAGCCTGGCCTGGGACAGCTGCAGCTGCCTGAGGTTCTGCCTGTCACCTGCTCCTCATCCCCTGCCTTCTTTCTGGGGCGTGTATCTGATCACGTCATACTATTACCTAAAAACTTGCAAGAGCTTCCGGTCACCTGACCAATGACAATGAAACAGTCTTCCACCATCCAGCCCTCACAGCCTTCCTAACTCAGTCTTCCAACGTACCTGTCCCTGCTGCCCCTTATTTCAGGCCTTCCAGCTCATTTCCTCTGTTTCAGATACAGCGTGCACTCCTCCCCTCCAGTTCTCGGTTTCAGAATTGTAAGTGGCCACACGTAGGCTGTGTATCCATAGTGTGCTGTCTTCACCTCCAGAAAGACCTGGAAGGGATTGAGGGTTTCCCCAGGAGGCGTCACTGCAAGCGGCTGCTTCTCTGCCTCCCCGCAAAGGGACCTCAATGTAGCAGTTCCAAAACCCTCAACTGAAGAGGCTTCCCTGAAGGCCCCCAGGAGGGTCAAAGGTCTCAGGCAGCGGGTTAGTGTCATTTCCAACGGAAGGTCATTAACTCAGTGATCTGCTCACAAAGGGTAGAGTTCTGGGCAGCGGAACCAGCTGCCGAGGGGGTGGTCAGAAACCAAGTTTGGCTGTTGTTTTGGAGTGCCCTCTAACTGCTGGCTGCCACAGCAAAGTCCAGTATCCTATTTAATTTTCACTGCAACTTTCTGAGGTAAGTATTGTCCCCATTTTACAAATGAGGAGCTAGACTCAGGCTACTTTGCTAAGGTCACATACCCACCTAGCAATGCTGGCGCCTGATGCTTCTGGAACCATGGAACCTGCACCCTAATGCGCCCATGGAACCAGGGGACTAGGCATTTACGGGTTTGAGAGAAGCCAGAGAAATTCCAGAGAGGTTAGGAAATTTTTTTTTTCATTTCTAAAGAACTGTATATTTTTTCAGAATAAGGTTCCAAACATAACCTGCTGTGATTTTCCCAGCAATCCCATGAGCTGGGCGAGGCAGGTAGGTGAGGAGAGTGAAACAAATCATCAAGGTCACCCAACCCTAGGAGGTAGAGCCAGGCCGGGACGAGAACCCAGGTCTTCTGACTCTAGTGTTCTTTCTACTCTACCACAGGTGTAACGTGGAGAAGGTGCCCAGTAATTCTCAGTTGGAAATAGAAGGAAACAGGTCAGGATCTGTCTTGTATTCCTGTGTCTCTAAATACAGATTTCCCTTGGTTCACCAAGCAGACTGATTCCTAAAGAATTGGAAGCACGTTTCTCCAGTCACCTCCTAATCACCCCTACTTGGAGCAGGACACAGAGGCATAGATACGCTAAGACACCTGTCCTGGCTTTTGAAGTTGTTTGTGCTGTATTTCAGTTTGGGTGTGTCAGTCCTGTAAACCCATGCATCACAAAGGCGCTGGGAGCCTCCAGCAGGCCTGCCCTCTCCTCCGTGCAGCACCTCGGTGAGGGGTGTCTGTGGCTTCCCCTTCCCTCAAGCACAGCTTCCATCTCACCCCTCTTGGCTCTTAACCTTGTGTTGTCTTAGTCTAGAAGCTTAATGGAAAGCGCCTGCAGTGCCTGTGCCCCCCGCAGTAGATGAAGACGCATGCACTTGCACACTGTGTCTGACGTTCCAGAGCCGGTCACATTGTGCAAAGGGTCTGCCGCTGGGTTGGGTTCAGGGTGTGACTTCTGTGCCTCCCTGTCACGTACGGTCCTGAGTGTCCTAATAAGCGAGTTCAATTAACCTTTGTGTGTCTTTGCCTCCATTGGATGGAAAGCAGAAATGCTTTTCTCCTAGAAAATTTGTGGGCATGATGTTAGTTGAGAGGAAGAGAGGGATGTGTATGATTTCCCAGGGTTAGGAATTGTTACTAATGTATTGCAAATTTCTTTCCCTCTTTCAGTCAGCCTTTACTCCTTAAAAACATGGATACAGTATCTGACCATCCATATTCCACTTTTGCCAGTCGACCCAATAACATCCTTTATGGCTTTTTTTCACCACTAGTGTAGGATCCAGTCTAGTGCCAGGAGGAAAAAGAGTTGAAGCTGTATCCTGTATTTCAGAGTGAATGCTGGTCACCAGTGTGGCAGTCTCCCCTTATAGGGAGATGAAAAGTGGGAGTGATTTGTACCAGCCATGTCTGCATAGAGATGAAACTATTGGACAGTATTGCCAATTTTTGGTTTTCCTTATTGGTGTTCAGTAAACAGTTATCAATCCTGGAAGCTTGACATGCAAACCATAGTGTTTACAAAGATGTCAAGAATTTTGTTCCGTTTTTGCCGTTATGAGAAAGAACTCAGTCTGGATTCGAATTTCTAAATTGAAACAATAAATATATGACTTTATTAATTTGGGCAGTTTAAATAATGAACCAACTTGGGTAACTGCTTCCACCCCATGACATACAAAGGAGGCTTATGGTCTAAATGGCGTGAGGTAGGCTACATGTCCAGCCCAGAGAACAAGAACAGATATAAGCTCCTTTTTCCCTCTTCCAGGAAAATGATCATGTGACCATGAAAAGTGGCTTTAAAGGGTGTTGCAAGCCTCCACTGTCTTACCTAGGACTTTTGTTTTTTTTTTTAATATAATTTATTTTATTATCATTAATCTACAATTACATGTGCAATATTATGGTTATTAAACTACCCCTTCATCAGTTGCCTAGGACTTTTGAAGAGATGATATGACTGTAGGTAGTTGGGACCTAAATGAATTCCATTTTTACAGAAGACAGGTGTAAACTATAATTTCCAGAACCATAGCAAGGGGCTTGACATTTGCTTCCTAAGGGCCCTGGAGTCTGACCTGTCCCTTACTGTCATGTATGCTTTCTTTGCCTGAGTTTACGACTTCTTGTTGAGAGGCTGCATTATGAAAAACAGCTTTTAAAAAATCCTTATAAAAATCCTTTCTGCATGTGTTCAGAGGCAGTGAGTAAGAATTGAAATACAAATAAAAACAAAATGTAATGCCTTAAAGCATAGCTAGAAAGAGCTATCTATATAAAGGAATCATACATACATGGCAAGAATGAAGTGTGAGCGGGAGGAATGGGGCAGGAGTTGGGGGAGGCTCCATGGCTTGTGGGCCGGGGTCAGGGGGGATTCCCCAAGCAGACTGTGGCAGGGTGTGGTAGCGGGCCTTGGACCAGGCAAAGGTACTCAGTCTTTGTATAGACAGCCCCGGAGGTATGGAAAAGCTAGACCCCCTCTAGAGACTACATGTATCTTAGTGTGACTGGGTCACTGGGGACAAGGAAAGAGGGCATAGTACATGGATGCAGATATGAAGACAAGAGAATGACCACTCAGAGGTGTGACTGACAAGACTTAGGGGACAGACGAGGAGAACTTACAGATAACTCTTGGATTTCGGTCCCAAGTGGTAAGTGTCTTTGGTAGCATTTAAAGAAATGCAGTAAAAGGAAAGGTGGTGTATGTGGGGGGTGGGGGGTGCATGTGTGTAGCTTACCCAGCTCCATGTACTCCATCCCAGGAATTTAAATTCTCTCTGCAGCTATTAACAGCCCTTGACGTTGTGATTTTGTTGCCAGTATTGACTATCCCTTCAGAACCAGCCAAGAAGCTCTTTTAGACAAAATTTATTTTTAGCAATGTTGGCAGCAGACATTCCATATTTCTTTAAATGAGAGAGGGAGGCTGTGACTGTGGTTCTCGGGCCAAACACCTCTGCATTTAATAGCTCTTATTAGATTATAGAGACAGTGCCGTGCAATGGTGGTGTAACCAAGTGGATGCACGTTAGAACGTCCTGAGTTCTAGGTGAGGAGCCTCTCTTCATTTATGCTCCTTTCGGCCTACTTTGGGCTCGGCGTCAGAGCTGACGGTGGATCTGTGCGGCCGCAGCCTGGTGAGGTCAGAGCCTTATGAATTGTCTGGAATGGTGGTTCCCAGAGTGTGGTCCTCAAACTCTACTCCTAAGTTTCTTGGAGAATTTCCACTGCAGGTAGAGGCTCTGGGAAGTCTGGAGGTACGGAAAAGCCAGACCCCCTCTAGAGACCACATGTATCTCAGTGTGACTGGGTTGTCCGGGACAAGGAAAGGGGGCGGGCATAGCACATGGCAGCAGGTATGAAGACAAGAGAATGACATGTTATTGTGTGTGTGTGTGTATATATATATATGTATATATACACACAAAGACATATATACATGTTATTGTATATTCATGAGGAAAAAATATGCCATCTTCCTTAGAATCCACTTCATATGTCTTCCTTAAGAATTTCCTCAAATGGTAATCGTAGGAGAAAGCATGCCTGCTGTGATCCACCGCTGTAAAAGTAACCTGTTGAATGTTCTTTAATCCAGCATTTCCTCAAACTCATTGGACCAGTGAATGCCCTTTTTCAGGGAACATTAAGCTTGTGTTCCATGGAGCGCACTTTGGGAAACACTGAATTAGACCTCAGAAGTTGCGTTTAGGTCCAGGGAGGATTTGCCCAGGGAAATGAGGATTTCAGGACTTTAGTTTGCCTTCATTTCAAATATTGATATTTTCAGATGTTTACTGGAATAGGCTACTTTGACTCCCATAATAAATAAGTGACTCCAAATATTTGACTCCATAAATAAGTGACTCGATACTTATTTATGATGCTCAGCCAGTTATACTCACACCTACCCAGGTGGGCAGCCCACAAATAAACTTAGACTGTGTGCTTTCCAAGGCGCAGAAGGCCGAGGCTTCCTGCATTAGCCCGGACTGGT
>JAVSCE010011644.1:0-15956 GCA_032199065.1 Smutsia gigantea | reverse complement strand
GATGAGATGTGAGGGTTGGATAGGAGTTAACCAGATAAAATAAATGCTGGGGAAGTGGGGCAGGGGCTGGGGGGAGTTTGGCAACACAGAGAACTGTAAATACTAAGATTATGTCCGTTCCTCTCACGGTGGGAGTTGGCTGTAAAAGCCCCATGACAGCAGCAGAGGTTGGCATGGGATGTTGAGGGAGGAAGAAACCAGCCAGGAAATCACAGCCCACCCACAGACTCAGGCACAAGCAGGGGGCAAGTGACAGGCCACTGAGCAGCCCACCTCTATGTGGCCACAGGGGAAATGGCTAGGACAGACAAGACTGTGTGTTCTCAGCTGGCAGAGCTCCCGGGCACAGGGCACCCATGAACCTAGCCACCACTGCAGCTTCTGCCAAGCTGAGAGAGAGTGTGCATGCACGTTGGGTGGTGAAGACTAAAGAGCATGAGTTCAAAGGTCCCAGTTCTGCCACACACTGCCTGAATGACTTTGGACAAGTTATTTCCGATGGCCAAGATTCACCCTCTAGCAAACTGTGCTAACAGCACAGCCTGATAATGTTGCTATGCTGGGTAAATGTGGCAGAGACTCTAGAGAATGCTAGCTGTATGTACTTTTCACTCATTCAGTCAACCAATACCTATTCTGCACCTGGTATGTGCAGGGTAAGATAGTGCAGGGATTACGGGGATGCAGGCATGGAAAGGTGGGGATAAATCATGATTTCTCAGCCTCAAGGAAAAGCTGGCAATCTTCAAGGATCCTGTAATTTAATAGCCATCACCAGTACCAGGGGGAGTGATTCCTTCCTTGGATATGGCATGACAGTACCTTAGACCAGAAGGTGAATCTTTCTCCTTCCGAACAGAGCTTAGATTTTTTTGATCAATAAATTGTATTATATATTAATAATATACTTGTTAATAAATTGTGAAATGCCTCTGGTTTGTCCCTCCTCTTCAGCACTTTTATCTTCTCTCTGTTCATAATGGCATATTATCGACCCTCCCAAATGGGTCACTCAAACGAAAACGTTAACATAGCTGAGCAAAGATATAGCAGTGTCTCTCTGGAGGGAAATTTAACTGTCTACTACAGCTACACACAGCAATATTGATGAATCTCAGAAATATAATGTTAGACAAAGGCTCTGGACATAAAAGAATGCATATTGTACATAATTCCATTCATATAAGCAACAAGAGAAGGCAAAACTGATGAAGCAGTCAGGAGAGTGATTGTTATTGGAAGGGGGAGAGGGTATAATAATTAGAAGTGGGCACAAGGGGCACAGGTAACATTCTGTGTATTAGTTACATGGGTGTGCTCAATCGCCGAAATTCACTGAATTGTAAACTATGTCACAAAAAGTTTCATTTAAAAGTTTAAACATTAATCAGTTTTTAACTTCTGAACTCAATTCCCCCTCCAAAAGCATTGTTCCTTTTTTTTTTTAATGAAAAGCTGTATTTAGTGAACGAAACCTCTACAAGAAAACTCTCCTACACAAATGCCTTCAGCTCTACTCTATCTGGAATTGGTAGAGCTGGCCTAAAAGATTTACTGCACAAGCATTTAGTTTTTGTTCTGGGAAGAGGATCAGAGCAATTTATTTCTAGAAAGGAACTCAGAATTCACTAGCCTCAAACCTTATTCTACAGAGGAAGAAAGAGGTCTGACATGTTCTCGGGGACGGGTCAAGGTCATCTGGCTGTTTGGTGGGACTCTGACTTTTTCTACCAGGCCACAATGCTGGCCTCCTGAGAATTTGTCTTCTTGGAAGTAAACTGTTTTAATCCATGATATAAAATGAATCAACATAATTTAAAATTCTATTATTTAATTTCAAAATTTCTACAAACTAATTTTTGAGCTTTGCCAATTCCTAGGGCAGAAGTGGTGTATGAGATATGGTCAAAGTTAAATTAGTCTTGGTTCACAGTGACTGGTTATTTACATGCTGTGACTTGGACCTCTGATCAAAATAAACTGTATCTTTTCACTGAAGGAGCTTGTACCCAAATGAGGGCAGGAAAGGCCAGAATGAAGGGTGATTGTAACCATCTTGAAAAGAGAAAATGCATCAAGAAAAGCTGACCACAGACCGGGCAACAGTGAAGAGACTGCTTCCAGTTGTCAAGCCTAGAATATGTTTCCTCAAAGCTGAATATATATTTCCTAACAGGAAAAGTTTTACAGTATTTGAAATAATGCAGCTCCTGTGACCTTCTACATAGACTAGAGAACATCCCACTAGGTCATAAAGTCTCTAGGATCATTGATCAAAGATGGAAATCTACAGACTTCGAAACCCTTATTCATTATACATAAAAGTCATTTTTATCTTTCTGAGCTGGGACTTTTCTTCATCTTCTGGTGCAAATTGGGTTATTTCAATGCTATCTAGGTCATCAACAAAGATAATATGAATAAGCCACTGGTTCTTAGCAAATTTTCAAGATGCTAAGGATGGCTAGTGAGATAGCATCAACTACAAAGAAAACTATTTGCTAGCATTTAAACAGTAAAATCTAGACCTTGACACTAGACAGTCACTCACTAAAGATTATCCCAGATTCACTTTGGTCCAGGGCCCCCTTTTATGGTTGTGGACTCTGATGTAAATGTCAACCCCTAGGGTTGTACACTGCACAAGCTACGCAACTGCATGCCATGGCCCTGCCTCTGCCACTCTAAGAGACTGTCCTAGCTCTTTTCAGTTTCATTAAATAGTATCACTATCACATTTTAAAAAATGTTTATCATCAGTGCAGCCTTGAATGTCAGTAAATGATAATCCTGTCTAGATATAGAATGATAAAGGGCAAGATTAAAAAGGGATAAATAGCTTGGTATCACTGTAGGGCAGGTCTGGGTGAGGATTATTCTCTGTTACCTCTGGCTAACTGGCATAATTTGATTATAACTTGGCTGGTATGATGTATGCAATGACCAGTATTTTTGACCTGAGTAACAAGAGCTGTGATTGTTGTCCCCTAAGTCTTCCAGAAAACGGTATACCTTTGAGAGATTTATACTGAGTCATAAATGTTCCCCAACAAGACTAGCACAAGGGGAAACTGAAATGGGAGATACTGAAGAGGTTTTCAGTGCAGTTGAAGCAAGATTTAAAAGGCAAAAAAGTAACTGACAGATCATTCAGCTGTCAAAGTCAGAGGATCTCAGCATTGACTTTTTTTTTAGTCTCTGGTTATATATTTAACTACTTATAAAAAAGAATCAGGAAACTGTTAGTAAAAGCATAACTAAATTTCAATTTGAACTCTACTAAAAAACCCTGACACCAAATACCTCAGAAAAAAATCTCTTCAGTGTTCCAGGAATAGGTTGGGTTAGGTTATTTGGATCAAACTTTCTGCTGAGGACAATTAAAAATCATGAATAAAATGTTAAAAGCATTTTTAAAAATATATCAAAGCACTGAAAAAGGTAAAAGCATCACCTGGCCAAAGGTGAAGCCAAAGCAGGAATTCAGAGAGGTACTGTAAGCAAAGCAGCAGCTTCCTAATGAGGCAAACCTGAACTCCAAATATGAAATACAAAAGAAAACTTCAAAAACATGGATTAAAGAAATACAAGGTTTAACAGACATTGAAACAAAATTCAAAGAGGAGATAATGGGGAAAAGTCAATGTTTGAAATGATAATCACTGAAGGACCCCAACCTGGTGAAAAACACCTATCCACAGATTCAGGAAGCCCAAGGAATCTCTACAATAAATAAGAAGAGATCTACACCTAGACACAAAGTGGTAAAATTGAAGAAAACCAAAGACAAAGAGAAAATCTTGAAAGTAGACAGAAAAACAGACAATTAACCTTCAAAGAAGCATCTGTTAGACTGACAGCTATCTTCTCAGAAGCAACAGTGAAAGCCAGAGGACAAACAAAAACTGTGATATTGTTCACCACCTGCAAATCCTCACTGAAATAAATCCTAAAAGATGTATTCAGACAAAAGATGTAAGATCTGAGATACAACAAGGAATAAAGAACAAAGAAAGTGGTTAGTATGTGACCAGGCCCATTCCTAACACTTGTAATATACAGAACAAGAGTTTGAAAAGAGGTCCAGTTTGTCCTTATTCTTCCACTAAGGCTCCATCTCAAACTACAAGAGGCTTTGTGCACATGTATATGGACATCCCTGCCTGCACAGCCAAACTCCCTTCTCTCCTGCAAGCAGCCACGCCTTGGTCATTCCTTAGGTCTAGAGGTATGTACACTACAGCATGGCTTGCCCTTGAGAAGAGGCCTGTTCAAATCCTGGAAATAGGCACAGAATATTTGGATAGGGAATTCCAGGTCTTTGGTTCCCAAAGCATGATCTAGAACAAGGATTGGCGGAGGAAAGAAGCAGGCTCCAGGTGGGCATGTCTTTGTGTCACAACTCACCATACATGAGTATGACCAGGAAGGGGCCAGAGAGGAGACCTCTAAACCATGAGACATAGATCAGAGGCCCCAGTTGCTCAGAGCTAAGTTGACCCAGTTGATACTATATATTGCTAAATCCAAATGAACTTCCACTATATAAAACATTAATAATATCTTGCAGAGATTAGTGAAACATGACAGAAAATATGGCAACTATATTATGTATACCCATATGATATATACTCTCTTAATATGTATCAATTAGGAGATGAAAAATGAAATTAAGAAGTCTTCCGAGGTACTTGTATGGCTCTAGAGGAAGCTAAAGTTATTTATATTTAGACATTGAAAAGCTGAGTAGATGTTGTAATTTCTGTAGTAGCTACCAAAATATAAAAATGGGGTATATAATTTCCTAACTAGTGGAGGGGGAAAAATGGTTTTTAGACTATTCAGTCAGTCTGAAAGAAAGAATGAAGGGGGAGAAAAAGAAACAAAGGATGATTAGGAAAAACAGAAGATGGTAAACTTAAACACATATACAAATCAATGATTCATTAAATATAAATGGACTAAATGATTCAATTAAAAGGCAAAAGTTATCAGACTAGAAAAAATAATAAGATCCAATTACATGCTATTTATAAGGACACAAGTAGAACATCTGATAACGAAAGTTTGACAATAAAAGGATGGAAAAGATATTCAATGCCAATACTAAGCAAAAGATGTTTATACTAATATCAGAAAACTTATACTTCAAAGCAGAAAGCATTACCTATAAAATGGTTCTTTCATAAAAGGATCAATTTAATAGGCAGACTGAACAAATTTACATGTGAATGCAACTAATAATGTAGCCTCAAAATACACAAAGTAGTATTCTTGACAATACAATGAGAAAAAACAGAACACATTCATGATCATATTGAGAGATATTCGCACATCTCTATCATCAACTGATAAAGTTCAAATAAGGAAGTCACTAAGGATATAGAATATTTGAATGATTCATTTAACCAACCTGACTTAAAGACCATATATGAACCCTCCATTCAACAACTACAGAGTACCTAACCTTCCCAAGTGCACATAGAATATTTAGGAAAACAAATCAGGCCATAAAAGAAGTCTCAAGAACAATTTACAAAATTGGAAAAAAAGAAAGGATCATGTTCTCTGACCACAGCACAATTGAACTGTAATAAAAAGTTAAATTGTTATTTAACAAATAACATGACAATGTTATCTGACAATGGGTCAAAGAAGTCATAACACACGTTAGAAAATATTTTATTTGATCAACAATAAAGACGCTATATATCAAAACATGTGGGCTAGAGCTAAAGATCTTTAGAGTGAAATTTCTATTTTAAATGTACATATTAGAAAAGGAGAAAGCCTTAAAATTAATGAATTCATAAGCTCCTTCTCAAGAAGTTTGCAAAAGAACAGCAAAATAAGAAAAGAAATAATAAAAATAAAAGCATAATATATAGAAAAAAGTAATAAAATAAAGGTTATTAACAAAGCCAACGTTGTTCTTTGGAAAGACAATTCTGGCAGAATTAAGAGGGGAGGAGTTGGGGAGGGAAGAAGGCGGAGGAAAAGAGAGAGAGCAAGTAATAAGCACATAACCAACCGAAAGAATTTAAATGGCAACATAACTGAAAATGCTACAAACACAAAAGGTAAAAGGATCTTAGGAACAGCTTTATTCAATAATTTTGAAAATCTGCAAGACTGAAATGGGCAAATCCCTAGGGGAAAAAATGCAACTTACCAAGAAGGAATCAAGAAGAAATAATAAACCTGTATAGACATAACCATTTGGTCTCAAAATTTTTCCCACAAAGAAAACTCCTGGCCAGATGTTTTCACTGGTAATTCTATCAGATATTTAATAAATAAGAATTGCAATCTCACAAAAACTCAAAGATTAGAGAAAAAGAGCACACACAGCCTAACCCATTTTTACAAGTCTAGGATAATCCTGGTGCCAAAATGTGGTAAGTAAAGTCCTCACATTTTTTACCCATTTCATAAATCAAATGAGACTATTTACAGAATTCTCTGGAATGCTCACAAAAATGTCTAGCAGCAATTTCAAACCTTGTACACTGGGGTAATCTGAATAAATATAGGACAAAAGGAACTATTCTCAACTTCAGCAACAAAATTTTTTGAAGATAAAGTCACCAAGAACTAAAGCCAGCAATGCTGTAATAAGAGAAATGGCATCCCATATGCCAAAATAAACCATGTCCTAAAGATGACAGAAACTGGGTTAACTGGTAGGTACTGAATATGAACTCCAAAACAGCAGCTCTGTGTATCATTTATCACAGCAATGGAGAACTATATGTCATGATTGTAATATGAAGCTTTCACATCTCTAGAAGCAAATGGAAGGAAAAGTATTTATTTGGTCTTTACAGTGCAAAACAATTTTCTTAATAAGCATAAGTGCTTTCTAATGCAGAAAAAAAGCTTTATTCAATAAAACAACTGAGTCAGTATCAGATACACAAAATTAGAAATAAATTATGTACTTAAACAAATACCACAAAACCTTGTGAAAGGTGTTATAATTTTTACCTCCATCACTCATCTCCAAATTTCTCCACTGTCCTACCTGCAAGCTCCCATCCTTATTTGATGACCCATGTGTGAATTAACCCCCAGTCTTCAGGCTTCTCCCCAACTGCTCATAGTAAATAGGTTCAACAAACATGAACAAGCAGAAGAGCATGCACAGCAGAGCCATCTGCCTGCCTTTGAATCCAAGCCTCAGCACTTACAGTGTAACCTTGGCCTGTTCCTTAACCTCTGGACCTAAATCCTTCATCTGAAATAATGGAGGTAATAATAGGATCTACCCCATAGAGTTCTGTAGGGATGAAATGAGATAATACAAAGAAGGTCTCAGTATAGACAAGAAATGTTAGCTATTGTATCTAAGCATAAGCAGAAGACAAATTTATACTACACTCCAGTGCCAAATGTAAATAGATTTTAGAATTGTTTCTCACATTTATTCATCTAGTTTACAAAGATTTATTGAGGTGCTATTACATGCAAGGTAGTATACTAGGGACTCAAGATACTCTTCAATAAGACCTATCGCTCCTGTCCTCAGGAGCTTATAGCCACTACTTGGATTCATTGGTCACTGATGTGGCCAAATAGTGACTTTTTTAACTCAAAAGATACTTTCTCTTCATGGCCCATGAGACTCAACTTGGCCTAAAAAGAAAAACAAGGCACCAGAATACAATATCCTTTCCTATATAGACTTGGTCTCCATCTCACCCCAACCATGCAGCATGCAATTCCAGTCACAGCAGGCACTCAAAAAAAAAATTCCTTAATTGATTTGGTCTGGAATCTGTCACTGCACAATAATTCTATGAATATGTAGTGGAGAGAAATAGCTAACTGTCCTTCAAAGCACCCTCAAGATAGTGATCTGACTGGGGCTGTGGGGGCAGGGATGCAGCAGATATATAGAGAAGTCAGGTACTAAGGAAAGCAAATCACCCACCAGCATTCTGTGTCCTCCCTTGCTTTTGTCACCATACCATGTCCATTCCTGCTTCAAAGACCAAGCCTGGCCATTTAATTAGGTGTGTGACCCTGCTCAGGTATTTTAACCTTGTTTAGACCAGTAACTTATTATCATTTATTATAATTATTATGCATATTATTTAACATCTACATTATAATAGGGTAATTATAATTTATATTAATTATAATAAATATTTGCATTGGTTTCAAGATTTTTGTTATTTATACCAGTGAAGTCCCAGAAACAAACACTGTTTACAAGTCTCAAAGGAAACCAGAAGTGTAAGTCAGTAAGTGGCTTCAGAATTTCTATGTAGAAGGGGGTTGGGAGCAGAAATCTGGTTGGAGGAGCCTTTGGAAGTTTCATGCACATAGCACTGTAGGTAAGAGATAGAACTCTTCACTAGTCCACTTCAAAACATGAGAAGAGCTGCTGGAGATAGGGACACCTATCCAGGGAGAATAAAAGGGAAAAATAGTAAAACAAAATCCCAATGAATCCTATGTAAACGATCATTCTCCTTCCCCAGATTTTACTACACCATGTAACTTCAAAATCTGTGCCCACTACTGAAAGTTTTTCAAGAACAATTGGGTTACAAGAAGAAATGGCTTAACAAATCCCCAAGGCCAAGAAAATGTCTGAAGAAAAGAAAGCTCCAACTGGGAGCAACGAGTTCAAAACAAAACAAAACAAATGAACCAAAAAAGAATAGAGTAGTTAAAGGGGATGGGGATGGTAAATGAAGGAGAGTAATTTAAAAGAAAAGGAAAAACCAAAACAACCAAATGCTCATCATTTCTACATTATCACATAGAAATAGCCTCACTCACCTGACAGAAAGTTCAGAAGAAAAGATGGTGAAACTGCAGAAATGTGAAAATGAAAAAAAGAAAAGAAAATTAGAACAATGGAAAGTTGGGCCTTCTTGGCACCATAATGCTTCAATACTACAGTGAGTCCATGGGGACTGAGGCCCTACAGACCCCCTGCTGTCTACCAAGACTTGAACTTGGCAGCAGAGTTACAAAAGAAATGGAGGAAGTAAACCCTTCTTTTAAGGAACATATAAACAGAAGGCAAGCCCAAAGCCAGTTTTTGAGTTGACCTAGTTAATGTTTTAGGAGCATGTGTTACTGCTCAGTCTCAGGCTTCATTAAACTGGACAATTAAGAGATCATATCTGGAGAGGGGTGGTTCCTTTTAGAGACCATGCTTTTGTTAGATATTTCCTCATGTTTTTGTGACTTAACTGTCCCTAGAGTCTAAACTCCTTGATATCAAGTATTGGGTCATTTATGTCTCTTGTGCCCCCAAAGCCAAAGGCAGAATTCTTTCTCCACACAGGGACTAAGTAAGTAACTCTCTATGGATTGTTAAGTTTAGCTCAACAGTGAAGGGGAGAGATGGGGGTATTGGCAATGTCATGAGTGATAGACAAGGCACATGCACGCTTGGAAAAGGAAATAATGTGTGCTCCCAAAGCAGAGCACTGTTGACAAGGTGACTTGTATTTTCAGAATATTCCATAGTGCTTTACTTCAAAACCAAAGCATTGGTACAGCTGTTAGGTCAAAGATGCCAGACACTTCACACAATGGTATCCCCTCATGCAAAATGTGGACATGATGATTTTCAAATCAAGATTTGCAAGAGGAAACAATCTATAGGATGATCTTGGAATCAGCTGACCTACTCCTGCCTTCAGTCAGCAGACTGTTAAGTTAGAAATTCAATGCTCAAAGAGGAATCCAGAGTATGAATTCAAAGAAGAAATAAAGAGTCATGGTGAGTTTCTATTGATCACAATGTGTTCTTTAAGAGGGGAAAAAAGGGGGTAGTCCTTAATAATTTCAAGCCCAATATGTCAGAAAAACTTCACTAAGCAATGTTTAAAGAAGACAAAAATGAAGGCCAAGCATATTGCCCCGTCCTAGGATGAACAAATTACAAACACATGTCCCAATCTCAAGGTGGAATAAATGTAGGATTAACAACTGAAAAACATTCAAATAAACAAAGAAACAAATCAATTGTGACTTGAGTATGGAAATAATTTCACTTTGCATTTGTACAAATGAGGATTTTTTACCTAAGGATTTCTGATGAAATTTCACAACTGAAGCACATTGCCTCTTCCGAAACCTTATTGATAACCACAATAAAGCATGCTTAATGGTTCCTGGAAACCAAGTTTATTAAATAATATGAGGCAATTTTTGCCCCTTTGGAACACTCTCAGGTAAAAAAGAGGGCAATCAAAAATGAAATTTGTTTTGCCTGCTGGATGAAAAAACTTAAAAGCCTAATAATATCTGAAGCTGGAGAGCATGTGGGTAAATGAACACATGCATACACTGTTGGTAGAAATGTAAACTTAGAGAATAGTTTAGCTATATTTTGAAATTTTAAATGTGCATACTTTTTGATCCAGAAATTCTAATTCCAGAGACTGTCCCTTCAGAAATATTGACAGACATACACAAACACTATTACTGCAAGCTTTGTGTGAGGGGGGGAGGGAAGCCTAAGTATCCATCAGTAGATGAACAGTCAAATAAATGATGGTCCAACCATATTGTGGAATATTATGTAATGCTTAAAAAAAATGAAGTTGATCTATATGTATTGACATATAAAGATCTTCAATACATATAAGTCAAGTGAAAAAAATCAAGTTTGTTAATAATATATATACTAGAATATGTTAAGAAACAAGCAAAGCTATACATATGTATGGTTATTTATATAGTGACAAGCTGAATGCATATGAAAAGGCCTGAAAGGAAACCCACCAAGCTTCCACAGATAGGAGTGTGATGGAAAGGACAAAGCCCAGTAGAACCCATACACATATTCATATATTACTTAGACAATTAAATATATTCTAGCAGCAACAAGCAAAACAGAGGGCCAAGCCATCCAGGTTCTCCAAACTGAGCTCCTAAATCAAGCTCAGAGGCTAACTAGGAGGTAATGCCATCACTCACTCAGCTGGACGCCATCTCCTCTGGCCTTGCTCTAATCCAATTAGAAAGGCCCCACTGCGAGCACAAAGACTTCTGGTCTCAGAGCCAAGAGACCCGATTCCCAGCTGGGAGCAGGAACTCACTTGAGCAAGCTGTGGAAAAGAATGTCAAAAGCAATGATGTGAAAATGGCTGATGGCCACAGAGGCCTAAACTTAAAGAACTGCTCATCCTTCAGCCTCCAGACCCATCCCTACCACTATGACCACCACACACCCACCATCCTTTATCTCCTCTAGAAACTGAACAGCAATCAGGATCCGCTGTGCACCAGCACTCCAGTGACGCAACATGATGACTTCCAAAGCTTGGGCTTTCACAGCATTGAAAGGGAAGGGCAAGTCACAAAAGGAACCATATAGACTTATGTAAGACAAGAAAGAAGAGAGACACTTCTCAGAGAAGAACAGCAAATTCACCAACTACTAGGATTAACTGAAACCTCCCACAGTTGCAGACTGCCCCAACCCATGACATCAGGGAGGCTGGCAATGTATCTGACTTCCTCTATTTATCAAGCTGGCTAACACCCAGGGTAATACCAGAGTGACCAGGAAAACAAAAGGGCAGGTGGACCGTACAAGTGGTTTGGGTAGGAAGGAAAGATCTCTATGTCTTTAGAGCCCTGCTCCAGTGCCGAGAAAGCTCTCTGAGAGGCTGTATCCAAGAATCAGAACTCCTGTGCTCCAAGGCTGCTCAGAGGCCTCAGGGGCCAGCCACAGGGCCCACACATGCTGGGGACAGTCGGTGAAACAACAGGCCAAGGGCAGCACAGCCCCAGGCAGTTGTTCCACTGCCCTCTGGAGTAACATGATGCTGGTCTAAGGATCAACAATAACAACAAACCCAGTGACACGCAGCATTTTGGAAGGCTAAGCATTTCATTTTGAACCTAATGATTAATTCGTGGCCCAGACTGAGGAGCAGACAGTGGCTCACAGTTCCTGACAATGACACCAACACCATGGAAGAAAGGACAGAGGACAAAGAGGCCTTGATAAATTGGGAACAAAGGCAGAAATAAGCAGAGAGAAGATTCTCCACCCTAGTAGGAAAACTAAATTGCACAGATGGAGATAGTGGGGAAGGTTAGGCTTGTGGGCAGATACAGGAGTTCGGGTATATGCTGGTTCTTGGCTGTAGAGTAGTACGTATTGCCATCAAGGAACAAAGAAGCATGGTTCTAGAACCTTGTATGGCCCCATTACTGATTACACCCTGCCGAATAGGACCTTTACCTACAGACTGGTTTGTTCAGTTCTGGAGGCCACCATTCAAGGTGTTAACTTTTGACATGGCTCTGGAAACCTCTAAAGATAATGCATGTAACATACATTTACTGAATGCATATACTACATGCCAAAAAACAGAGCCACTGTGTATGGTTCTGCAGGTTGCGCCCTGCACCAGGGTGTCTGGCCAGGAGGACTATGACAGCCTGAACTGAGAATTCCAGGTGTTCTGGAACTGCCATATTAACCAACTGCAGGCCCCACCACAGGTGTAACACGACCTCCCAGGAAGGGTACCTCAGCCACTGTAGGGGAATGGATCAAACAAAGCTTCCTCAAAGAGATGACAGTCATGTTGCATGCTCAAGGATGTGCAACTCCCTTCACAGGAGGAAATGGGAAAGAGCATTCCAAAGAGAGGAAATAGTCAAGACACAGAACCAAAGACTGACATGGACCAGGCAGGACTTGCAATCAGTTTGATACTGCTGAAGCACAAAGAGCGAAGCAGAGAATGGCCAGAAGGGACCCTGGAGGGAAGAGCAGAAAACCAGTGGAGCATACTGAAAATATAATCTGAGACAGGCTGGAAATATATCCACATTGCAAGTCTGCAATGGAGATTGCGATGGATTATGAGTAATATCCATGATGTGTATGAGGCACTCATGGAAAGAAAATGGCAACTGGGTGTTCTCCATCTCTACCATGGACAGAGATGATGTCTAAAAGGTGGTTCAAGCCACAGCCAAAGGGACTTAGACAGGAGGAAGAGTGGCCTGGTATCAATCATTGCTATATTATAGAAGTGACTAAGAGAGCTTTTGGAATTGCTTTCTGAAACATCTAAAAAGATGTCCTCTTAGTCACTCTGCTGAGCCTGTGTACTGAGGTAGAATGAGCCAAGCCAGGAAAAGTAGCTGGTGGACCTCCTGCAACTGTTGGTCCCATGCTATTTTTCTGCAGCACTGGAAGCTCTCTTCTCTCACCTGCCCATTCTCCTGTCTTCTCTTCCTCACTTCCCTCCTTCTACTCTCTCTTATCCTACAGTTTCCCTTTTTACCTTCCCTCCCCTTGCCAAACGTATTCCAGGAGCTAGAATGTTGCTGGTTACCTCTGCCCAGAGCCAGAGAAGAGGAATTAAGGCCACAGGGTGAGAGACACACCTTTAAACACCTCCCTGCTCACCAGCCCCAGCCCTCTGTGTGAGGCTACCACAGCCCTCACTTGACATGGACGAACTAAAGGTGTTTCCAAACAATGCCAGACTTGCTTTAGGGTGTCATCAGTTACCACCTTAAAAGTAACCACATAAGCAAGGCTATACCTATTTCTTTCTCAGAGCAGTAACTTACTATTTCACAGAAAGTCCACTTATATACTTAATTTTTTTAAATGCAAGTCTTACATTAAGCTGTATTCATACAAAGTTAACTAGAGGTGAATTTTCTTCCATTTGTATGAAAACACTTCACCAGGAAAACAGAATTCAGGTAACCACGGTAACCATAAATCAATCCCAAATGCAATACCTGGTATTTTCTAATTAACTCTTAACTTCTCTTTCCACTGGGAAGCAACAAATGCTGGGCATAGTTACCTCTGTTTAGACTATGTTTTGATATTGTATTTTCAATAATGAAATAAAATACAACTAAAATGACACACAGATAAGGAAAAAACAAACAACTCTAAAGTGTGGGATGGATCCCACCAAGTAACTAAGAAAACCACCATGTCAATTTTCCCTTTGTTCGTTAAGCTTTTGTTGTGTATTTGATACCTGGGCTAGAAATTAAGGCTGGTGCATTAAAAGTCTTCTGTTTCCAAACAGATTTGCCACTTGAGATGTACTAAACACTTAGCTGCTCCTTAGTCCAATTCCAGGGAGTAAAAGACAAGGAAACTTTTTTGCCCACAAAACTATCATTTTTCTCACTGGAAATGAGTAAGAAGTTATATTATTATCCAGCTCTATTTGACAGATAAACTGTGGAAGATAGGCACTCAGTGAGTTACTGTTTTTTAATTCAATGTGAGGGCCTTAAACTCAACTTCCACATTGCTCTCTCTCCACCAACTGCACCACCAAAACAAATTTCTAGCCCTTCCCTTCTGTGGTAGGTTGCAAAACTGACCATAAATTCTCCCTATTCCAGTATGCATATCCATTTGCAGTCTGATTCTGCAGCTCCCCCTATGAAAAGGTGGACTCTTTCTCCAGCCTTTGAATGTGGACCAGCCTTGACACTTCCTTTGCCCTGTGGTACATTAGGAAATGTGATGCAACCACAAGCTTGAAAGTGCTTGAGCATGGAAGTTTGCTCTGTCCTGATTCTTTCGGAGCCTCAAGCCACCACATAAGCCCACAAACAAGCCTGACCTAGCCTGCTAGATGGTGCAGGGCGCGTGCCCAGTCACCACGACTGTGCCAAGCTCCAGGGACAGTCACCTAGCTGACAGGCAGCTGATTGCAGCTCCAAGAGTGAGCTCAACACACCAGCAGGACTAACCAGCTAGCTGATCTAGCCCAGAAGGCAGACTCCAGAACTGGGTACTAATGAAATGGCTGTGGCTTTATTTAAGCCACTAAATTTTGGGGCATTTTGTTACAGAGAAAAAACTTAAATACCTTCTTTCTTCCTTCCCTTCCTCTTCATTCTTCCTCTTCCTCCCATCTACCCTTCCTTCCTTTCATTATTTCCCCCCATGCTTCTTGCTTTCTTATTTTCCTTCCTCAAGTAGTACTACAAGTATCCACTTAACGGCCCACTGGGTACACAGATACTGGCCTGGGCGAGTTCTAGTTCATAGTCTGCCTCATTTCCTTCTAAGCCACTCCCTCTGAGCCCACAGAAGCAGACTCTGCAGTCCTTGCATGGTCTATGGGCCCCACTTATAAACTGATTCAGCAACATGTTTCTGGGGACCAACCAGCAGGTCGAAGGGTGGACTCTTGGCAGAGTTTGCTGCCCATCTCTGGACATTTGGGGGTGATAATCTCTCTGGTAGAGTCAGTTGTCATGTAACCTGTTGAGGGGACTATTGAGGTATTCTAGCCCTCCCCTCTACCAATACTCCTTGCCACCAGATGGGACATGTAATAAGGAAACAGACTTTCCAAGCAAGACACCCTTCCCTCACTTGGCTGCCCAAGCTAAATGAATAGAAAATATAGTTATAACTACTGGCAACAACACACTGTGAGTGGTAAAATGCTTAGATTTCCATTTGTTTACTACACAAATAATAGAAATCAATAGGATCATCTTGCTAATAACAGCAAAGAGCTCAGTACAACTCAGAAGCCAGAGGAAGGTCATTTCTTAAAATGCTCTTCTTTCCTCTTCCACATTATTAGTCTATATTTTATTCCCACTCTCACTTTTTCCCCTGACTGATATTTCTTCAGACTTTTTAAAAGTTTACTTTTCCCTGGTGTCCTGGAACCTGCCATTTGTTTGTGGTTACAACGTTAGTGTTTAGTAAGGTCAAATTAGATGTCAGGGTTGGATAAGTGTTCATCTTTTTTTTTAGTTATGCTTTACTTTTAAATGCAACTCTTTTCTCCCTTGGGATTCCCTGGAGGAGAAATCCTCTTCTTCTCTAGGTGCATGTGTGAATGTATTTCACAACTGACCACTGAAAGGTCAGGTGGACAGAGATTTTAGTGGCTCTATCAAGTATAAGTCGAAAGTATACCCTCTGGAACACGTATTAAGGATTTTTTCAATTCTCA
>JAVSCE010011643.1:0-15988 GCA_032199065.1 Smutsia gigantea | reverse complement strand
GTGCATCTGCCTCCCTCCCCCATCTGGGAAACCTTCCAAATGTCCAGTGACCCTAACCAACTTGAGTCTCATAGGAGAGGCATCAGAGCAGGCCCGCTTTGTTCCTGGCCCCTCCTTTTCTAAGTCCCTGGCATGGGTCCAGAGCAACCCTGACCCATGCCTCTAATTGGTAAAAGAGCTGGTTTGGAGCGGGGTGCTCTTTAGCCCTGTAAAGTGCACCCCAAAGCCATGGTGAGGAAATCACTCCCAAACCTCAGCCGGACACCCCGGGGAAGGCCTGCAGCTGCCACATCTCACCTTGCTCTTCTCCAGGGAGCTTGGGAGAGATGCCCCAGACAGGCACGGAGCAGGCACCGAGTACACCTGTGGTGCTGGGATGTGCCTCCGCCTGACAGACCTGCCCCCGAGCCTCCCTCCTGCTCACTGGTCCCCAGCCAGATCAGGCGAAATGAGAAGTGCGCTCCCCTTCCCCACCTGGTCACCTAATGGGGTCAGATAATGTGGAACAGGATGGGCAGGTGGTCAGCCCCTCTCATTTCACCAGTGCTGGGCAGTTGGTCAGTGGCAGATACAGCACCAGACCCAGGTTCCCTGACTCCTAGGGCCCAGCACCTGTGACCTCACCAGAATGTAACAGCCTCCCCAAAGTGGGGAGGGGGGCTCCCCACTGCTGAGCACATCCCTGCTCCAGCATGCACACTCATGCATCCGCCTACAGCATGCACACACATGTCCACCTGTGGCATGCCCGTGAAACCACAGGTGTACACACACACATACAAGCAGGCACACACTTTTTCTACTCCCCCAGATGAGAATTACCAAAGACAGGTCTTTTTTTATCTTTTGAAAGAGGTGAAACAAGACGCCGTCACAGGTCAGAAGTGGCAGCTCCTTCCCCTGAACCTTCTGGGGCCTCCCCCCTCCCCGAAGCTTGAGCGGAAGAGAGAGAAGCAGCGTAGGTTCCAGGACATGGGGGTGAGCCCGAAGCTGGGCTGGCTCAGCCGGCAGTGTGTGCAGGGTGGTTTTTCACAGTGGACACCTGGAGGTCGCCCTGGGAAAGCGTGGACACCTGCGTCCGGGAGGGAGACCATGGCCTTTGGAGGGGCAGATCTGACACCCAGGGCTGGTCCACTGCCTTCTCTGATCCTGAGCAAGTCCCTGGGCTCCCCCGAGCTGGGGTGGTGTCACTAGAAGGTGACAGAGCATGTTGACAGAGCAGCCCTGCTGGGGACGATGGGCATTTCAGGCCTCTCTCTCTGTTGCTTGCATGTCCTTTACCTGGCACAGCAAGGGGAGTCAGACCGTGGTCCTCAAACCTCTGCCAGCTCTGCAGGGCTCTTGGCCTTGCTCGGCGTCCTCTCTCTCTGCTCTGGACACTGTTGGAGGCCCAGAGCTGGACTTCTGGCTCTGGTTGAGAGCCCAGTTGTTTGGGGTTCCAAACGTGTGCTGGAGAATGTCCTCTCACGCTCCACGTCCAGCGGTGTTGTAGGGACGCAGTGTCTCCGCCGGGAGCTCTTTCCGCCTTGCGTTCAGTGATGGTGGCTTCCTCTCTGAAAGTCCCAGGCCCTCCTTTGCCTGCCGTCTCCTCTCCATGGAAGCCCATGGAGCAGCCTGTGTTGCTCCCAAGGAGAAAGCGCGGGCGGTGGATCTGGAGCAGGACTGGGCAGGAGCTGTTTTGTACCACCTGGTCCCCAGCCCTGCAGCTCCCACATTGGTCTGCACCCTGTCCTCTAGTTGCCCGGCTCCTGGGCATGCCATGTTGCCCCCAGAGAGTGCCCAAACGGGGAGGAAGATGACATCCAAAATGGTGACTTCTGATATCCACTGGAGCGTAGGGTGAAGGGCCAGTGGTGTCCGAAAGGAGGCCCTGGACAGGCGGATGGTCGGCACCACGTTCCCTGTCTGGGACACACCTGTGTGGTAATACTGCAGGCCATTCAGGTGCCTAGAGAAACCATCGTGGCCATGGGACGGCTAGTTCAGGGCTTTCTGATGTGAGGAAAATACCAGACACCCAAGTCATGTGACCTATGCAGGGCTGCACGGCAGGACACCCACAACGAGAATCTGGGGGCTCTTCGGCCACCCTGTGGCATCAGCCTTCCATCTGCAGGCTCTTCCTTCAGAGTTTGTGCCGAAGAAGCTCAGGGGCAGAGATGGCTTCCCCTCCAAGTCTGGGCCCTGCATGAAAGGCAGAGTTCCGAGGTGGCCGAGAGCCCGTGCCTGAAGCCAGACTGCGGCCCCATTCTCAGGGGCCCGCTTCCATCCCTGTAGCCGCCGCTTATCACTCACCCGCTCTGTGCCACTGTCATCTTGGCTGAAGCCTGGGGATGCTGGCAGCACTGCTTGTGAGAATCAGACAGACAAGGCAAATCCCAGTCTTTAGCCAAACGCATTTATTGAGCAGCTACTGTGCGCTGAGCTGGGGTCGAGAGAGAATGTGGCATTTACGCCTGGTCAGTCCCACTGAGCAGTGGCCCCACAAATAGCGAACAGCAGGTTTTGCAGGGCACCCTGTGATGACAGAAGGATACAGCAGGGCCCAGCGGGTACCAGGGGCTTTGTTTGAAGGAGCCCTCTTTGCAGACTCCAAAGCCTTAGGATGACCCAGGCTAGGAACTTCTGAGCAGCCGAGGGACAGCCTGGTGCAGCCAGCAGCACCTGCACACACCTGTCTCCATCAGCCGTGCCTCACTGGCACCAGGTGAAGCCGTGCGCTGCTCTTGGCGAAGGAGGAAAGGGGCGTCAGGGTCGTAAAGCCTGGAGATCCAGGAACTCCTCTCAGAAAGCTGACCCGAAGCACCTGCTTTTCCATCCCTCAGCCGCCCTGGCCTCTCGCTGCTCCTACTCATGAACAGAGGGAGGGTGGCAGAGCTGTGATGCCCAGGGGTAGCAGGACAGGGCACTCTGCACTGGGAAGCTTGAGGGTCCCCTGCTTGGTGGCACGTCCAGACATGTGTTTGCCACCCTTCCGAGTGAGGCAGAGGGACACCTTCCTGGAACCCTTGGGCCTGGCCTACACCTTGGGTTTGCTGAGAAGCCTCATCTGGGCAAGAAGGGCAGTCCTGGAGCTCCACGGGCCCGCAGGAAGGGACCGCCTCTGTTGGTGCGCTGCCCTGGCCTTGTGGCACCCTCAGGGACAGTCCTCTAGTCACAGCATTCTCCCAGGACCCCTCAGCCCCTCTGAGCTGCCACATTCTCACCCCAGCCTTGCCCTGCCACCAAAACCAGGTCTGTAAGCGAACAGCCTCTTGAATTCGCTAAGTTGTTTCTGCTCCAAAACGTGGGAACAAATAAAACCCCGCAGGGGGGAGCAGCAGTGGGAAGCGGTCGAACCATCTGCAAGGGACTGTGCCCAGCGCTCAAGGGCTGGCCCTTCGAGGCTGGGCTCCGCCGGTGACCGCTCAGTGGGCGGAGGCCTGCCCGGCCTTCTCACACACCTGCAGCTTCGTTCTTTTGTGACTTGGGACCTCAGGTGGTGCCCCGAGGGTTCCTCTGAAGCTGGCATTCAGCCGCTGTGGGCCTGCGAGGCCCTGACCCGCCTCCCCCTGCCCAGAAGCTTTCCTCTGTGGCTCAGGCCGTCCTCCCTGCACTTGGGGCCCAGGCCTGGACACACCCAGCCAGCCTCTCCTCTAGTGGCCCAGACACAAAAATCAGAACTAAGGTAACGGCTGAGTCACACTCCCTCTTCCAAAGGCTGAGAGACAAGCTGCACCGTGGTGTTTGTTCCCTTGGCCCCAAGGCCGCCCCTGCAGGTTACAGGCTTTTCTGACGGAATCACATGGCAAACATCTTTTCCTTGACAGGGCCTGGCAGATCTGCAGGGCAATCGATCAAGTTTCACAAGGAAACAAACTTGCTTTTTAAAAAACCCTACACCATCCTTACATTCTTAAATTCCAGTCTGCCTAACTAGTTGACCAAACTTATTACTTTTAAACTGCACATTAGGAAGATAAATTCCTGCAAAGCTAACACACATATTTATCTTCTTTACATACTTGTCCAATTTCTATAAATGAAAGAGACACGGGTGGGGGTGGGGATCACACCAACTTTATTTGCTGAATGAATGAAAAGACAACATACAGAAGCGTGGAAAGACTGCTCTGTCCATGTTTATTCTGAAACGTGCCTTCTCACACCCACACCACTGGCCTCTTGGAAGCTGGTGACAAGCCCAGGCCAGTGGCAGCTGAACAGGCCCAGCTCACCCATTTTTCACTAAGGCTCACACATTTGAGATTATTCTCAAGTTTTATTGAGGCATTATTTGAGGTCCCACCCTCTGCCAACCCAACTACACTTGCCTGCATTAATCTGACCAAGTTCATCCCAACCACACTTTCCCAGTGAATTTTAAGAGTTCTCTATTTCATATGTACAAAAATACATTGCTTTGGAGAGCTGGAAAAGGTTTAATACATACAACAGTTATTTACAAACTGTGACTTTCACACCAGTAAAAACAAATACACATTTATTTTGTCCTTGCTTTTTGGTGCAACTTATAAACATTACATCAGTTAGTTTGTACTTTTAAAAATAATAAATTGATCGTATGTACAATTAAATTTACAACTGAAAGCAAATTAATCTGTTGGTATGATATGACTACAACTTAGTGGACCAGCAGAGAATATTCTAAGACTTCCATCCCTCCTATAACCAGACTAGAAATACACTGAAAGCACACCCTCTAGCCTTCACTTAAATGGAACTTCTTAATTTCAAAGACGTAGGGTGCAAAAGAAAAGTATTAATTACAGTTACAATTACACATAGACTTTAAGTGTAAAGGTGAGAGAAAAACAATATAATGTATTAACCCCCACATATATAATTAAAATAAATATATATTTAATTCCAAGTGCATATGATAATCAACATTATGAGGAGAAAAGGGCCTCAGAAACATTTACTCTGAAATTATTTCAATACCAAGTCATTCCTTACGACCTGGTCTAGTCTCCTTAAAGTACCTTTAAAATGGCTCCAGCTGCTGGATGCCCCAGGTCCGCCCAGTCTGACATCCCAAGGCACAGAAGGGGCTATGTTCCCTCCCAATCACACCCCTCAGCCCCACCCACCCGCCCTTTTAAAAGGGAGTCACTAGAAAAGCACAACTAGAAGATCTGGGGTACAGAACTGTGTTTTACCCCTTAGGGGCCTTACAACTCCACCTGGTCCAGGAATTGGGCAGCTGTGTGACCAGAAAGGCACACACGTGCCACCAACAAGACTAACACCTGCTGAGCATCACCTGAAAGACACGTGGACTTCCACAGAGACCCAGCAGGTGAGAGGCACTCAGGTGAGAGCACTCTGCACCTCTTCCAGGAGCAGGGCGGGGTGATGGGTGGGGGGAGCGCACTCTGGGCAAACCCTGGAAGGCACCCAACACAGGCAGGGAGATGAGAAAGTAAGTCAACGGACACCACAGACAACACAAAAATAACAACATAACCCAGCTGTACACTGAAATTCTCGGATGTTTCCGTGGCCAAGGGGAACCCCCAAAAGTCTGGTTAGAGCTAGCATGTTACAATGGAGAGCAACTGAGTCAGGACCCCTTGGCGCCCTCGTGTGGGCCAGAGGCGTAGTCATGTGACACTGACTTCGAGGACATGGTCGTCTGTGCTGGGGATGACCAGGACCTGCGCACCCATGCTGGAGTTGGAGACCTGGCCAGGCAGCAGTGCCTGGAGCCGGGGCATGGGCAAGCCTTTGTGCTCACCGCCGGTGACCGAGTGCACACCGCCCCTGCTCTTGATGCTGCCGCTGTCCAGCTGGTCATCCACGTGCTTGTCCACGGACAGGCTGTCGTTTTCTATCCAGCTATCTGAAAAACGCATGGAAGTGAGAGGCAGGCCACGGGCGCCAACCCCTCCCCTCCCCAGGTGCCGTGGGCCACCCTGAGCCGGTGTCCAGTGCAGAGGATGAACTGAGGCAAGCCCTTTGGAGAGCAGCCAGCGCGGGCCTTGGAGCAGGCACCTGAGACTAATGCTGACTAGGTCTGGGCATCAGGCTCCACGGGCACCCAAAACAGAGCCAGCATTCCGTACAGCGCCGGCCCCTCAGCTCTCTGCGGAGCCACCACCCCCCACACGAGGGCGCACTTCAGCGCGCCGAGTCCTTACCAGCATCCAGTTGGGAGGAGTGCGCGGAATGATGTGGGAGGTATTTAAACAGCCTGACGTCGGGAAGTGGCAGGTAACCCGCAAAAAGGGGCATGACCTCCATGTGGACTCTGTGAGTGGCCTGGGCGGCCACAGGCATGGCGATGACACCAGAGCTTTTCCCACACACTGCCCAATTGCTACTGTTGTCCACAACTGAAACAGAGGGAAAGCACTGCTTTGGCCCCAGGAAAGGGCATCTGGTATACATACCAAAATAAGAGCTACTCGTTGCCTCACTCTCCCGTGTGAGCTCCTGTGCCTCCACGTCTCATGACTGCACCTGGAAGCAAGGACGGAGGTTAAACCTAAGATACGTGCTTTAGGCACAGGGAAATCACTTTCTCCTCAAGCTAATAAATGAACAATGATTCAGTTTTGACATGAAATCACTTTGAGAAGTTCATGTGTAATGCTTTAAGAGTTTGCTTGCTCTGGCTGTTAAATTAGGAATAGGGACGCAGTAGGGTGGGGCCCGTCTAGTGAGGGCCGGTGCCAAGTAGTGGCCTGATCCCCCCCAGCCACTCACACAGACCTCTGACGGGAAGGAGAAGATGTATGTAAAGCACTTAGAACCTCTCTTGGTTCACCAAGGTCTTAGTACATGGCGGGTGTTATTAACGCTACTCAGACACAACCTAAATGTATTTCAGTGCCATTGACACAGCTAACTGAGCAGTGAGCTGAAAGTAAGTAGGGCAGGACCTGCGTCCCCAAGCAGCAGATGCCTTTGCAAAGAGGTCACAGGATCCCTGTGTGGCCCACAAAGCCAGAGCTCAGCAGCATGTGACTTGAGCTCCACGAGCACAAAGAAGGGCAGAGGGCAGGCTTCCCGCAGGGGGACCCAGGACCTTTGAGGATGAGGGATCCAAGGGACCGCATGTGGGAGGGACCCACGAGGCCTATCCCTGCTGCCTCGCGGTGCGGACAGGTGCACTGGTGGGGAAAGCGTGGGCCTGGGTGTGAACCAAAGCACAGGTACCAAGAGTGGTGGCATTGTCTTCTTTGCCACCACAACCCTGTAGTAAAATAATTGCCAGTTTTACTTAAGAATGTTCTTCATGTAGTAGTAAAATTAATATTAAATTAAACCCTTAGGTACACCTCCTTTTTTAACTTTAATTTTGAAAGGATTGTAGACTCTTAAGAAGTTGCAGAAAGAGAGCGGTCCCGCACACGCCAGCTGCGCTGTTCCTGTTACAACAAGTGGACGCAGGTACAGCACAGTCCACCAGACCAGGGGGCTCGCTGGGCTTCACCAGCAATGGCTCCTCAGTCTGGGTACTGGCAGGCACTTTCTTTAAGTGAATGGTGTGAGCCTGACACTTCAAAGATGATGCCAATGATATAGTTTGTAACTCTGACCAAACATTCTTGGACAACGTGCATTTGCCACTGTGGGCTCGGCAGCATCCCAGTCCTCAAAAGACTTTCCTGATGTGCTCAGTGCGAGCCTGAAGCCTGTGACCAGAGCCTGTACAGTGAAGGGCATTGGCATCTGGAAGGCCTGTTAACTCAGGAACCGTGTCTCCCAAATGACTGACGCCTGGAGTCACACAGCAGTGCCCGGAGCCCTGAGGGTCAGCACTGCAGCGGGGAGTTGGAGCCTCCAGACCCACCTTCGTACAGGAGCTTTGTTGAAAAGTACTCATCAGATTGCATCAGCGCGTCATCCCTGTCCACCTCCAGGAGGTCGGAGAGCCGCGTGATGGACACCTCCAAGGAGCACAGCGAGCCAGTCCTACAGTGCTCCGCCCCCGAGGGTGGCCGTATCTCAGCCTTCACATTATACAGCGTCTGGCCAAGAAAGGGAAGAACAGGGAAGCGGGGGTGATGTGAAGCAATGCTCTGCAGCCTCGGGGCTGCCCACACCCGGGGAGGCCGCGCCGAGTGTGGGCTGGGTGAGGAAGCACTGAGCTGAGCATCCCTCAGGGACTGCGGGTGCGACGTCCTCAGGAGCCCACCTCCAGAGCCTTAAAATCTCTTCTTTAAGCTGTCCACTTTCTGGCGGGCACCAGAGGAGAAAGGAGAGGCCCAGGCACCCCGTCTACCCCCAGATTCCAGGTGACCAGCACTTTGGCTGCCTGCTCCTCTGCAGGGAGTGTTTTAGAGCTCATTTCAGGCCCTGTACTTCAGCATTATGACCAAACACAACACCACTATCACAGCTATCAACATCATTCTTGGGGTCATCCAGAGTCAGGTGTACAGCCAACCTTCTCCATGCCTGTCTCCACAACCCACCTGCCAGCAGTCATGCATGCCTGCCCAACATTCCCCCACCCAGAAGGAGCAAACACCCAGACCTGCATGCGACCACAGCCTCGTCCACCACACGCTTCCTTCAGAATGCTGTCACAGTGGAGCTTGGCCACTCCCCTGAACTGCCACCTTGGCATCCATTTTGGTTGGAGAAGTGACCTGCAGGGGCCGCACTCGGACACTGGCCCCTCATAAGTGTGTGTACCCCAGGTTAACAGCTTGCAGAGTCACAAGCAAGTGTTACAGTTCCTAACATGGCTTCCTCAGTAGCCCCCACCCCTGCCTCCCAGCACCTTCCCCTTATATGCCCCTTAGATAAGACCACCATGGGGTTTACCAAAACCCACTCTAGTGGTCTGAACCCAGCCTGAGCCGTGGAGCCCCAGAGCCCTCCACCTGGGCCTGATAAAGGTGTGCACCCCAGGTCCTGCCACACTCTGGCTACACTCTGCCTCAGCCTCCCCATGTGGCCCCCAGAGGCGCGCCATACTTCCTCTAGGACCTTGAGTAACAAACTTCCCTTTGTCAGTTTTCAGGGTCTACTGTTGAACTGGAGTTCACCCCCCGGCACCCTGTGCTCCACATACCAGGTGTTCATTCACCCAAGTCTGAGCAGGTATATGACTATAGTAGAACCCAATTTAAAACTGTTCTGTTGGTAAAATGCTCAAAGAAAAAACATTTCAGAATTTTAGACACAACTTTTTTCTGGAAGCTAATAAGGCGAATAACCAGCAGGCCTAGACGGGCCCTGCTCAGTAATTTTCCCATCAAATCACCAAATACATCTACTTGGAGGGACAGACTTTGAGTGGTCTGAAGGGGGTCATGCTGGATTTTATGTGGCTCTCTGACTACATGGGCACAGAAGATGCTGGTCTGTGCAGATGCAGAAGTGTGCAATCCCTCAGGCTGGAGCAGAGCCACAAGTGTGTCCCAGGGGCTAGAGTCGTGGTGAGTGATGAGGGACCCTGCGCAGAGGCAACGGCAGCGTGGACAAGGCCGACCGCAAAGCTTCCCGGCCCTAGGACGCTCCTGCCTGGGGCCTGCACAGCGCGCCCAGCCAGGGGGTGGTGTGGGAGGTCCAGCGTGGCTGTCTGGCTGCATGGGGGGGTGAGGGGGAGACGCTGAGGGGGACACGGACCCTCAGTCGGCAGTGAGGTGCCTCCCTGCACCTGACAGAAGCTGCTGAGGCCGCAGGTGCAGGGCCTGGAAATACACTTCAGGCTGGAGCACTACCCTTACGGCCCACTGATTTCTACAGGGGGGCCTGACCATCCTATGGGGAGGGGACAGTCTTTTCAATAAATGGTATAGGGACACCTGAATAACCCCCTGGAAAGGGTGAAATTTGGAACCCCTCCTCTCACCATATACACAAGCCAACTTAAAGAAGATGGTAGACCTCAATCTAAGAGCTAAAAGTACAAAAATCTTAGAAGAACACAAGGGAGGAAATCTCTGACAAGGGGTAGGCAGAAATTTCTCAGATCCCACACCAAAGGTACAAGCACTGAAAGAGCCTGCTAAGTCGGGCTTGAATGAAATGAAAAATTTTTGTGCTTCCAAGGACACCATCAAGAGAGCGAAAGTACAACTCACAGAAAGCGGAGAAGTCCCAGCAAACCATCTATAATATGGTAAGAGACCGGCATCTAGACTGTATAAAGAGCGTTTACGACTCAAGAGTAAGAAGACAGTGCTAGTAAGAAACGCACAAGTACCTTCCCAAAGAGATGCAGATGGTCGATGAGCACATGAAACACGCCCCTGCCATCTGCCATCACGGAAATGCAGCCTAAAACTGAGACACCGCTCCCCACGGGGACAGCTACGACCAAAGACAACAGAAACAGCGTGAGAATGTTCAGAATGTGGCCACTGGATCCCTCACGGGCTGCTGGTGGGTATATAAAGTGATGGCTCTTTGACAACTTAGCAGTTTCTCAAAAAGTCAAACACAGAGTCACCATATGACCCAGCAGCTCCACCGAGGTATTTACCAAAGATGACTGAATATGTACGCATATAAACACTTACACAGGGTTTCCATGGCATCAATTCTCACAGTAACCCCAAAGTGGAAACAAGCCAAATGTTCAGACATGGAATGGAAATACATGGAAAAACAAAAAGTGGTCCACCCAGCGAATGGAACATCATGCAGCCACTTAGAGGAACGACGTCCTGGCACGCGCTACAACAGAGAGAGCCCTGAAGACATGATGCTGAGTGCAGGAGGCCCACTGCAAGATCACCCGTGACGTGATCACAGCTCACGAACTGCTCAGAATCGGTGAGGGTGCGGGCAGCCCTGCTGCTGGACTAGTGGCCTTCTCGAGTTGAGAAGAGGAAGAGATGGGAAGTGGCTGCGGCCAGGACGACCAACATGCTCCACAGTAAGACAATGGCAGTGGAGGCAAAAGCCTGTACCCCCCCTACGTTCAGGGAGCTGCATGCTTCCAACAGGTGAGCCTCAGGGAACAGAAGTTCTGTCTCAAAGCTTTTTTAGAAGTGCTGTCTATATGTGTCAGTTCTGTCTTCAGAATGCCAGTTGAAGAGCTCCCTCTGGCCTTGTGCTCTGTGCATACAGTTCTTAAGGAAAACATTTCTATACTCCTCAACTGAAGGGGACACAAAAACGACAAAGAAGTGAGAACTGCTAACTAGCTAATAATCACCTGCAACAAGCAAATCAGATTGAATTCATGCGGACTCCTTGCCAAACGTGATGTGACATTCTGCTGCCATTGACACATCAAAAAGGCACCCATTTGTACTACAAAGACATACAGTGGTAGTGATTATCTTTAACTCCAAACAGGAAGGGCAGAACAAACAGTCTTTTGGTTGGAAGGAAGTATTAAAAACCTGTCAACACCAAGAGCTGTGAACACAGACACCTTCCCAAAGTGCTGCTGGGCGACTTCAGTACTAAAGAGATGGAAACACCACAGAGCTGTGTATTTAATTCCCATTTACCTGTCACAGAACCCAACAATCCCACTAAAGGGACAAAAATACAACTGTATCTCCTCACGTGGCATGAGGCCACTTTCAGCCCCACACTTAACGCGCAGGTTATGGAGAAGCTTCACGGGATTAAGTTTCCATGATACTTTGTTTTCCTCTCAAAAAACTGGAGACCTGCGTGTATAAAGTCATTCCCCTGTGTAGCAACTAATGATCAAGATGAAATGATAAGAAAAAATTTCAGGACACCAGTAAGTCAATGTATGGAAGAGAGGAGGGACAATAGGGAAGGGGTCTTAGGTCTTCACAGACACACGCACGGGGACCAGCCCTGCCACCGAGGCAGGCCTGGGGCTCTCAAGTGCGGGCACTGGCGATCTCAGTACCAGTTCAACTCTTTCCCTTTACAGTTGCTTCATTATATCCAAAGATGTTTGTCTGATTTTTTTCAATCATAAAGAATACGATGCTACCTTTCATTCTCCTGCTCCACATCCCACCAAAAAAGTAACACAATACGTACGAAAAAGTTTTCCACTTGGAACTCGTAAGTATACGGCTTTAAGGAGAGACACAGCTGTTCAGCAGAAGCTGGGGAGAAGCCCACGGAGAACTGGCCACGAAGCGGAGGCGGGGGCACTCCCGCCCACTTCAGCTCCCAGACGAAGAACACCGACTGCTTGCTGGGGAGAGGCTGCAAAATGGAGAGTTGGCCGTCACTGCATTCGCAGGAGACATGGCCAGCGGGCCGCTCCCAGGGGCGCTTGGCACAATGGGAACACATGCCCGAGGCAAGAGGTGGGCAGCCAGAGCCCGCGCCCACGCCCACCTCCCACCCCCGCTCATACTGCCAGGCCCTCCCCCCAAGAAGACTGAAGAAGGTGGCAAAAACGTTTTGATGTTTTATGATTCCATGAGCTTTATGGCATAGGGGTTCATAAAAAACGCTGAAAGAACATTTAGTGGTATATAGTACACCATACACTTCCAAAATGGGAAATGCCATGAACCACTTAAAAAGGACATCTTTACATCCATGCCAGTCACTGTGCATTTAATGTTAAGTTACACGAGGAACCAGCGCCACCTCAGGCAGTCCGCAGCTACAAGAACAGGGACAGACTCAGGTAGCATCTGAAACGGGGCAAATGTTAGCTGGGAAAATCCGTTGAAAATGTTAAAGATCAGACATCCATTAAGAAAACCTTCAGAGTTCCAGGAAGATGGCAGCGTGAGCAGGGCGGTGGAAATCTCCCCCCAAAACCATATATATTTATGAAAATAAACAAATACAACTATTCCTAAAAGAGAGACCAGAAGATACAAGACAGCGCTCAGCCTGCATCTACACCTGAGAGGACTCGGCACCCCGCAAGGCGGGTAAGATACAGAGCCGCGTCCCGGCGGGACCCAAGCACTCCCCAATCAACACCGGCGCACTGTCGGGAGGAGAGGATTCAGAGCCGGGAGGGAGTGGGAGTAAAGGCCTGCGAAATAACCAGCCCTGATGATCTGGGCTGGGAGCGCTGACACACATGGCACTGTGTATCGGAGATTGGAGAGACAGAGGGTGCAGGATCTGAGCATGGGAACGCACTGGATCCTCTCACCTGGCTCCCCGGGACAAAAGAAAAGTGCGCACTTCTTTTTAGCTGTCTTAAAGAGATAGGGGCCCAAAGGAGGAACAGGATTGTTCCAGCAAACTCAGCCCAGCAGGCTGGGAGTCCTGGAGAATTTTGGACTCCTTGGCTGGCAACTGGGAAAAAGTAGCACTACTGAAATTTCCCATGGAGATCAGCAGCCTCCCATTCGTTCCCGCCCCAGCCAGAGATACAAAGGGCCCTGCTGAGCGGCACAGCCTTGGCTGCGGAATAGTGGAGCAACAGCGCCACCAACAGCATCCTCACAGAATCTACTCCTGGTGGGCGACTTTTTGTTAGTTTGGTTGGTTGGTTGGTTTTTTTTTCTCTTTTCTTTCTTTCTTTCTTTTTTTTTAAGTCTTAAAGAGCCCAGCTGACATACATGGCACGTACCAGTGACCACTATCGCCATGAAGACAGAGGAATATGGTACAAACAAAGCTTATCCAGACCCAGACACCAGAGAGGGAGTCTGAAGGGATGGAAATGCACAATCTTCCTCAAAAAGAATTCAGAACAAAAATCATAACCATACTGATGGATCTACAGAGAAATATGCAAGAGCTGAGGGAGGAAGTGAGGGAAGTGAGGAAAGACAATGCAGAAATGAGACAAGCGCTCGACAGGCATAGCAGCAGACTGGACGAGATGCAAGAGACTGTTAATGGAATAGAAATCAGAGAACAGGAATACAGAGAAGCTGAGGCAGAGAGAGATAAAAGGAACTCTAGGAATGAAAGAATATTAAGAGAACTGTGTGACCAATCCAAACGGAACAATATTCGCATTATAGGAGTACCAGAGGAAGAATAGAGAGAAAAAGGGATAGAAACTGTCTTTGAAGAAATCATTGCTGAAAACTTCCCCATGCTGGGGAAGTAAATAGTCTCGCAGACCACAGAAGCCCACAGATTTCCCAACACAAGAGACCCAAGGAAGACAACACCAAGAAATTGATTAAAATGGAAAATATCAAAGATAAGGACAGAGTATTAAAGGCAGCTAGAGAGGGAAGAAAGATCACCTACAAAGGAAAACCCATCAGACTATCATCAGACTTCTCAACAGAAACCTTACAGGCCAGAAGAGAATGGCATGATATATTTAACGTAATGAAACAGAAGGGCCTCAAACCAAGAATATTGTATCCAGCATGATTATCATTTAAATATGATGGAGGGATTAAACAATTTCCAGACAAGCGAAAGCTATGAGAGTTTGCCTCCCATAAACCACCTCTTCAGGATATCTTAAACGGACTGCTCTAGAGGGAAGCACTCCTAAGACTAAAAAGATGTCACCAGAGAAAATAAAATCATAGCAAAGAAAGCAGACCATCCAAACACTAACTAAAGGCAAAGAATAAAACACCTAGTATATAAAGAATGGAGGAGGAAGAATAAGAAGGGAGAGAAATAAAGAAACATCAGACTGTGTTTACAATAACTTAACAAGAAAGTTAAATTAGATTGTTAGATAGTAAAGAAGCAACCCTAGAAACTTTGGTAACCACGAATCTAAAGCCAGCAATGGCAGTAAGTACATATCTTTCGATAATCACCCTAAATGTAAATGACCTGAATGCACCAATCAAAAGACACAGAGTAATAGAATGGATAAAAAAGCCAGACCTATCTATATGCTTCTTATAAGAGACTCACCTCAAACCCAAAGATATACACACAGACTAAAAGTAAAAAAAAGATATTTCATGCAAACAACAAGGAGAAAAAACCAGGTGTTGCAGTACTTGTATCAGACAAAATAGACTTCAAAACGAAGAAAGTAGCAAGGGGTCAGTCCAAAAAGAGGATGTAACCATTATAAATATATATGCACCCAACACAGGAGCGCCAGCATATGTGAAACAAATACTAACAGAATTAAAGGAGGAAATAGAAAGCAATGCATTCATTTTAGGAGACTTCAACACACCACTCACTCCAAAGGACAGATCGACCAGACAGAAAATAAGTAAAGACACAGAGGCACTGAACAACACACTAGAACAGATGGACCTAACAGACATCTACAGAACTCTACACCCAAAAGCAACAGGATACACATTCTTCTCAAGTGCACATGGAACATTTTCCAGAATAGACCACATACTAGGCCACAAAAAGAACCTCAGTAAATTCAAAAATATTGAAATTCTACCAACCAACTTCTCAGATCACAAAGGTATAAAACTAGAGATAAATTTTAGACAGAAAACAAAAAGGCTCACAAACACATGGAGACTTAACAACATTCTCCTAATTAATCAATGGGTTAATGACCAAATCAAAACAGAAATCAAAGAATATATGGAGACTAATGACAACAACACAGAGCCACAACTTCTGTGGGAAGCAGCAAAGGCAGTTCTAAGAGGAAAGTATATTGCAATCCAGGCCTATTTAAAGAAGGAAGAACATTTCCAAATGAATAGTCTAAAGACACAATTACTGAAATTGGAAAAAAAAGAACAAATGAGGCCCAAAGTCACCAGAAGGAGGGACATAATAAAGATCAGAGAAGAAATAAATAAATTTGAGAAGAATAAAACAATAGGAAAAAAATCAATGAAACCAAGACCTGGTTCTTTGAAAAAAATAAATAAAATAGATAAACCCCTAACCAGACTCATTAAGAGAAAAAGAGAATCTACACACATAAACAGAATCAGAAATGAGAAAGGAAAAATAACGACGGACCCCACAGAAATACAAAGAATTATAAGAGAATATTAAGAGAATCTATATGCTAACAAGCTGGAAAACCTAGAAGAAATGGACAACTTCTTAGAAAAATACAACCTTCCAAGACTGACCAAGCAAGAAACAGAAAAACTAAACAGACCAATCACCAGTGACGAAATCGAATTGGTAATCAAAAAACTACCCAAGAACAAACCCCCTGGGCCTGATGGATTCACCTCTGAATTCT
>JAVSCE010011642.1:0-39123 GCA_032199065.1 Smutsia gigantea | reverse complement strand
AGAAGTCAAGACAGAGGGGCCCCATTGATGCTATCTTAAGTACGGAGGGTGGGAGAGAGGGGATGTAGAGGGGCAAAGAAAGAATATCCAGTATGATACTTTATAGCTGTACCAGTTTTTTGTTTTGCAATTTTGTCTTCTTTGCCATCCCCTATGTTATTCCATTAAGACAACAATTGTCAAGGTTAATGAGTAATGATAACCCATGTAAAAACAGCATTATATTGCATGATGGCCTTGTTTAAAATTTACTCAAATGTAATGGAAGTCTGGAGATGGAATACAATAAGCAACAAGTATACTTTGCAATATTTAAAAATAATTAATCTCAAAAGTAATCATCTCAGTACTATGACTCATTATCTGGATAAAACACAGTAATAATGTGTTTTGTGCACAGAACAGTTTTAATTAATAAGCAGAACTCATTTATTCAAAAACATAATAAGACATCATTATTCTCAGCACGAACGTTGATGGTAGGTGCTAGTATCCTGTTGAGTTCCAGAGAATGAACTTCTGTATAATGAACATGATTGCTTAGAGACCTCAGACAGCCTTGTGCAGTCAGCTATTATCTACACTGACAATTGTTTAGGGCTGCAAATCAACCATGCCTGATGTGATGGCCAAAAGCACTTCAGTAAGATATTATGAGCAATATCAGATGTGTGTGGTATACAAGTCATTTCACTAATAAAATAGAGTTCAAAGAATCAATTCCATCACAGAGGCATTACTAATAAAATAATATAGGAAGAAATCTCAAAATAAAAGGTGTTTCTTTTTAAGGGTAATACTTAAAAAGGGAGAAGGGAAGGGAGAGGTGAGGACAAGGAAGTTATAAGGCCTGAGACACTCATCCAGCCTTGGTTTAAAACAAATTCATGCAGGTTTTAAGAGTGACTCTGTCTTGTTTTTCAGGATGTGTACAAGGCAGTCACTCTGTATAGATGGGAAAAGAGATATAAAAGCAATCTGACTTGAGACTGGATGCTTTTAAGGATACTTCAGTCAGAAGGTCTAGTTCTACATGGGTTTGGTGTACCTGTCCATTACTACTGAGAGCTAGATGCTGGAGAAAATCTTAAACTACAAGCAATAGATGCTATTTGTTCTCATAAGTTTTTCTAAAACATGGATTTAAGAAGTCTGAACACATCAGAATAGGAAACATAATTTAACTTTTAAAACCTACCTGAATTATAAACAAGATTTTATATTATCTGAAGGAAATATTTTCTAAACCACAGAAGTGAGTGAAACAGCCTTTATCCTATAAAAGAAAAGAGAACCAAGCATTTGCTAACTGAACAAAATGCCTTGAGCAAAGTGTCCGCAAGCATACATTTTTAATTTCCTCAGATGAAAATAGTCTTGGGGGCGGGGGGGTCTCTGAAAAGTGTTTTGATGTTTTCCTAATATACCAAGAAATAAAATCTCCCTAAATGTTGATATTTTCTTAGCTTTTGGTATATGTTCCTAAATTGATATGTTCCGAATAAAACATTATTTAAGCAAGATAAGAATTAAGGTAACTGAAAATCTTAAAAAAAATTACTTCAGAGCATGTACTAAGGCTTGGCTGATGAATATTTATTCTCTTTCTATTATATTCAGAATCAGAAAAAAAAAATTCTCCATATTTTGAATTATACCAAAGCAGTTGCTCTGGAACTTTCTAATGTGTTAGCATGTTCTACCTTCAATATAGTCATACATGTAAGTGTCTTACTATGTCTGCTAGACTATGAGAAGTGAGCCTGAATCAGTCACCTCATTCCTTTTTGGAGATAAGCTATCTCCAAAGGCATTACAACTATCTGTCTTGCATTTTAAACTAAATACAAGCTTTCATAAAAATCTCATTTGATCTATATAACAACCCTAGGAGGAAAACAGGGCAGCAATTATTGCCCCCATTTCATGGATGAGGAAACTGGCTTAGGAGAGTTAATGTGGTTTACTTGAAGCTGCATGGCTGAGCAGTTATGGACCTCTGACTCATAATTAGGTCTAGTTCAGGAAAACACATATTTACTGAGTGCTTTAAAATCACAATCTTAAATCTTCTGGTTACACCATAGGGTACAGATAGTAGACTAGCAGATGAAAAGAAAGCTAAATTTATACAGTATTTATTACCTGAGAGGTTCCTTTTTATAAGAACTTTATAGATTTATTTCATTTAGTCCCATAACAAGCCTTTTGGGGTAACACCGTTGTCATTGTCGTGTAGAGGATTATTAACTTGTACAAGATCATAGAGGCACTTTTGATTTCAGAGGCCATGTTCTTAACCATTACACATAGTGCCTCTAGAGATTCCAAACTTTGTGGATACCTTTTCTTCATACTACATGGCCTCCCATGGCAGAGTATGAATAAAAATGACTATGAATCTAGGCAAACACACACATTATCTTTCTGTGTATATGTATATACAACAAAATTTTTATGCTAAGGGACTTGAGTATGACTGATAATCTCCTTGTATATGGCTATCACCCATTTAGGCGGAGGTTAAAAAAGAAAAATCCTAGATGAGTGAGATATTCTAAGCCTGAACTTTACCTGGGGAGTAAAAAAGAAAACAAAAGTTCCCAGATTAGAGACATACCTCTCCATATTTATTTTTCAAAATCTTCCTCAAAATATCTCTTTATTTAAAAGAATCCATCAGCCTTTGCAAAGAGAAAAGGTAAAACAGACTTGAGGAAAATGTTCCCTTCTGTGTGACTCAGGAGACACGCTTCTTCTGTGCAATGCTTCACCATCAGCTGCCAAGGATGTGTGTGCAAATATCAGTCTTGCAAACAGACAATGTTTGCACTATATTGAGGCTAACTTGCCATCTGGTTATCAGATGTTTAGAGTCCACATTGTACATGTGTTTCCTCTAATGACAAATAGAATGAATGATGGGGCTCTGATAACAAGTTATGCATGTCCTGGACTGATATTACATCCTTATGTGGAGTAAAAGGAGCAAGAAATGGCTTATGTCTTACAGTGGTTAAGAAAAAGAAGGAAGTATTTTCTATGGAGCAGGTTCACATGAAATATAAACCTCTTAGTTCATAATGTAATGTATTTTTTTTCAAAATTTAGAGAATCCACTGGTGTTCTGTGCAATTATATTTCAGTATTAGGTCTAGCAGAGTACATGAACTAAATATGCAATTGCAGTAAAAAATTCTAATGATATGCATTATTTCTGAATATGCAAAGGCCAAAAGCACAATCCCAACATAATATGAATGATGTGATTGACTACTGGGGTTGCTTGCAGCCCATAACTTCAGGTAAAGCATCTGTCTCCCTCCATCAACAAGAAAAGAAACAGCATTTTCTGTTTAAAGTTAATAACTGTAACACTCCAGGATTACAGGAAAAATTTTAAATGTTTCATACAATGTGCTTCACAGATTTTACTGGAGTCCAACAAAATCATTACATAACAAATACAAGTGAGAAATTCTTCTTCATGTCTTAGTCTACTGAACTGCCTATTCATTTTTACCTGCTCCAAATCCACAATTTTCAGCCAAATGAATATCAGCAGAAATAAAAATACCCTCCCTATTTTAATATGCCATGCTCTCAATAAAAAATTTAAAAACACAGTTTAGTCATTTAATATCTTAGTTTTATATGCTTGTAATGAATGAAAGGTATTAATGTTCTTTTATATAACCTAAACTAATTTTGTAGCAATAGGCAACACCATTTATTTCTAGTCTCGATTAAATTTTTTTGGATGACTTTGAGCACTGGATCACCATCAGTGATATCAATAGAATAACATCATTCTTTAAAGAACTGTAATAATAATGCACTTCACACTGATAAACAGTAGAACACAATACACTCTTAAAGTATAATAGAAATTAATGACATTTCAGGAATTTCCAAATTTGAGGAGGTTACCAAGATTATCTATCACTCTTTACAAACAGCAACAGCTTCCTCAAAGGATTATAATGTGTGATTTCAAGATTGTGCAGATAGCTGAGAATAGATGAATGTAGTACCCATATATTGACTATAATTATCTTTCCTGTTGCTGTCCTAAAAAGGTAAACTGAACTCAGAAATGTCCTTATACTACACTGATAATCCAGGGTGCAGAGGGGCAGGGTAGAAATGAAGAAGAGGATAAACAATGCCAACAGATCTTGTAGTCAAGAGGGAAGTTATAAATGTAACTGTAAGTGATTACTATTATGTTTTGGTCAATGATCATTGAAAAATCTAAGATATAGAATGAGAGCAATTTATATCATATTTTTGTAAAAAAGAATGATAACCCACTGAAGCATTAGAGGAAAACAGACTCAAATGAAATAAGTAAAAATAAAAGAAATTAAAAAGGAGAAAGCAGAACAGAAAAGAAGATGAAATATAGCATGTTAGTCCTTACATCTGGAGAATATTTTTCTCAATTTATGAAGTGTAAATCACAGATACATTTTCCAAAAATAGTCCCCAATTTATCTGAAGATAAAATAGGCTGAAAAGGGCTCTAAACTAAGTCGGTTTTCCTCCTAGAATGTCACTACATCAAGCAATGAGACTGTGATCAAATTGTGATCTCTGTGTATTAGACAAAATATAAGACACTTAAGAAATAACATTTTCCATGATTACTTTAAGTTTTCTGCATATACTTTGAGTTTTTCATTATGATTTCTCCCTCTAAAAGCAGAGATGAGACTTATGAATTCAGTGACGCCCATGTTATAGTCTATGCTTAAGAGAGGAATTTTAGTCTGAATTCTAGATCCAAAGAGAATCTAAAATCAACCACATCCATTCTTTAAATGTTGACCATATAGCATGGGTTGAATGTCCCAAGAAGGCACTTGTCTCTATGTAGTAGTCGTTAATTCAAGAACCTAGAAAACATAATAAACTGGTTTCCAGAACAAATAATCACAATTGTGATTTAGGTCAAAAGGCTTGAAGTCCTTTGGCTATGTCAATCATTTGAAAGCTGCAATCATTAATTAGTTACAAATTGAATACCAGTATTATGAATCAGAATCTAATTATAAACCAATATATCCTAGCCAGTATCTCTTTTTTTATAGGACACCTCACCTATTAGAGAGAACAGGGTAGGAATGGAAGAGAAGAGGTAAACTAAACTCTCAGAGTTTTATACCAATCCTGTGAGGTAAATATTACTTTTCCTTCCTTTATGAAAACATGAGGGTCAGAATAATTAAGCAACTTACGCCAAAGCCACTGAGGTAAGAACTAGTAGGACAGGCATTCATGCCAGGTCTGTGTGTCTCTGAAGTTCACTTTGTAGCTGCACAGCTAATAAATATGCTCATATTTAAATGTTATTAATAATAAGAGGCAAAAATTCCTGAGTCCCTGACACTGTGTAAAGTTCTTTCTCCAAACTGCAAATAATGTTGCAGTTTATTGAGCACTCCCCATTTGTCTGAATCATTTCAATAAATCTCAACAGTTTATTATTGTCAAGGGAGTATTATTATCCTCACCTTGAAGATGAGGCTTCTAGACATAAAATGACTCCCTCCACTTCCTACCGCTGGTGAGAGGCAGAGGTGGAATTTACACCAGTTCTCTATGAACTCTCAAGCCTGTGCCCTTTCTCACTATTCCAGTTTGCCTTCCCTCCACAAAGTTCTCTTAAAAACCTCTCAGTTCAGTGGGTCATTCAGTGGTTACTTCTGTTTTCAATGGGGAAATAGGCTCAGAGAGAGTGTTACTTGCCAATATCCTATAACTAGTATAACACCAGGCAGGGTTTCAGCCCAGGTCAATCCAACTTCTGAGCTTCTTGCAACTGCACACTGTGGGCAAGGGTAAGGAAAAATCATGAAAAATTGGTGTCCCTCAAAACAACAGACCTATCATCATAGCTGTGCGATCAAATGCTCTGTCTGGAGCCTTGTTCCAAGCTAAATACATAGCCTGAAAATATCCCTGTGAAAATAACTGTGTGTTTGCTTGCTGAGTATAGTGAAGTTCAGCTGGACACCTCATCTATTAGGAGGTGCTGTCCTGAAGTGGGCGGAGTGACAAAGGAACACCACTGGAAAAGGCAGAATGGTGTGGGAGCAAGCCTAGCCAGCACAAAGCAATGTGTGAGCGGATGAGAGAAATCGCTGCACCTTGCCCACAGACAGAGGCATTGATGAACGTCCCTTGTACAATCTAGCGTTGTTGGTTAATCTCACTTTTCCAAGGACAAGATTCACCTGGGAGCATGCTTAGAATACAGGTTTGGCACTCATCTGAGATTCTGATCCAGTAAGACTGGGGTGATGTCCAGGAAACTGCATTTTATGAACATTCCAGCCAATTCTGATATGAATGGGCTGGGGACTTCATTTTGAGGACCCTGATCTAGGGGGTGAGGGGCTTTGGGTGAAACTGCCAACATTAAGCTGAAGTTCGGTCAGAAGAATGCAAGATAAAAGGTAAAGTCGCAGAAATTGGGAAATTGGATTTCTCTCTATATTTCCATTTATGCTCCACATATGCACTATAGATTGTTAGATCATTAGAGTCTAGAAGAAACAGACTCAGAGAAAGAGAAAAAGAGAGAGAGAAATGCAAGAACCAACCAAACAAAAAAGCCCAGCAGGGATTTTAATAAATAACTTCGGTTTCTATGTCATGGTTCCTTGATTTCGATGAGGATACCAGTACAGGCTCTGTCAGTACTCAGTATCCATTAGCTCATTTTAAACTTTTTTCTGATCTGTTATTAGTGAAAAAGAAAGAAGGAGAGAAAAACTCTCAAGTCATGGCTTTTCCATGAATTTCTTTCTTGGCACAGGGAGACCAGTAATTGGTTCTGATATGTGAATTCAGTTTTCTTTTTGGTTTTCATTGTTTCAGTCAGCAAACATTTGTTGAAGGCCATATGAAGAGTTCTAAATAAATACGAGGAATGTAAGATTGAACGAGATGTGTTCTTTCTACTCAGAAATCTTATCATCCACTCTCTCAATCAAACTCCCCAACTTCCTGTGTGGGTCATACTTTGCCTCTGCTCTTCTACCCACTGCAGCCTGTGTTTTCATACTATATTATTTATCAGTTTATCCAATTTTCTCTAACAAGCTACAGGTTTTCTGAGGGCAGGGACCTTGACTTTGTGGCATCATTCCCAAGCATGTTGTCTTATATAGGATGGCTTCAACAAATCTTTACAGTATGAATGAATGAAAAAAAAGAGAAACTTTTCTGTTAAGCCTAGTAACTAAACCCAAACCCATAGGCCAGATTCGTCTGCTAATGCAATTCTTAAAACACCTGCAACTTAGCACACTTCTTCATTACATTAATTGGGGGCAGACTGGTATTGGGTATGGGCTTGAAGATGAACTTGTTAGCATATTAGCCTTATTTGATTTATCTTAACCCATTAGTCCATTCATAATCAAACAATCAGACACATGCAAGAAGGGGAGGAGCACCGACACATTTGGACGGAAAAGAACAAAGAGTTGTTAATCATCAAACATATGGGCATGAATCTGGGATAATCCAAGATACAGAGGGAGAGCTGTGCTTCCAAGGATTGAGAAGGCAAATACCTAGTTATACAGACAGGGTGGGAGGACAGTAGAAATGAGAAAAAAGACCCTTTATCTGAAGCAAGTTCTATCAGTTAAAGTCACTTTGGGTTGCAAGTAGAAAATCTGCTCAAATGGATTAGCAACTAAATGAGCTTGTTAGCTCATGTAACTGGAAAAATTGTAGCTGTGAGTGGATTCCAAGTGAGGGCTAATCTGGTAGCTCCACAATGACACAGAAAATGTTTTTCTTTTCCCGATTCCCACTGTGTTTTCTGAATTTCACTTCATCCTTAAGTTGGTTTTCTTTGTGGTTTCAAGATGGCTTCCATTAGCTCTTCCGTCCATTCAGTGCTCTTGATCACATCACACTCAGAGACGGACAGGAAGGGGGAGGACACAGTGGAAGGAGGGCAGCAGGGAGGCAGAGGCGGAACGGGGAGGGAGGGAAGTCCCCAGCTGCCTAATGACATTCTTCAACTTCACTTTAATTGTGACAATATACATTTCTTGCCCAAAAGGTCTGAGTTAATCAGTACCACCAACTCCACAGAACTGAAGAAAGGGGTGGAATGGATGTGGGAAGAAAATCAGCAATATTTTCTACATCAACATTTTCTGTTTTACAATGAACACCATGGTTGTTTCTGTACATATCGTTGTGTATTAACATGAGCAGAGATTTCTGCTCCCTCAGGGTAGGGAACAAGCATACAAGTGTAACAGGGTTTAGTCAGTCAGTGATGGAAGCAGAGATTCCTTTTTACTATATTCAAGAGTGGGATATGCACTTTTAATTAAGAGATGGTATACAAGTTGGGGTGTGTTAATATTAACAGAAATAATGGCAGCTATTTATTCTAAAACAGATGGTTTAACTTGCTTTGACTCATCATTTGTTTCCATGCTTTGTGCTTGGATGAGAACACATAGGGGAAAAAAGTAGTGTTAATCAGATTAAAAGAGGGATCATTTCACATGTTTCATCGGGAATAAAACAAGTGGGCTTAGTGTGCTTTGATATATGAATTGCTTTTGTGATTCCCATAAATGTTTCCTCTCTTTTTAAATATGGTAAAGTAGAATAAAATGAGTTACTTTCCTAAGGTATGCAAACAGTATTTACAGGAGTAATATTTTTGAAGAAAAATATTTGGTAGTATAAAATCTTTAAATAATATCAAAAACTGCGAGCTGACGATTTGAGGATATTGCTTCAGTCAATCAAATTATAATATATCAGCTATGTGTTTAAAATTTTATACTGATACAAAATGTTACCAAGTTAAAGACTTCTTCAAATTGTAGAAATTTAGAACTAGAAGCGCTTTTAGATATCTAGTTCAAATCCACCCACTTACAAAGGCTTAGAGAACCTAAGAATTTAAGGTTCAAGTGACTTGCTTAAAGCCACATAGGTAATTAATGCAGACTACAGAGTGCTCATTTCTAGACTAGACACCCACTGCTTGATCTTTCCACTTTTGACACTTAGGAAATACGAAGTCACCTATATGGAACAACTGGCTACCAGCAAAAAACGTGTTACAGATTTCATTTTTGAGAAAAAATGAAATCTAGATATTTTATTTTTTAAGTCAGATTTATTAAGTCACATATCTGAACCCATATACATCCATCCAGATATAAACCTACTGATTAAGAATCTGTTAAAGTAAAACAAAACAGTGAATGAGGAAAATGCACAGCATTGAGAAAAACACGGAAAAATGAATCAGAAAACCAGTCTTATATTTGATTCACTGAGGCCAACTTCATATTACAATTCCTATTCATTTATTTTTTAATGTACTCATGTAACATATGAGGATAACGTTGAAATTGGACATAGTTTGCCACCCTTCAAAGGAGGGAGGAAAAATCAATATTAAGGAACAGTAATGATAAAGGCCATAAAATATACCATCAGTTGATAATGCATTTGTTTAATAAAGGGAAAAAATGGCTTATATATGAGTAGATATAAAAAGAGATGACATTGCTAATATATTTGAAACAGGTTGTTTGTGGAAGCTAGAAACAAAGGGATTTAGTTCTGCATGCAGAGTACAATGTGATATGGTTTATAACTGAATGGGAATGGTTTTAAATGAGAATTTTTTTCCTGTCTTCTCTTTTTGAGAAAAATCAAAACACTAGTTTTGTCCTATTTTGCTTACAGTGTTTCTGCAGCATGATTGGTACTGGAGCAGGAAAGAATAGAACATTTTAAGAACTTGAGTTAGTTCCTACAAATGGTTATAATTGCTCTTGCAAAAGAGAGCAGCCTCAGCAGGTTGGAAAATTACTGATGAGTCAACAGTGTTTATGGAACCCCCAGCTATGTGTTCAGAACAGTACCATGTAGGACATAAAATATAACGCAGTTTTTTTACCCCCTCATTGGGGCCTTTCAGTGGGAAGAGGGATATTGGAAAATAATATCAATGCACAAGGGAAGAATAGTAATTAAGTGCTTTAATTATTAAGTATGGTCCCTAAGAGCAATTACATATCAAAGGGGGGAAAGATCATTTTGAATAAGAGTAGCCTGAAGGCAAGCAAAAGGGATAATAAGATCCCAGAATCTTTCAAAATGGGAAGTGCTTTGCTTGTTCAAATTCAATGATGAAATGTTGCCTGTTTTTGAGGCTGCCCATTCCACTGTTGAGATCTGACTCCAGGAATATTTCTTTTTACATTGAGCTGAAATCTACTCTAATTTCCATCCACCTGCCTATCTTCAGCTCTCCGCCATTCCAGCTCTTCCCTGTGGCAGAATTTCATTGTGAGTGGTAATACTGCCACTCAGTAGTCTCTCTTCATCCTGTCAGCTATGATAAAGACATGGTCCTGGTATCCATCATTTTATGCTGTACAATTGGTCAAAATCCTCTCAAAAATCCAAAAATGACACAATATTCCAAATGAGTATTGTTCTTTTCAAATACAAAGGGAAAAACATTTTCCTTGATCCGGATGTTATATTTCCATAATTGCAAAACAAGAGTAGTTAGCTTTATTAGCATCTATATCATCCTATCAGCTTATATCGATCTTTAGAGAGTTTTATTTGACCTCCTCCTTGAACTGCATTTAAGCAAATTCTGAAAGAACTTATAAATATGAAGGATGCATTTAATTTGAATACAGATTTTAAAATTATTACCATTAAATGTGCCTTGTTGATTTTTGACTCATTCTCTAGCTTGGTGAGATACGGTGACTCATGACCTGACCATCCATAACATTAGCTTTTCCTCTCATATTTATTTGTGGTGTAAAATTGTAGTATTTCCAAAATCTCTTGCCTAGCCTTAGTCTATTTACATAGCTATAGGTGTTTCTTCCTGCAGCCTCAGGAACAAGGGGTGGAGAGAGGCTGTTCTGCCCTCTCTCTCTCATGTTGTGTAATTGGCCTGGCACCTGTCAGTAGCCGGGGATCTGCCCATGGAGTTCCTCCCAGAAGGGACGGGCAGGGAAGTGGGTGCGCCCATGGCTGGGGATACAGTGAGAAAATTCATATCTTGATCAGAACAATAGTTATATGACCATATACACATGTCAAAATTCACCAAACTGTACAATGATTTGCCATTTTTTATTGTATGTGTCAATTTTTTAAAAAGTGCCTCCCAATGAGACATTTCTACTAAGTACTTGTTTATGAGAACTCTTTCTTGAAAAAGGCTACATACAACTACATCAAATGACCTCACTTCAATCACACCTTTGTTCAGAAGAGCTTTCAAATATTTGTCTTTGCTTTTCATGATTTATAGAAAGCATGTGGCAGAAATTGTAATTATTACTTACTGGCAGTTGACAGGGAACTAAGCACAGAGAAACAGGGTTTCAATAGGAAGACAGCTGTCATCTCTTTAAAATTTACCAACAAAGGTTGGCCAATAGGCACTCTTCTTCAAGGCCATAAATGTAAGTATCTGATTAAGAGCACAGCCATGACTTTTTCCTGGATTGCTGACAGGCAGTTTTGCACTCATGAGCTGTGATAGATCCCTAGATTTCTGACTCATTTCCCCTGGGCTGCCTCACAGTACAGTCTGTTTTCATATCTGAGAGCCCTTACACTCAGACTGGTACCTATCTGGAGATCATAGTTTCTTTCCTTAAAATGGTTTACATGAGATATGTAATTATTCATGAAATATCTCTTTCTACACAACAATATTGCTTAGAAAATGCAATAATACTTATAGTGGGCTATAAGAATTGCTGTGCAGGGGGTAAAAAAAAAACTCTAAATAGAAGTCATATATTCCACTATAATAAGGCTCTAAAACTAGCTATAAGTGTTTTATTTGCTTCCTTTTTTTCTCCCATCCCACACCATTTTTTTTTTTGGTGGAAAGAAGTAAGCTCAAAATGTTTTAGAAAATAAATTTGAAGGCCTTAAAGCAAGAATTTTCCATTTGCTACAGTTTCTTCCAGACATATGCCCTGCCTGTTCAAATATTAAAGTAACTTTTCTGGCCTCCACCTTCCACCAACATCATTTAAATACCTTCAACATCACCACCAAAACTATTCAACAGTTCTTATATGTGAAGGACAATATATGTACATTTCTTTGGATACCTGTGTCACTATGAATGGAGCTAAAACATCTTTAAGAAATATTTATTTTTTATTCAATCATTCATTTGTATTTAATAACTTGCCAGATTAGAAAAGTGATTTGAAGTGATTAAAAATAAAAGGTATGCATACAAAGTCATAGAGATATAGAAATAAATAAAAAATAACTAAGTAGAAAAGAAGAAAATTTAACAAACACCAAGGATGGTATAATTTGATCTGAATTCACCTATAATAAAGATAAGTAAATAATTTTATAATCTGATAAAAGACAATGTCCTAAAGAGTATGTTTTTTGTTTATTTCTTATGATAGTAAACTTTTAAAATATTAAGTATACTGCTATGTCCTAAACTGATAAAACAATATTTTTTCAAGAAAATAAGGATAAATATCTTGAAACAGTTCAGTATTTTAAACTCAGATTCCTTCTAGCATCATCTACATATGGGTTCAAAGGGACCAAATATTGCTCTGTTATCTTAAATATATACTTTTATACCGAGCTACCTACCCACAGAAGTTATTCCTGTTTTTAGTCAAAAGTTTTGACTATTAAATATTTGAGAAAATTATACCAAAAAGACATGATTAACACTTTGTTCTATTGTTTTTTGCCCATCCTGTTAAACAAAGATGTTGAGTGATTTTAGAGAGCAAGAATTATATTCCAACCTCTTCCCCTACTTTTCTGTGTAATCTTGTAAAACTCACTCAGTTTCTCTGGAATCAAACCTAACTGAGTGTGATAGCTTAAAGAAACTGCAGATTGTTTTAGTAATATAATAAAGTGATACATAAGTGTCAAATAATATTGCTATCTTTTTTGAAACACACATGGCCTAGAATTCTGAAATAGCAATACATGAGGGTAAAACAGCATTACAGACTCGGTGTTGAAAAGAAAGGTTCCTGGGAGATTTTCTTTCTCATCTTTTTTATAGCAAGGAGAAATAGAAAAAAGCCTGTGTTCTTTGGAGGATTACACAAATATGAATTGGTAAAACTCGACTACTGAAATAATTCCTTCGAAACCCAGAATGTTAGTAACCAAATTCTAAAGCATGTGTTTTTTGCTTCCTTAACCTTGGGCAACTCACTTATCTCTGAAATTATTATTATATATAAAATGAGTTCAGTAATTCTTATGTCATAAGACTGTTGCAATCATTAAGTATGATAACCCTGGTAAAGCACCTGCCCCACCAGAGACACATGACGGATGCTCATCTCTTCCTTGATAGACTTTGTTACCAAATACACACATGAACCCTACCAAAAGGTGCATACAAGTTTAGGAGGTGTATATATGTTTATAAGCAGATTCATGGCTTTAATGTACTTTTCAAAGAATAGGGATTGAAAGAAAAAGTTATGTTTATTTTATCTTGTGAAGTATTTAACTCATGTTGTTTTCCATTAGCAAAAGAGTATAATTTTACGGTGGTATAAGTACAATGATTTTACATCTAAAGAAGTAAGCCAAAACAGTGATTAAATTTACTTTTATAAGTATAAATTATGCAGTACCACGCTGATACCTTGCTACTTACTAGAAACAACATTTTGACTGTCATAAATTCCCCCAACCTAACTCATTCTATGTTATGGAGCAACGATCCTACAGCTTTTGGATCTCAACACAGTTCTATTTCATTCCCCCTTGATCGGGTTTCTGCATACTGACTTTTATACTTAGCACTGTGATAACGTCTGCTCAAATTGTTTTCCATTTTTCCTGGGTGACTCAAAATGGCACAGCATTTTATTTCATGGAGCATTTCAGCAAATGCAGCTTTAGAACAAGAACTATAAAACTTAAAAAATAATGACTGTTCATCTACATATACTTTTTTCACTGTTACATTGCTCTTTTAAAACTGCCTTTCCCAGGTCATTGTCCTACCCAGTTTAGGTTCCAGGAGATTAGGGGCCATATGCTTGTCCCAAGCCTCTGGTTCAGTGTGGATCTAGAATTGGTATACTCGGCTTGAAAAGAATGCAGAAAACCCCACCTGAAACTAAGTTGCAATGTAGGGCTCAGTAGCATTGTTATTTACAACACATAAAAAATCAGAATCTTTCAGCTATAGGAATGTAATTTGGACTTTTGGTCATTGTACAAGGATGAATGAATTACTTAGATGAATAGTTGCTTAGATTTGTATAAGGTGCTTTGGCCAGGGAGGTCACCATGACAGGGTACCAAAGTTTTCACATCTGGTTACAGGTAATTTTCACTTAATCCTTAAAGCAAAGTTCCTGGGAGAACAGTCACCAACGTGTCCATTTGGTTAAATATCCTGGTACTGACAGATATTTCATTTCAAACTCACATTTAAAATGACATTTAAAAATACTGTGACCAACCAAATATTTTTTGAGCAATAACATTACATAGTTGATGTAATTGCATAGTGATGTCTGAAGTTCTAAAACTCTCGTTGTTTTTTGAATCTATATATTTAAGATTCATTTACGTGTTAATCACCTACAAATCCAGGATGTCTTACTACTTATCAAAAATTTGCAATAGGTCCTATTAGTATTTAGCTCAATGTGCCTAAGTTAAACTCAGTAAAACATCAGAGAATACTGCTAAACTGCCTAAAAGCCAAATGCATTGCATAGATTCTGGAGATGAAAAACAATATTGAGAAATTAACAGGAAGAAAAGGTATGTTTGGATTCTAATGGTAAAAGTCTGTGAAGTGGGGGAAGACTCAAGGTGGCGGCATGAAAGGTGACATGGAGAACTCCTCCCAAACCACAAATAGTACAAAAATATAGTTAAATAATACAACTAACCCTAAAACAGCAACAAGAAAGAAGGCTGAACCAGACTGCATACAGACCTCATGAACAGAGCAGACCTCACCAAACAGGGTAACGTAGGAAAGCCTTAATCCGGTGGGACGCAGGCCCTTCCCCCACCCCAGCTCACCAGTGGGAGGAAGAGAAATGGAGCAGAGAGAGGGCAGAACCTCGGGACTGTTGAGCACCTAGCACTGGAGATCTGCTTTGTGAGCAGAAGCCTATATTCTGTGGTGCTCTGGAGGTTGGGGAGCTCCGATGGGCAGAGTGCTTGGGAGACTGACATCCAGCCGTTTGTGAAGGGGGTATCCACAGCCGGCTGCTCTGTGTCAGAGGAAAGGCAGGCAGTCTGAGAGGCTTCCTAGCAGCAAGAGGGCTGCTGAAGGGGTGGGGTTTGCACCGAGCTTGCCACATGGGAGTAGGGAGAGCTGGACAAGGTTGGCTGGGTGCGCTCTGCCAAGCTAGTTGGGAACTTAGAGGAGCTTCAGGTGCTGCATCCCCCTGGCTGCCTACTCAGCTCTGAGGCCCCCCACTGTGACATGCAGCCTGCTACAACTTCCTCCTAGCCTGCCAGCACTGGTTCACAAAGGGACAGTCACTGTGCTGGTGTCAGGCCAGCCAGAGAGAGGCCCCTGCCTACAACAGCTAGAGACATAAAGCACAGAGGCTTACACACGTGTGCTTGGCCCACTGGCTCTGACACTGGACACAGGCACTGCACACGGGAATCAGGAAATAGATCTTTCCTCCTCCAAGGCACCAGCTCTGCTCCCCTATGACCCCAACCTCACTCTAGGGGCTGAGCAGCTCCAGAGACTGGAGTTTCTGCATGCTAGTGGGCAGCACACAGAAATATGAAATGTCAAAAGAACATGGTTCAGACCAAAATCTCACAAACCCCAGAAAAAGGGCCAAATGAAACTGAACTCACAAATCTTCCTGAAAGAGAGTTCAAAATAAAAATTATAAACGTGCTAATGGAGGTACAGAAAAATATCCAAGAACTCAGGAACAAATTTAAGTCAGAGATTCAATCATTAAGAAATTCCATACCAGAAATGAAACATACAATGGAGGGATTTAAAAGCAGATTAGATGTAGTAGAAGAGATGGTAGATGGAATAGAAATTAGAGAAGTAGAATACAAAGAAGCTGAGGCACAGAGAGAAAAAAGAATCTCTAAAAATGAAAGAATATTGAGAGAACTGTGTGACCAATCCAAACGGAACAATATTCGCATTATAGGGGTACCAGAAGAAGAAGAGAGAGAAAAAGGGATAGAAAGTGTCACTGAGGAGGTAATTGCTGAAAACTTCCCCAATCTGGGGAAGAAGATAGTCTCTCAAGACATGGAGGTACACAGATCTCCATGCACAAGGGACCCAAGGAAGACGATATCACGACATATGATAATTAAAATGGCAAAGATCAAGGATAAAGACAGACTTTTAAAAGCAACTAGAGAGAGAAAAAAGATCACATACAAAGGAAAACCCATTAGGCTATCATCAGACTTCTCTGCAGAAATCTTATAGGCCAGAGGGAGTGGCATGATATATTAAATGCAATGAAAAAGATGGGCCTTGAACCAAGAATACTCTATGCAGAAAGATTATCATTTAAATTTGAAGGAGGGATTAAACAATTTCCAGATAAACAAAAGCTAAGGTAATTTACCTCTCACAAACCACCACTACAGTGCATTTTGGAGGGACTCCTATAGATGGATGTATTACTAAGGCTAAACAGATGTCACCCAAGAGGTAGACAAAGAGTACAGAATATGATTCATAACAAAGAATGAATGGATGAGGAAGAAAAAGGAGGAAAAAAAAAGAACCTTTAGGTTGTGTTTGCAATAGCATATGACGTGAGTTTAATTAGACTGTTAGTAAGGGAATTATACTTGAATCTTTGGTAAGCACGAATCTAAAGCCTGTAATGGCAATAAGTACATACTTATTGATAATCACCCTAAATGTAAATGGTCTGAATGCACCAACCAAAAGACAAAGAGTTACTGAATGGATAAAAATACAAGACCCACCTATATGCTGCCTATAAGAGACTCACTTCAAACCCAAAGACATACAAAGACTGAAAGTAAAAAGATATTCCATGCAACTAATATTGAGAAAAAGGCAGGAGTTGTAGTACTTGTATCATACAAAATAGACTTCAAAACAAAGAAAGTCATGAGAGACAAAGAAGGACATTACATAATGATAAAAGGGTCACTCCAACAAGAAGATATAACTATTATAAATATCTATGCACCCAACACAGGATCACCTATATACGTGAAACAAACACTAACAGAATTAAAGGGGGAAATAGAATGCAATGCATTCATTTTAGGAGACTTCAACACATAACTCACTCCAAAGGAAAGATCAATCAGACAGAAAATAAATAAAGGGACAGAGGCACTGAACAATGTATTAGAACAGATGGACCTAATGGACATCTACAGAACACTCCATCCAAAAGCAACAGGAAACACATTTTCTCAAGTGCACATGGAACATTTTCAAGAATAGATCATATACTAGGCCACAAAAAGAAACTCAGTAAATTCAAAAAGATTGATATTGTACCAAACAGCTTCTCAGATGACAAAGGTATGAAACTAGAAGTAAACTACACAAAGAAAATGAAAAAGCCCACAAACATGGACTCTTAATAACATGCTCCTAAATAATCAATGGCTCAATGACCAAAAAAAACAGAGGTCAAGCAATATATAGAGACAAATGACAACAATAATTCAACACCGCAAAATCTGTGGAATGCAGCAAAGGCCATGCTAAGAGGGAAATATATTGCAATACAGGCCTACCTCAGGAAAGAAGAACAACCCCAAATGAACAGTCTAAACTCACAATTAATGAAACTAGGAAAGGAAGAGCAAATGAGGCCCAAAGTCAGTAGGAGGGACATAATAAAGATAAAAGCAGAAATAAATAAAATTGAGAGGAATAAAACAATAGAAAGAATCAACACAAGCAGGAGCTGGTTCTTCAAGAAAATAGACAAAATAGGTATATCCCTAGCCAGACTTATCAAGAAAAAAATGGAGTATACACACATAAACAGAATCAGAAATGAAAAAGGAAAAATCACTACAGACACCACATAAATACAAAGAATTATGAGAGAATACTATGAAAAATTATATTGTAACAAACTGGATAACCTAGAAGAAATGGACAACTTTCTAGAGAAATACAACCTCCCAAGGCTGACCCAGGAAGAAACAGAACATCTAAGTAGACCAATTACCAGCAAAGAAATTGAAATTGTAATCAAAAAACTACCTAAGAACAAAACTCTGGACCAGATGGTTTCACTGCTGAATTTTATCAAACATTTAGTGAAGACCTAATACCCATCCTCCTTAAAGTTTTCCTAAAAGTAGAAGAGGAGGGAGAACTACCAAACTCATTTTACGAGGCCAACATCACTCTAATAACAAAACCAGGCAAAGACACCACAAAAAAAGAAAATTACAGACCAATATCCCTGATGAACATAGATGCAAAAGTACTGAACAAAATATTAGCAAACCGAATTCAAAAATACATCAAAAAGATCATCCATCATGATCAAGTGGGATTCATCCCAGGGATGCAAGGATGGTACAACATTAGAAAATCCATCAACATCATCCACCACATCAACAAAAGAGACAAAAACCACATGATCGTCTCCACAGATGCTGAAAAACCATTTGAAAAATTCAACATCCATTCATGATAAAAACTCTCAACAAAATGGTAGAGAGGGCAAGTACCTCAACTAATACAGGCCAACATAATATGACAAACACACAGCCAACATTATACATAAAAGTGAGAAGCTGAAAGCTTTTCCTTTAAGATCGATAAGAAGACAAGGATGCCCACTCTCCCCACTTTTATTCAACATAGTTCTGGAGGTTCTAGCCATGGCAATCAGACAACATTAAGAAATAAAAGGCATCCAGATTGGCAAGGAAGAAGTCAAACTGTCCCTGTTTGCAGATGACATGATATTGTACATAAAAAACACTAAAGAATCCACTCCAAAACTACTAGATATAATATCTGAATTCAGCAAAGTTTTGGGATATACAATTTACAGAAATCTGTTGCATTCCTATACACTAATGGTGAACTAGCAGAAATAGAAATCAGGAAAACAATTCCATTCACAATTGCATCAAAAAGAATAAAATACCTAGGAATAAACTTAACCAAGGAAGTGAAAGACCTATACCCTGAACACTGCAAGACACACTTAAGAGAAATTAAAGGGGACACTAATAAATGGAAATTCATTCCATACTCTTGGCTATGAAGAATAAATATTGTCAAAATGAGCATCCTGCCTAAAGCAATCCACAGATTCAATGCAATCCCTATCAAAATACCAACAGAATTCTTCAATGAACTAGAGCATATAGTTCTAAAATTCATATGGAACGACAAAAGACCCTGAGTAGCCAAAGCTATCCTGAGAAGGAAGAATAAGCAGAGGGAATTACACTCCCTGACTTCAAGCTGTACTACAAAGCTACAGTAATGAAGACAATTTGGTACTGGCACAAGAACAGACTCATAGACAAGTGGAACAGAATAGAGTGCCCAGATATAATCCCAAGCATATATGGTCAATTAATATATGATAAAGGAGCCATGCATATACAATGGAGAAATGACAGCCTCTTCAACAGCTGGTATTGGCAAAACTGGACAGCTAGATGTTAAGAGAATGAAACTGGATTACTGTCTAACCCCATACAAAAGTAAACTCAAAATGGATCAAAGACCTGAATGTAAGTCATGAAATCATAAAACTCTTAGAAAAGACATAGGCAAAAATTTCTTGGACATAAACATGAGCGACTTCTTTATGAGCATATCTCCCCAAGCAAGGGAAACAAAAGCAAAAATGAACAAGTGGGACTATATCAAGCTGAAAAGCTTCTGTACAACAAAGGACACCATCAGTAGAACAAAAAGACATCCTACAGTATGGGAGAATATATTCATAAATGATGTATCCGATAAGGGGTTGACACCCAAAATATATAAAGAATTCACGCACCTCAACAAACATAAAGTAAATAATCCAATTAAGAAATGGGCAGAGGACATGAATAGACACTTCTCCAAAGAAGAAACTCAGATGGCCAACAGGCACATGAAAAGATGCTCCGCATCACTAATCATCAGAGAAGTGCAGATTAAAACCACAATGAGATATCACCTCACACCAGTGAGGATGGCCAACATCCAAAACACAAATAACAAATGTTGGCAAGGATGTGGAGAAAAGGGAACCCTCCTACACTGCTCATAGGAATGTAAATTATTTCAACCATTGTGGAAAGCAGTATGGAGGTTCCTCAAAAAACTCAAAATAGAACTACCATTTGACCCAGGAATCCCACTCCTAGGAATTTACCCTAAGAATACAACAGCCCAGTTTGAAAAAGACATATGCACCCCTATGTTCATCGCAGCACTATTTACAACAGCCAAGAAATGGAAGCAACCTAAGTGTCCATCAGTAGATGAATGGATAAAGAACATGGGGTTCATATACACAATGGAATATTATTTAGCCATAAGAAGAAAACAAATCCTACTATTTGCAACAATATGGATGGAGCTAGAGGGTATTATGCTCAGTGAAATAAGCCAGGCAGAGAAAGATAAATATCAAATGACTTCACTCATCTGTGGAGTATAAGAACAAAGTAAAGCCTGAAGGAACAAAACAGCAGAACACTCACAGAACCCAAGAATGGACTAACAGTTACCAAAGGGAAAGGGACTGGGGAGGATGGGTGGGAAGGGAGGGATAACAGGGGAAATGGGGCACTACGATTAGCAGACATAATGTAGCTGGTGGGGACAAGGGAAAGGCTCTATTTATAGAGAAGACAAGTAATGATTCTATAGCATCTTACTACACTGATGGACAGTGACCATAATGGGGTTTGTGGGGGGAACTTGATAACAGGGGGTATAGTAACCATAATGTTGTTCAAGTGATTGTACATTAACAATACCAAAATTAAAATAAATAAATACATAAACAAACAAAATTTTAATAAAGGTCTTTGAAGTGGAGCTCCCAGTGTGTTTCTTCTCCACAGTTAGCTTTACTTTTCAATTCCTGGGGAAAAAAAATCTAGGAATTTATCTTCTGGTCCCCAGTCTCTCGATCTTTCCCACAGTTTCCCTCAGCCTTTCTTGTTAAGATCACCACTGACTTCCTCATTTCCAGCTCCCGCAGAGACCTGTCGATTCTCAGCCCTCTGTGCCTTTCTGGAGCATGTGGCCTTGCTGATGTGCTCCACTTGGGAGGCTTCCATTAAGCCACACACTCCTGAATTTCCTCTTACTTTGATGATTGTTCTTTCTCAGATTCCTCTTCTTGTTTTCTTAAGATTCTGCCTTTGAGCCTTTTATTTTCTCTTTCTCTTGTCCTACATTTATGGTTCCAACTATCACCTCTATATGAATGGCTACTGTATCTGGCTATGGTGTCTCACGTTCATGTATGTTTGTTTGCTATAATATCAACCTTATGTTGAGAGTACTTTAAACATATTTAAAGTACTATCTGGATATTCAGGTAGTGCTTTAAATGCATTAATTCTGTTTTAAATTGGCTCCTCTTTCATTGTATTCCCAATTTCTCATAATAGAACCACTATCTTCCTAGGTACCGGGGTAAACCCTCCAATTTACCCTCTGTTGCCTCCATCTTCACCATAATGTAATTTAGTTTCAATTTCTGATCAATTAATATAGTCTATTTATGATTTGTCCCATCATATAAACTTTTACTCCTATGTTCCTTTTTCACATTCTGACTTCTTTGTATAGTGTTCAGAAATCTCTCAACTGGTCTTGCCTATCCCATTTTCCACTCGATTGATACAGTTTTCAGATTGAGCCCTAGGAAGCCTAACTGTGGTAAGAGCACCCTCTGGCTCAAAACCTGCTAAGACTTTCCATCCTCTACTAAATTCTATCTCTAAAGACCTTCACTTGGCAGTAAGGGTTACAAACTATGTTTCAATTGTGTATCAAACCTTTCCCTTCTCCAAAGACTATGACCTCGCACTTGTCTTCAAGTGGGATAGTATCTCCCAGGAGGAACTTGGAAATGTCTGCAGACATTTTGGTCATCACAAAAACTGGGCTGGGAGGTAGTGACTGTGTATTTAGAGCCCTAGATTCTGGATTTTCTGGCATGCAGAGCCCCACCGCTGTGTCTCACACAGCAAAGAATTATTCTTCCCAAAATGCCAGGAACTCCCCTGTTAAGAAACAATGTGGCTTAGACAGATTCGATTATTCACTTTTAATGATTTCCGTTATATACTTTTCCATCAACTCTGCTGAGAATGCCCTTTTCATATTTTCCCAAATGTTCAAATCTTGCTTATCCTTTAAGGCCTATAGAAAATGTCACTTTTGTGAGAGCTGTCCCTGAATCCCCTGACACGAATATCTAACTTCCATTCCAGGACTTTCATACCCCTCCCTTATTCCATTTTGTTTCCAGCTGGATAATACATTCTCCCTTCTCATTAGAAACTTCACTTAAGCAAAGTTCCATCTTTGCTTCCCTTTATGACTGGAACATTGCCCAGGCCGGCATAGTTCACAGTTACAGCACACACCATAAGAGGAAGTGAGGGCTCTACCATAGTCTCTCTGGCTTGTGATTAAATTCTTGCCTCAGCCTACATGCTAAATCATACTTAGTCCTGTCTTCTTACTTTTAAGTCATTACATAATTTCTGACCCCTTTTCCCTACTTGAATTTAATGGCTATGACTTATCTTCCACAACTTAAGTTTCTTCTTCTAGGAAAAATCACCTAAGATTTTCTTAGATAAAGCCCGCCCTGGTTGAACCCAGACATTATCCCTAAGAACTGCTCCAGTGGGTACCCAACACATCTTTTATCCCTGTCTCTGGCTCACTCCAGCTTCATGGATGTTCCCAGTATGTGGTGAGTAAATATTTATGGAATGAAGGGGTTCTTGGAGTGAGTGGAAGGCAGTGCCTGACTGTAATTGGGACAGGATACAGAACAATGATAGTGCAGTAACACAGAGCTTAGTTTCCAGCCTTGCAAAGCAACTGTGTTCTTAGCTGTGCTCAAGCATTGTCTTCCCACATAAATATCATGACACCACAGGGAAAAGACTGATCTAAGGCTTCAAGTCTGAAATCACCCTAGACAGTCTTGAGGATTAACCATTTGATTGTGATCAGCTTTAAAAAAATAAACAAAAAAAATCACCTCATTTTAGTCTTTTTATAGTTTTACAAGGCTCTTGGTTTGCAGAATTTTAGAGTATTTTTTCCATTCTCTGAAAAGAAAGAAATTAGGTATAATTGTAAGAGGCTCCCATGAGAGTCTTAAGAATATGATTATTTCAAATTAATTATTTGGGTCCTATAATTTTATTTAGTTGCCAACAAAATATCCATCATCATCATCATCTACAGAAGATGAAAGAAAATACATATGCTTCCTCAGAGCATGATACTTAGAAAATTAAGTGCTTTCCATTCATAGACATGCCACCTTCTCAATCACAAAAACAAACAAACAAAACCCCCATACAAATCAGGACATGTGCTTCCATCTGAAAGAGAGAGCCCAGTGTCCTTACTGAGGCTAAATACAGGAACACATCATAAGTTGATCAGCACAGGCTGCTGTTGTAACAAAACAGCCCTGTCCATGCAAAGGGAGATAATGCCAGTCATGTCACATGACTTGCACTCAAGCAGACAAAATGTTACATGGAGACCTTTTATCACTTTGGTTAGAAATCAGGAGTTTCTACATCTCCCAGAAAGCAAAGAAGGATGAGAAATAGTGCTGGCTTTCACCATCTCCCTGCCAACATCTACAATGTAAAATAAGTCCATGCAGATATAATCATTCATTCCACAAATATGTACTGAGTGCCTATTTTGTATCAGGCATTATTTGTAGGATACATCAGTGGACCAAAACTCCTGCCCTTGTGGAAGTTACATTTTTCCATGTTTAAATATGAATACAGGAGATCTCCAGTGCACACCCTGCCCTGTGACTTTGTTCTTTTTATACCTCACAAGCTTCTATGTCTGGTACAATTTGGACTTCCCTTCCGGTTTTCAAAACATCCAATATACAACAGTTTTAGAAAGTAATTATATATTTCCAATAAGCAACTTATAAAAGTAGATCTCCAAGCACATCACTGAAAATCAAGTAGATGCCTCTGCAAGCTGTTTTTAGCTGTCAGGTCACTGGATACCAGCTGATGAGGGGGATAAACCACAAAGAAGATATAACAAAGCTGTACCAGATAGTGACTCAAAAATGACAATGATTAGAAATATGGCTTGATTTTGGAAAATCTAAGCATTTGTGAGAGTTTGTCTAATTGAGTTTGTCTAATTTCCATAGGGAAAATATCCTAGGTTCTCACCACACTTTTTATGAATTAAAGAATCTTACTCACAGAAAGAACATTTAAGACCATCTCATACCTCTACCGCCCAATAGTGAAACTCTCTTTCCAGCATTCTTTTTCTCTTCTCTTTTCACAAGGCACAGTCTATTTGGCTCTTGTTTAAACACATCCAGTGATTAGTTAATAGCTCACTATGGCTTAAAAAATCTCATTATTTTTATGCCTAGCCCTTAAACTGCAGGGCCTGAATTCATCGTGGTATTCTATACATCCCCATGCCAAGTACATTTCACAAGCTAAGCATAAATCATTTTAAAACTGTATGATGGTCCCCATGTCATGCTACTGACTTGTATCGTTGAGTCACCTAAATTAGTACTTTCAATTTTCTTGATTTTTCAGGCCATCTGTAATTTTGAAAGAAGGAGGTAGAGAAAGGAAAATAAGTAATGTAGGGTTGGGACACTTTTGTTTTGCCAATTAAACCAATAACCATATGAAAAGATATTCATAAATCAAATATTCTGATGGATATCAAACAAGTACAAAGAACATAAATTTCTGATAAAATTTTGAATAAATTTTACTTTATGAAGAAAGCTAACTATACTGAATTAATTTCACTATAGACCATGAAAATACTTTCATGGACTAGTGTTTGTAATTCATTGAGCTAGATAACAAATTCCCCTGTTGACTCCTGGTGCCTGAGGTGCTTATGATGAGCAATGCTTTTCCTATCCACTTATGCAATAGATTTTACTTAACCTAAGGCCCTGACTTTATATTTACCTTTATTAAATTTCACTTTAGGAGCTTTCAAACATTAGTCTAAATTATCAACATACTTTAGAACTTTGAAGCCTATCTCTCTTATTTTTGTGCCATATGCAAATATAAAATGTTTATTCTAAAATATCCTTTCAAGTCACTTGTTAAAATGGAACTAGGGTCAAAACCTGTAGAGAGCTTTATCCTTTCACCTGGTTGAGTTCAAACAGCTATAGCACTTCAGCAATGCTATCATCCAGATCACACTTTTTTCCTTTATACAAAAAACAGAACCAATAGAGGATTTCAGGATGGAGATCCTTGCAATAAAGGTTTGTATTGTAGGCCAACTTCTCACCCAAGGCTTTTACCCTCTGAACAACAGCCTGGTCAATTGGTCACCCTCCGTGTGTTTTAATGTCTTTGGCATTGAGAAACTCCAAATCCCTCCTTCTCAATAAACTCCAATCCCTTTCAGGATTGCTGTATTAGAAAACTCATTCTATATTGAGATGAAATTTGTATCCTGCAAGCTCATGTTCAAAGGTTGTAGTTCTGCTCCTCAGGGACTTTCAGCCCAAGTCTTCACATCATCACCTTTTAAAGATTCAAAGACATTTATCATGTTTCTCCAAGTCTTACCTTTTCCTGCCTAGAAATTCCCCATTGCTTATATGAGTTTTTCTTATGACATAGTTTCAAGATGTGCCATTATTTCAGACATCCTCTACTAAATATGTTCAAGTGACCTTTTTCTTAATGTGACACATATAACTGGGCCAAGTATTATTAGTTGTAGTCCTTTTAGACACAGTAAGAACCAGGATGATCCAATCACTGGAACCTAGGTTAATTCAATCTTATTTAGCAAACAGAAATTATGTGTTCCTACTGTCAGTTCCTCCTGACCATGTGTTTTCTCAACTTGACTCACTCCAGAATCAATCTGGAAATTTTTTAATTGGTTGATTTTGTTTAGAAATTAATAAAACACCTAGTTCTGGTTAAATTAAGAGTCCTAAAAGAAATGGAATGTAAAAGTATTGCTCTCTGGTCTTCATTCCCAATCACACTTCTTGTAAGTAATCACTATTAAAATTCTCATAGGAATTGAAAAATTTTCTATGCCTACATAAACATATGGCTCAATCTGTCTCCTTTTTCTCACATAAATGAGATAATATACATACTCATCTGAAATTTGCCCTTTTCACTTGTCTTGGGTATCTTACATCTCAAAACATATATTAAGCTGATTTAACTACTTTAAACAGCTTTTAACATTTTCTGCAAACAGCCATTTTGGTTGGTTCTAACTTTTGACATTACAGTTAAAGCTTCAAAAAAACCTTACAGGCTTAAGTGCATGCATGCACATATAAATTGCTGGATCTGGAATTAGTGGACCTCAATGTATGTGCATGTTTTATTTCAACATTTATTGAACTTACACACATACACACACAACTGGGGTACATCCAGACTTACTAATTCTGAATTCCAGGATATACTACATAAAAGAATATACAGTTTAAAAGTAATTTTAGTACAGAGAAGGTTGGGAATAAGTTTTCAAACTTACTCTTTGCTGAAAAAATATTAAATCATATTAGTGTTTCTGACAGCTATACCACACTGCTGATTCCAATTGAGATTACTATCAAGTAGAACCTCTTCACCTTTTGCAATTTGTTTTATAGTGACCAGTGTCTATGGTTTGATGTTTATAGTTATTATATTTCATATGGATACTGAGATTTAGTCCATATTCTAGAATATCCAAATTCTTTGTGACTGGATTCTTTTAGCTAATACTTTTCCTGTATCCTCTTATTGTTAACTGAAAATTTTAAGAACATTATTTTATCATTTTGTCCAAAATCACTAATAAAACACTGAAATGAGATAGATCAAGAACACATTCAGTTTAGCCCATCAGTAGAAGTCTCACCCTTGGTTAGCAAGTACACATTAATAAGCCATTTTAAGGACTTTTTGTCATCAGCTACAACTCAAACTAATTATACTGTAATTTTTTTATGTTGTCAAAAGAAGACATGCCCCATCAAAAAGAGTATCACAAGAGCTGTTGCCAAAAGTTTTGCTGCCCTCTCTAAATATAAAATGATTTATTATTCTAGAAACCCTATCATTCCATTCATTTACACATTGAATAAATATTTATTGAACATTCGATATATGCCACATTTCTACTGCACACAAGGGATAGAAGTAGCAAGGAAGGAAGACTAAACCATTGCCTCCATGAGCTTTATGTTTGACTGAGGTAAATATACAATAAAACATAACAATCTAAAATATAATTTCGGGTTGTGATAGAGACACTGAAAGAAATAAGTATGATCACATAATAAGGTAAAGCTGGAGGAGTGATTTAAGGAGACTGATCTTTGAGAAGGTGATGTTTGAGCTGAGTCCGCATGAACTGAACAAACAGGAGCTATCCATATGGCCATATGGAAAAGAGCACTGGGAGATCACCAAGTGCACACTCCCTTAGGTGAAAAGGAGCTTATTTTGATCTAGAAATCGAAAGGCCAAGGTGCAGAGATTTTATAAGTGAAAAGGAAATTGATATGGGGTGGGGCTGAAAGCTAGGCAGTACGAAGTTCATATATTTCTGAGTAAGCCATTAACACCATGTTTGCATTTTACCATAAAAAGCTAAGGAAAGCAATTGTTATGGTAAACATCTTTAAAATTTTACTTTGCTTTTTATATAGTTACTAGATTAGAAAGATATGAGTATAAGCATGGAAACAATACAGGTGATATTTTCTGTAGTTCAAGATGAAATGATGGTGGCACAGGCTAAGATGTTGATAGATAAGATGGAGAAAAGTATATAGACTTAAGATGCATATTTGTGGTAGAATTGATAGGACTTGTTACTGGATTTGGTAGGAAAAACAGCCATTAGACCTCATTAGAATATGAGCTTCACAAAGACAAGGAATTTTGTCTGTTGTTTTCTTTACTACTTTTTTCCCCAGATGTATAAACAATGCCTACCACATAGTATTGTCCAATAAGTATTTACTGAATGAAGAAAGGAAACCTCCAGGTTTTGTCCCAAAGAAACTAGGTGAATGGCCATTCCATTTAACTAAAATTGGTAAAACTGAAGAAGTAGCAGAATAAGATGAGGTTGGAAAAATACGGAATTCCATGTTAAGTAATTTAAGTTTTAGATGTCTTCTAGATATCAAAGTAGGAATGTCAAGGGGAAAAAATAGATATTTGAGTCTTTAAGAGAGAAGTAAGGCCAGGAGAGAAAAATTTGGAAGCCATCAGCATATAGTTATGAAATTTATTGTAATAAATCATAAAAATCTAGAGTCCCCAAAGTTTATAAAAAATACCTGACTATGGAGATACACAAAGTGTGTTTATTAATGTAAAGATTCAGTATCTTAAAAGAATCATTATTTCCTAAAATAATCAAAATCTAAAGCATTTTAACAATTAAAAAATGTCTAACATGTATTTTCATGCAATTTGATAGATTGATCCTGAAGTTTATGAGAAAGAGCTAAAAGTAAGAACAGCAACAATTTAAAGAAAAAAATCAAGGTGAGAAAACTTGCCTTTAAGATATTTAGCATAAAACCACATTTAAGACATATAATATTGTTGCTGGGATAAAGTAGACCAGTGAAACAAAACAAATTCCAGAAACTTTTATACCTTGAATCATATTTCAATTCATCTATCAAACTATATTTACATATAGAATATTAGTAAAAAATTACACAAACTTGATATGTATGTATTATATATGTAATATGTACAGTGTATTATATAAAATATGTGCTACATATATATTTATTATATATGTGAATAGTATATAATACATATATGTGTGTACGTATATATATAAAACTATGGGAACATTTAAAAAGCACATGTGTGTATGAAATAGTAGCATTCCACATTAATTGGGAAAGGATCAACTATTTAATACATGATGGTGGACTAGTTAGTAGCACTGTTGAAAAAAAATGGACCTATTCAGATGAAGTAAAGATTAAATGTTAAGTAACAATACTTCAAACTTTTTTAAAGAAAATGTGGGAACTATATAATGGTTTTTATTGGAAGAATTTTTTAAGGCACAAACTAATAAACCTGGTCCAGGATAGGTACTCAAAAATCTATTAAAAGAATTAAAAGATAAAGCATATGTTTACATTAAAGTTCTTAAATTCCCTGTGGTTAAACTATTACTTTAAAAGTTAAAAGCTACAGTCAACAGATGTTTTTAACAAATCTAAGCAATGCAACATCAACCACAACAAAAAAGATAACCTGACTAAAAATAGGCAAAGGGTTTGAGCAATTCACAGAATTAGAAAGCCAAATGGTTAATAAACCCCATTTGAAAAAATGTTCTCTTCAGTAATCAGGAAATTATAAATTAAAACCAATGAGATATATTTAATACTCTTCAGATTCAAAAGACATTTTAAAAAGTGACAGCATCAAGTGCTATTCACATGCAGAGAAACGAGAATTCTCACAGACTGTTGGGGGGAATGTAAGTGATTTGACCAATTTAGAGACTGCATTGCAGTACTCAGGTTCTCTGTGAGATCTCATAAAAAACTGACATCAGTTATGAAATCACAGTTTCAAGTCCTCTAGACTTGACTTCTTCAGCCAGCGTGTACTTGTTAATCAGCATTAAGTCCTAAGAAGCAGTCTCCCATACTGTTTCTTCAGTATTCTTAAAGATGAAATTGTCAGCCAGGCAAGTCAGGAATTAACACATACTCTACTTTTAGTAAAATGAGAATCTTAGCAGAGGCTTGAAGTCTCTACTCATTGTTATACGTCATAGCATTACAACACTTGTGGTCTTTATTAGGAAATAATTACTCATATTATTTCTTGATTTTCTAAGACGAGGTGTTTAACAGTGCCCTTATGTGTATCCTGATTCATGGCTTCAAGACTATTAGTCATCTAGAAATAATTCCCTAAAAATGTTCTGCTCTTCAGATCTTAATAAAATTCTGAATTTCAGACAAGAAAACATTTCTTGATTTTTTTCAGACTTACGACTTCTTATGATAAAGGGTGGAGGGGTGTTGGGAGTTATTCCTTTCACACTGTTTGAAATTTCAAAATAAATTGTGACTAAAAATATATCACATCTATTGGACAAAGCACTGTTTTGATTTCAAACTATACCCTTCACTTAAAAGATTCTGATATGGTCCCCTAGGGGAAGTTACAAGAACCAGGTGCTAAGAACTGGGTGCTTAGTAAAAAATAAACCAAATCTTAGGAGGCATCATCTTCTGTGTTTAAAATAAGTGTTTTAATGTTATATGTATAAAAGTGTGAAGCATTATATTTATATTATACATTGTATATTATATAGAATTATAATTATATTTTATATATATATATTATAACTATATATATAGTCACATGTATATAGTTTAATGAAAAGATAACTTAGTTATCATACCTGTGGACACAAGGTTTCCAGGTGATTGGCTGCGATTTTGACAATTTTAATCCCATCTTCATTTGCTGACATGGAACAAGCAAGATTTGCCACCTAAAATACAATCCAAAATAAAAGAAATTATTTCAGATTGTCAAGCAAATGCAGAAACATCTGTCATACTAGACAAGTAGGAGCATGTACATATTTATTGAAAATTTCAGTGATAAACAGCAGCATTCTCATAAATGTCACTGGCATCTGTTTTATGGAGTTATTCAGAGAATCTACTAAAACAAATAACAAATCAGAAACTTAGGGAATTGTTTAAAACAAAAGGGAAGACTGGTGAGTGAATCAGTAAACCCTATACAGTCTCTTGGTATCAACATCTAGCCCATAATAAGATGCTGACTATAATGATTTCCTATGGGACTGAAAAAAAAGGTTTGTCTATGGACTGAATGCTAATAGGTCCTTGGAAACTCATATGATCGTGGTTTAAGTTTGTAATTGGTTTATTATTTCCCAGAGGTCTATTATGCATACTTAAGTTGCATTAAGCATGACTATTTCTTTATTCATGTTTTATTCAGCATCAAATATTCTACAAACCTGAGCAAATAAAAGATAATCATATTCTTCTTCCTGTTCTTGATTTTCTACTACAACTCCATTTCCAGCAGTCAATTTGATTCAAGCAAATGCTATATGTACAAATACTTTCTTCATACGATGACAGAGCCATGAGAAAGAGTATTAGATTCTGTTCCTTTCCTTTGTCAGTCTTATTCAAAATTCCTCTTGCTAGCAACTGAGTGTTTGTTACAGGGGCAGCATTTTCTCTGGTCTACAAGATATCTCACTGCCCTCAACACTGCAAAGAAATCTCTTTTCTATAATTATTTTTCTGACTTTCCTAATGTCTCCGCTGGTTATTATATACTTTAACACATTGCACTTTTTACTGCTCAAATCCAAAGTGCATTCAGTTGGAGAGAAACCACATGCTAGCTTCATGCAGTGGGAGTGAACAACAAATATATCTTAGGATCACTGTTTGTAGAGTACCAAAAAATGTTACCTAAATGGATCTATATTCTTCGCCCTTTTACAGCATTATGTTTAAGATGTCAATAGTGAAACAACTCTTGGGTTCGCATTTACATATAATGAAATAACAGCCATACATTATTTAACTGTGGAAGGGTATTGTTCATTTTATTAATGTACATGGAAATGGCTTACTTGAAAAGGTCTTTTGTTGGCTTGAAGATCATTATGCTTCAACTTTTATATCTGACATATAATTAGCACATTTGTGAATCATCTGAAAAGGGCAGCAGTTACTGTACTTCTTTCCCTTACTCCCCAGACCCAATCATAGAAAGTAGAATTCAGCAGTCTAACTGCTTTAAAATGTCTTATGATAATTTGCATTGTGCTAGCAGAAAATATTTACCAGTAAATTTGAGCACTGTTTTAAGTAAAATGCAATAATTAAAAATTATTGACTCAATCTTTTAGTCAAGTCAGATGAAGGCTGGTTAATCCAAACTTTAAAAATTACAGAAAAAAAGCCCCATACACTTTTTTTTTTTACTTTATTTATTAATGTAGCATCTTTCTCTTATTTTCCCTTTTAAAAACAGACAATCTTATTTTGGATATTTGCTGGCCACCATGTTTATTATAAGCCAATTCAGTGACTAACATAATATGGAAATCATCCTAAACATGAAATTTTTGTTTATATTAGCATACTTAAATTTTATAAAACTCAATAGAAAATACAACACAACTAAAAGTTTTCTGCTCAATCAGTGATCATACCAACACTCTGTCTTCCTTCATTCAGACATACCTGAACTTCTGCTCACCAGAACTGTTCTGTCAGGTACAATTTCTAGGTAATCGAGTACTATTTCCAGATTAAGGCATGTACAGTTTAGTGATATTTCGTACAAAAAAATTTGAATGTATAAGATAGCTAGTGTTCTGTGACAAAACAGAAAAGTGATAGGAATAAAATCTCTTTACACTTCTAATCTGAGTGATTTGTGACATAACCCAAAGTCACATCAATGTGTAAATGAAGGCCACATTTCTTCTAACAATATTCCTCAACTCTATGTAGCTCTTTAGGAAGTCAAGTATGTTGCCAAGCACAGCATGAAGGAAAAGCCCTGCTAGTCAAGAAAGCAACATGTAAATAAAATATTTGGTAAAGTAGCTTGAGGTATTTAAATATCTGACATCTTTTGTATATCTAACTTTGACAATGTTTCAAAGTCTTTGTAAAGCTTCATTATTAAAGAGATCCTTGTGGAAAGTATCTGTCCACTAAGGGAAATTAGGGCATAGGGAGGTTTTGGACACAAACAGATCTGGATTTGAAGCTGATTCCCACAATTGATAAGCTTTCTGACCAATATTAAATTCTCTGAGCCTACTTTGTCACCTGAAAGTGGACATGATAATACCTGTCTCGCTAGCCAGCTTTGTGATTTGAATGAGATGGTGTGTGGAGATGGCCTGATATTTGTTAGCCCTGATGGTGTAATATTTTCTTCCAGCTGATCTTTCTCCTAATGCAGGGTGAGAAACAACCCTCACTCTCTCAAGAGGTTTTAAAGAAATAAAACCTTAGGGACCTAAGAAATTTGAAAAAAAAAAATGTCTAATCCAAGAGCCACAAACTCAAGTCTTTTCAGTACTCATCCAGCAAACACCGAATCTAAATGTAACTCAGTGGTTGGGGTGGGCTGGTGGGTGTGTATGCCCTACATAAATGCATTAGAACTCATTAAAACAAGATTAAATAAAAGGAAAAACTCACTGCCTTGACCAAACTAGTAGTTTGTTGGCTTACTTTAGTTCATAGGTCACCAGCTTATAACCTCTGACCCAATATTCTAATCTTCTATTGTATAGATTGGAAAACAAAGTCAAACAGAGAGAAGAAACATATTCAAACTATCCAATGACAGGCAGACTATTAACCAGGGATATGTGTGTGGTCTTTATTGCACCCTGAGTTAATGTACAGACAAAGGTTCCTGCACTGAAATAAGTGACCAGACTCTTTACTGATATTGTGCCATATACTTAGCTAAGCCCAAGAAAAACAGTTTAAATTACCTTAAACAAATGGGATCTAATGTTCTCAGGTAAATTCACAAGTTTATTAAAAAGAGAAGGCTGGGACACAGTGCTGTTTCACTTTCACAAGAACACTAAACTACATCACTAAGTTCATTACTAATACTGTAGCTAATAGTTGCAAAAGTCAAATAAACAGGAACATGTTATCATGTTACTGAGAGGAGAGTGACTTTTTTACATGAGTACTTCTCACACAAACCTCTTTCCTTTACACCATTTCTGGCATCTACGATGTATGACCCAATCTAGATCCTTTAAACCTGACTAAATTAACTAACATCTGGTCTATTAAAAAAAAAAGAAAAGCTGTAGACAACAAAGCCTGGCCAGATGATTCCTGAACTAATTCACATTTATTATCATCCTGCTGATGTTTGTTCTTCTCTTCTTGGTTCCTAGTTCAAATTCTGCATACCAATTTTGTATGTTCCTGCAATTTTATTTTCTGGACTTCAGTTCTTGCCTTTTGCCTGGCATAGAATATGGTAACCTTCATTCCCTAACCCTTGGTCTTACGTGAGAAATTCCCTTCTGTGGAACCTGGCTTCATAGAAGCTTACCAGCTATAGTTAGTCCTGTCTCTCATGTACCATCAAGGTCAGGGAGATGGCCACACCTGACCAAAAAGAATGACTAATGGCAGATCCAAGGACAGCTATAAAAAAAGATATTTGGGGATTGGGAATTTTTTCAATGATCTTTAAATCAGTCTCCCATGCTGTAGAGGCTTATCTCTGCTTTTCACCATTCCTTTGTTCTGATCTGGTAAAGAGATTTTATCTTAAAAGTATTAAATACCAGAGCATGCTATATTTTAACATCCTAATATCAAGTTTTGTTTGAAACTTCAAGAGCATTAGTTGTCCCCTCTGTCATTTTAGACACCTGAAATGGTATTGTTGCTAGGAATGAGCTCACTCTTAGGACAGTTGCTCATCATGCATCATTCAGTCTGTCACTAAGGAATTCTCTCACAGATATTTACTGTGATATGATTTCTCAATAACATGAAACAAACTTTGATGCTTGGTGAGATTTCCATTGTTACACATTCATTATTTATATATAGTTCACATAGCTAATTGTAATATCATGACACTGCATCCTAGCTCTCAGTGGGAGAGAAAGGTCACTGTCTCATTTTCATTCATTTTCCTATATGGCAGATGGTCAGGCAACTCCTGTGTAAACACTTTCAGAGACAGAGAATTACAGAAATAGAATCATCTCTGACCCTTCTTCATCAGAAAAGAAGAAAATTTCTGAATTACATATAATATAAGCATAAAGGTAAGTATCATTAAGTTATGCAGGAAGAATACTTGAGGAAAGAAAGCCTTTGGTTCATTAAACTTAATTGTCCTATGTTGAATACTGTCTGACTGTGTATGTTTATTGGTAACATCAAAATCTGACAAAGCTGTAGAAAAGATACAAATGAACACAAGCTAACTTTCGGTAAGGATACAGAAGCAATATAACTCAAATGAGTTCTTTAACTTGATATTTGCAAAGGAGATTTGGCTTTCTTTCTAACTTTAGAGAAGAATAAAGGTTCACAAAAGCTTGTGAAGAGGCATGAAGAAGAAAAAGACAGGCCCATGTCCTTTAGTCATACTAGTAAATAGCAAAATTATAAGTCATTGGCCAAATCACTGAAAGAACGTACATGAGAAGTTCTTCAGGCTGGTGGAAGATAATCAGAGTTGGATTGGATACTCTGAGTTGCCATTGAGATATATAACTAGACATAACCAATAGGTAGTTAGGTATTTAGTTAGGAGGGGTCCACAGGGGATATGAATTAGAGAATCCCTAGCTTACCAATAGTGATCGGACGTGATTGTGCAGGGAACAAATATTCTTAGAAGAGTATCTAAGGTACCAATATTTATTAGGCAGACAGAAGAGGATAATTCTATGATGAGTCTTGGGAAAAAGTGACCAGAGATGGAGGTTACCCACAATACTCCGATGTCATGGAGGCTGGGAGAAGAGAAAGTTTCAAGAAGATGGTCTCAAATGTCAAATATTGAGAGGTCAAGTTAAGTAAACCCTGAAATCATCCATTAATTCAGTCAACAGAGAGCCATTAGTAGAGTGCTTGGGTAAATGATGATGATCAAACCAGCCTCACATGGACAAAGGACAGTGTAGGTGGTTAAGTAGTGCCATGTGCCCTGTGACTCAAAGCTGAGAGGTAGAGGCCTCCTCAACAACACTCACTCTCCCATTCCCATATCTATCCATCTCTGCTGATTTCACCTCTCAAATATTTCCTGAATCGTCTATTTTTCTTGCTCCCATCCTAGTCAGGTTACTGTCAGTTTTTTTTTTTTCATTCTGTGTTCAATCTTAGCTTTTACTCATAGCCACTGTACCTTCTCTACAAAGTGTCCACCATACTACAGGTGACTTTTTTTCAAATGCAAATTTTATTCCCCCATCATCTCCCCATCCTCACACCATATCCCTTTCCCTACAAAGTCCTATATAGCCTGGTCCAAGACTCATCATGCATGCCACAGAAGGACATTTTCTTTAACCTAGAATGTGTTCCTTCTCCTTCCTCACCTCCACACTTACACCACTTAGACCTACTTAACTTTCAGCCCTTAGATTTCTGCTCAAAAGTAATTATTTGGAAAGCTTTTCACCAACATCTTATCTACCACCTATCCCTGGGACCTCCCACTCCCCAAGTCAGGGTTTTCCTTCAGAGCACGATTCTTGGTTTGTAGTTTTACATTCACTGAAGAAATTATTCCATCAGTGACCATTTCCTCTGCTTTATAAGAGCAGGAGCCTTACCTGTGTTTCCTTATCATCAGGTCTTTAGTTCGTAGTACCTGATATATGGCAACTAAACAATAAATAGTTCTTCAGTGAAAGAATAAATGCATGAATGCATGAATTAGTATGCTTAAGAATGTATCATTGCCAAAGCAAGAATGAAAAAAAATGGAGTTTAGGAGGAGAAAGCAGCAGAAATTCAGGACAAGTGAATAATGGGAATGAAATTTCCCTTTGAAATTAATTTTCAATATCCACAAAAGCTTAGACAGCTGGACTTCAAAGAAAAGTTGTACACTTTTCTTCTAGTTTGGCCATCATTCTTAACAAAGCTTAGGGGGCAGCTTCTTTCAAGTTTTACTTTCACCTAAGACATCAAATTGGGAACAGCTGAATAGCTCCCAATTTAGCTTTGAATTTGTTTATTTATGATCAGGTAAAATAATTCTTCAAAGAGCTTGAACTGCTGCCAAATGCTGGTGAGAATGGCAGACGGAAAGAGGCATGGTAACAACTGTCAAGAAACCCAGGAGCTTTAGTATCTCATGCAGAATGTAACGTAATCATGTTTTGTTTCCAGCAAGCCTAGCTGCTCAAGAAACCTGTGACATGGTGTAGCTGGGAGTCTGTGATCTCCCAATGCTGGCATCCAAATGACCTCTATCTAAGCAAGACATCTCTTTTATTTCTCCTTTTGAAACAATGCTGCTCTGCTGCTCCTTGTGGTAATAAGAAATGACTATGAATATGAGTTTTGTAGAATACTGAACTAATAGAATTGTGCTATCAAACTGCCTGGCAAGATGCAGGAAAACAATATCATCAAGTAGCAAATATTGATTATACACCTAGTATGTGGGCTGAGAACTGCCAGGGAAATCTAAGGCAATGGAAATGAATCGCAAGAATCACAATTTATTTAAAGGAACACATGATAGAGAATAAAACTGTAGTTTCTAAGTTCAATAGGAAGCTAGAGGCAGGTGAACTTCTTAGAGATGAGTGTAGTCAGGGTGGTTCAGGGAAATAGATTATTACCAAAGAACTTCATATTCTCTTGGACTTCAGATCTCAAGCTGCTTCTCAAACCTTATGAATCTTAAATCACACAATCCTGTCTCTGATGTTAGTTTTGCTAATGTAACTGTTTACCTCTGTCTTTGGTTATCCATCTGTGAGATGAGGAACAGATCAATTATTTGCTTTCTAGGCCCCTCCCATTTCAATAATTGTGTTTTTTTGATTATGTAACTTGATAATAAAATTGTACAGGAACTAGATGAGTAGACCTATCAGGAAATTTTTCTAATTAAAACACAAAATTTCTAAATAAAACATTAGCAAATTACATCCAACTACATAAAATAATAATAATAATACTATAAAACAATATTTTTATCCTAGGATAAACCAGTGGTTCATGACTTGGAAATCTAACAGTGATATTCTTTGTTTTACTATATTTCAACAGATTTTGGAAAATAATTTGATAGAAATTTTTATGTCTATTCCTGTTAAAGCACAACAAAGCTAAACAAACAAATAAAAAACTTTAGTGAGCTATGAATAAAAGGACTTAGTCTTAACCTGAAACAGGTCAAATTCTAGAAATTTATAGTAAATATCTTGCTCCAAAGTCAAGATTAGGATGTGCAATCCCACTGTCACTGAAGTTAACCAATATTTTATTCAAAAGTCCAGTCAATGTAAATGAACCCAAAAAATAAATGATAGATAAAAATATTGAAAAGAAAGGGGCATTTATATTCTCAGGTGACAAAGTTATCTATCTAGAGAAAGAAACATAATTATCTAAAAAGCGGTTATTACTACTGAATATTCAATAATACAGCTTAATATAGGATGAAAAATATGTATTACTTTCCTATACATCAGCTAGCATCAAACAAAAGTTTTAGTAACATAATGTCTCTGTCATAATAACAACTTAAGTTATAAATTTCATAGTATATATATACCTATTAAGAAATAAGTACAACCCTATGGTATATGTATATATGCATATCATATGTATATATGTGTATCTTTGTGCACACAAATACACATATAATACATGAATGTATGTGTTAAGTTTTACTAATGAGAGAACAACTGAATGGATGTGGAAAAATATATTCTTGGATGAGAATATTCAACATTATAAAATAAAATGTCTACTCTCACTGAATTTGCCTATTAATTTAACAGATCTGAATGGAACTTAAGTTTGTTTTAATATACATCTGGAAGAGTATCTGAAAGATTAGCAAAGACCATTTAAAAAAAGAATGAAGGAAAGAGGAGTAGGTGAGGAATTAAAATACATGGAAATTCGAATCACTATATTATATACATGAAACCAATGTAATATTGCAAATCAACTACACTGCAATAAAAAAATAAAATAAAATACATGGCATTTATTGATTATCGGAGCAATGAGAAAGAATAATGGT
>JAVSCE010011641.1:0-55555 GCA_032199065.1 Smutsia gigantea | reverse complement strand
TTTGAGGAAGAGTGGAAGAAAAGAAAGGCACAGAAAACATGCATGTGTGTAATGCAGAGGGGAGGAAAGCCGATAAGAAAGGGAGATACAACCTAAATGTTAAACCTAAAAGAGATAGTACCTAGCCTGTAAAATCAAGTAGCTGTATTATTCTAGGCAATATTTACCTATATAGAAGCAAGTGCTCAAAGAATCGGCTTCGTTAGTTAAATGGTTGCCTCTGAAATGATGAAAATGGGAAAAGGGGAGGTTTTCTTTCCCCCTGTGTTTAAACTATGTGGATACATAATTTTAACAAAAGTATAATCAAAACAAAGATTAAGAAATAAAGGGCCAAGTAAAAACATTACATTCAGAAAAATAAAAACCGCACAGAAGGGAAATTGATCATAATAAAATAGATGGCTCACCTTGAAAAATACTTATGTAAGCATAATCTCAATGTCGATTGTTAGTTTATCAAAAAGCCTGATAAAAACACATTGGTTCATGGGAAAATAGAAAGTAGATTTACTTATCCATTTCCCCCATAAGAGTGTAAGAGTCTTGAAGAGTGCTTTCCCAAAGTCAAAGAGGATATTGACTCAGACTGCAAGGGATTTTTAAATTGTGGGGAGAAGGAAAAATTATAGGACCATTTATAGGACTCTTAGGCAAATAAAATGATAGAGTATATTATGAGATCACGTTATGAGGTTGGAAAGTCAGTAAAATCTCTTGGCAGGGCTCTTTGACCTGATGAATTTAAACTAAGAAAGTTTAGAGTAAAGAAGGGTGGGAAATACAGAAAGAAAATGGCATGTGGAAAGGGGCAGAAATAGGTAATGAGAATGAAGTATTTTATGAACTACCATTAGTTTGTAATAGTTGCCGCAGAATGTGTCCTGTATTTTAAACATAAGCATTTTTGCCTCATGTATTTTCACTGAGTACATTTTCACCCACATAACTAATTGGCCATAAGGCATTTTTACCATGACAAATAAAAGAGGGATGCTCATTAAAAAGGACATATTGAAACATGAAAAATGAATAACAAAATTGAGAGTTTTTTTGAAGTACAAAATATATAAATACATTCAAAATGTACAGTGTAAATTCATGGCAACCCTGTGTAAATAACTGATTTTATTTTGTGGATTATACCTAAGCACTTGCCTTCAAAGTTTTTTGTTCAGAGTATTGCTGTAAAGGTTTTTGCTTGTTTGTTCATCTCATTCAACATCACATTTTTATTACTTTAATAAAATTTCTTCCTTTATTAAGAGAGATTCAATTGCCAAATGCTAGGATGCATATTTATAACTGAGCTTCGCATTGTGTTCTGGAAGCCTTCCATGCTGTTTGTTCCTGGCATATTGTCATGTGTGCAATAACGGACCTTGCAAAGTTCTATGGAAAATGTGGGTTCAAAACTCTGTGCCACTCTATAGACCATTACGAAAACTAGAGTATAAAAGTGAGAATATGACATCAATGGTGAAATAAAACCAAACTGTCACCAGCTGATGAAACCAACAAACTGTCAAACCAAATTGTCAACCAATAATTTTTTTACCTTTTATGGCAAAATTGCCTTTTGGCCAATTAGTTACATAGCAAAAAGGTCTGTAGCAAAAATGCTTATGGCAAACATGCTCATGGCAAAGGTGCTTAAAGCATAACCATCTCCCACTACTGCCGAAGGGGCAGCCAGACGGCAGTGGGAGAGGACACACGGTGTGGGTACATGCCAGGGAAAAATGGTGATTGCAAATGAATAAATTCATTTGGAGATGAACTATATATATTTCACCAAAAATTATGCTTTGCTTATGGAAATACATACACCCATGCACTGCAATATATAAATATACATATTTATATATAAATAATAAATAAATATATTTAAATGTAATTATATGAATAAATGTATAAGTATATAAATAAATACTTAAGTATAATCATATAAACTATATACATACAGACATACACATATACATACAGTGTCCTGGAGCCAATACTGGCTCAGATTGTGTATTTATTCAGAGTAACTGAAAATAGAGTTATTAAATAGTTTAATGTGAGTATTTGCTGTGAATGCCAACCCACCTCCCTTGGGCACGGAGGAATCCTTCAGCCAGGAGTGAAGGAAATGACTACCCTGGTTCTATCTGGGCCTTTTCTTTTTGTCAACTGGCTTATTTTTTTATTAATAAACTTTATTTTTAAGGTGGTTTTAGGTTCACAGCAAAACTGAGAGGGAAGCACCCATTTACCCGTGTTCCCACAGATATACAACATCCCTCATTACCAGCATCCCCCACCAGAGTGGCTCATTTGTTCCAATCGGTGAAGCTACAATGACACATCATTATCAATTAAAGTCCAGAGTTCACATTAGGGCTCACTTTTGGTTGTACAGTCTATGGCTTTTGACAAATATATAAAGACATGCACCTACAGCCATAGTATCATATAGAAAAGTTCCACTGTCCTAAAAATCCTCTGTGCTCCATCTATTCATCCTTCCTTTCCCCAGCTGCTAATTGTGTTATTGCCTTTCCTTTTCCAGAATATAATATACTTGGAATCATACAGTAAGTCACCTTTTCAGATTGGCTTCTTTCACTTAGCAATATGCATTTAAGTTTCCTCCACTTCTTCATGTCTTGATAACTCATTTCTTTTTAGCTCTGAATAATATTCCGTTGTCTGGATGAATTTATTCATTCACCTGGAGGACACATTGGCTGCTGCCAAATTTTAGCAATTACGTGCAAAGCTTCTATAAACACTTGTATGCAAGTTTTTATGTGAACATAAGTTCTCATTTCATTTAGATAACTATCAAGGAATGTGATTTCTGGATCATATGGTAAGAGTATGTTTAGTTTTGCAAAACACTGACAAATCGAGGAGGGGAGGGTTCAAGGTCACGGCATGGGAAGACCGTGAACTCACATCCTGCCATGAACACACCAAATCTACAGCCGTATTTAGAACAATTCTCTCTGAAAAGGACCTGACGATTACATGAAAAGCTTCTCTACAACAAAGGATAGAAAGACCACTTTGAGCTGGGTAGAAGAAGTAGAGACCCAGACTCTCCAAAAGCCTGAACCCCAGCAAATGAAAACCATAAAGAGATACTACCTCATACCTGGCAAAATGAGTGTTATCCAAAAGACAAGATAAGTATTAGTGAAGGTGTGGAGATAAAGGAACTCTCATGTGTTTTGGTAGGAATGTAAATTGGTGCAGCTACTACTGAAAACAGTGTGGAGGTTTCCCCAAAACCTAAAAATAGAACTACCACACAATCTAGCTATTCCACTTCTGGAATATTTATCCAAAGAAAAGAAAATATTAATTCAAAAAGATATATGTACCACTATGTTCAAGTAGTATTACTCACAATAGTCAAGATATGGAAACAACAAACGTGTCCATCAATGAACAAATGGATAAAAAAGAAGATGTGATGTGGTGTGTGTGCGTGTGTGTGTGTGTGTGTGTGTATTCATACACACACACACACGCACAGTGGAATACTCCTCAGCCATAAGAAAGAGTGAAATCTTGCCATTTGTGACAACATAGATGGACCTTGAGAGTATAATGCTAAATGAAATATGTCAGACAGCAAAAGACAAATACTGTATGATTTTCTTATATGTGGGATCTAAAAAGCAAAACAAAATAAAACTCAGAGATGTAGATAAACAGACTGTTAGAAGATGGGCAAAATGGGAGAAAGGGGTCAAGAAGTACAAACATCCAGTCATAAAATAAATAGTCATAGGGATGTAATATAAAGCACAGTAACTATAGTCAATAACATTGTATTGCACAATTTTATAAGGTGACAGGGGGTCCTAGACTTGTGCTGACCACAGCATATACAAATATCAAATCATTTATTGTACACCTGAAACTAATGTTATATGTCAATTATACCTAAAAAAAAAAGGAAAGAAAAGAAACTGCCAAACTGTCTTCCAACATATCTGTACCAAGTTGCTAATGAATGAAGTAGGTTTCCTCCTACTCCACATCCCTAACATCATTTCATGTCGGTGTTCCTCCAGATTTTGGATATTCTAGTAGGTGTACAGTGATAGCTCATTGTTCTTTTAATTTGCATTTCACTGCTGACAATGTCTGATGTGGAACATCTTTTCATTTGCTTACTTGCCATTGGGATATTTTGTTTGGTGAAGTTTCTATTCAAGTCTTTTGCCCATGTTTTAATCAGGCTGTTTTCTTATTGTTGACTTTTAAGAGTTCTTTGTGTACTTTGGATAACAGTTCTTTATCAGATGTCTACAAATATTTTCTTCTGGCTTCTTTCAAGATTTTTTCTTTATCTTTGACTTTCTGAGGTCTGAACATGACATGCCGAGATGTAGTTTTCTTTTGGCATTTATACTAAGGGCTGTTTTCTGAGCTTCTTGGATCTGTGGTTTTGTGTCTAATATCAACTTGAGGAGATTCTTAAGTCATTATTACTTCAAATTTTGCTTCTGTTCCTTTCTTTCTTCATCTCATATCTCCATTATGCATACATCATATATGGATGAAAGGAGTGATAGAAGTAGATGTTTAGTAATGCAATGGTGAGGTGTGGGGAAAGGGCGAGCAGGTCTTGGGCTTTTGGTGAACCTGTGCCCCTGACCTGGGAGTTTCAGCAGTGCTATGCAAGCTCTCTGGGCCCCCTGCCCATACTTACGTGGGACAGGATAGCCAGGGGGCAGGAGTTTGGCATTTCCATTCTTCCAGGTAAATTAGGCTCTGGTGAAAGAGCTTCCCGTGAGGGCAGACCTTGTTAAGAACAGAGTGATTTGGTGTATTTCAAAATGGTTCCTTTTTCTCTCTCCCTGCCAGAAGCATGAGGAGATATTTTTTTCCCAATATTCACTGTGAGAACGTGGTGGAGCGCCTGGAGGTCAAATTCACAAAAGCGTGGGCCCCGCCCTGCTGTGACTGCCCCGGGAGTTTAGCTCTCAGAAGTGTCCGTGCTGAGCGCACGTCCACAGTCCGTCCATTACAGGTCAGGTTTTCTAGCCCTGCTACTGGTTCCCACAGAGGTTTCTGCTCAGGGGGTTCTGCTCAGCTGTCATTCTCTGTACCTGCCTGTCTGTCTCTCCAATTCTGAGGGCAGCAGTTTGCCCTGTGACCCCCGTTTTCTGATAGATCTCATAAGAGTTGTTGATTTTCAGCTCATTCAGCTTTTTGCTTGTCTCTCTTGGAATAGTTATTTCATTGTATCAGGGTATTTATACCAACTGGAAAGCATTTTTAGTTTCTGTCATTTTCAACTTACAGGCCTTACGTATAAAATCTCCATCTTGCAGCCAAACAGATCTGTTAAATCCCAGAGCTCCAGGAAAATGGGACTGAGCAGTGTGCCTTTGGGAAGGTGCCTGCAGTGCTAGCTGCCCAGGGTGACTTTTCTCTTTCTCTGAGTCTCTGAGTTGAAGCCCAGTGGTCAGGATCATTACAGACAGTCCTTGATTTGGGTAGGTGTGACCTTGCACCATGGTGAAGTTATTGTCTAGGCTGACTTTCCATCAGAATATAATGTGGTTTTGTTCTCTATTTTTATATATGGAAAACCAAGAAAGGAAAACCGAAGTGAGTGGCTTTTGGGGAGTGAGTGCTAAGGTGGTATCAAACTCTAGACTCACAAACAGGCCATGCAGACAGCTTATGAGGTCTAACCGTGAACACACTAGGAGAAACAGTATTTAAAGATGTAAGTTGGGGACATTGTATTTATTGTTGTTGCATCTTCCTACAAAGAACTGGTCATCAACTGCAAGCAGACACACCAATTTTCAAGGGTGAGGAAGAAAAACCCAATAATATTTAAAGAGAAAATTCAAAAATCAGTAGATTCAGGAGATCAGGGGAATAGTGCCGATCCTTTCAATAACAGATATATGACTCTACAGGGCTGTCGTGTCTTTGGGGTTCTGACCTCGTCTCTGGGATATAAGAAGCCTGCCTAGATGATTCCTAAATTAGATCCTGACTAGGTTTCATTTGCAGAACCAGGAATGCTAGCACATGGAACTACGCCTAGTAAGATAGGAGTAGCCATGGACTGGGCCCAGAAGGGCTGGAAACACAAGTTTATTGTGTGGCAGATCAAAGCATGGACCTAGAGGGAAGCCATGAACCAGAGCCAAAGAAGAACTTTAATTCCCAAGTCTAAAGTCTTAGCATGAGCTCTATAAAGAAAATGTCTATAGCATTTAGGAACTCAGAAGATCAGGGAAAGGTTAGAAAGCAGGCTGCAAAAATGAAGTGTCAGTTCAAGACTGGATAGTTCAGTTCAATATGGCTGCATAACTCTACAGGGCTGTCATGTTTTGGGGGTCTTACCTCCTCTCTGTGACCTAAGAGTCTGCATAAGCCATGGGGGAGAACAAGGTGGCAAATGGCTGTTCCCGTTGGAAACATGGCAACCAGTTCAGGAGGATGAAGACAGACTGGTCCCTGGCTGAGTCTCTTAAAGGAACAGATCTAGAAAGCCCATGGCTGTAAGTGCATGGTAAGACATAAGAGAAAGAATTTCAGGATACTAAGTGATTTTTACATTACCCAGCTGTAACCCTCACTATCATCACTGGGCATCCTCACCACAGAGGCTCTTTCATCCATCAACACCACGACCACGCCACTGGGCTGATTTCTCTCACCTTCTTTCCTGTGCACTTTCCCTCCCTCATGCTATCCCAATACTCCACATGTTAATGACTTCTGAAGTTTTTATTTTTCAGGGGTTTTTTATAGGGCTAGTTTTCGTAATTGAATTTCTGTTGGTAGCCTGTAGATTTTATTAATTTAAGAGTAAAATTTTCTCACTGTGTAAAAAGTACCTGGTAAAGTTGAAGCTAGTGGGTTTTTTTTTCTTTTTTAATTTTATAGATTTGCCTTTAGGCAAAAACTGGCCAGGTTGTTTTGCTGCAAAACAACCTTATGATTTGACTTATGACTGAAATATTAGAACAGTTACTCTGACTAGCTTGCTGCTAGTAGCTGTTGAAAGTGTAACACAATTACCAAAGGGTTCTTTATTTTCTCTTGCCTATACCTGGTGGCCCATTTCAAAAACATCCTTTTAAAAATCACACCAAGGATAATTACATTTGCTTTTTCCCTGGCTTTTATGGACAAAGAATAAATGAGACTGTTACATTCAGGCAAACACACGCATACACACACTTTGAGGTTAGCAAAATGTATTATGTTAATACTAGGTTTTCTTGGGCTTGAATTTAAGGTCTACAGTAAGAAGAGCATTTGGTATAAATACTTGAGAGTGTTGGTAGTACTTTATAGCTTTACATGTTAACAAGTCCTGTTCCTGCTATCTAATGCTGTGTAACAAACCATTCAAAAAATTGTTGTCTTGAAGTAATTACATCATTTATTTGGCTCTAAAATCTACAATTTGGGCAGGGCTCAGTGGGGACAGGTAATCTTTGCTCCACTTGGCACCTGCTGGATGGGCCCTTGCAGTCGAGGCTGGAAGCACCTCACAGCTCACTCACAAGTCTGGTCGTTGATTCTGCCTGTTGGGTGGGAGTCAGTTCCTTTCCACATGGGCCTCCCCATGTAGTCTCTCTGTATGGGCTGCTTTGGGCTTTGTCATGGCACACTGGCTTGTTTGAAGGCTGAGCATCCAAAGAAAGAGAAAGCCCAGACAGAAGCAATACTGATGTTTTGACTTGGTGTCAGAAGTCATGTGACATCACTTCTGCTACATATTATTGGTCGATTCAGTTACAAAAGTCCACTCTGATTTAAGGGGAGAGAATATAGACCTTGTTTTTCAGTGGAAGAGAGTCAACAACACATTACAGGAAACCAAGTAGAATGGAAATATATATACATACATACACACACACACACACACACGTGGTGTGTGTGTGTGTGTGTGTGTGTGTGTTAGAAGCTACACTCTGCCATAGGAGCATATGGAAAAGTTCCTCTGTGTCCAAACTTAGGAGGACACTACTTCATAACTACTACATATCAAACATGGAAACAATTACCCCTCAGCGTCTCATTGCCAGTCATTCAGTTCCTTGCCTTTAGGAATCAAATGGATTGTAGGAAAGGAGGAAGCAATTCACTGCCTAGGGATGGTGCCTTCCCTTTCCTTTTCCCATCCTAGAATAGCTGCTCTGCTCTAAGGCTCAGAGGAGAAAATATTGCCTCTGCTCCACCAGGCCTTCCCCATCACCAGGCTCTTCCTCTTCATCAGAAAGAATTATGCCCAGGCGAAAAGAGTGCCATGATACAGCAACCGGCCCAGGCTGCACCCCAAGCTTCTGATGTTAATACCCCCATGAGTGAAGAAGAGCATTTCAGTTCAAGAAAGGTGTATCATGAATTTAACAAAGTTTAAGAAATATTATTCCAAATGGCAGTTTAAAAGGCATTGTCTTTAAAAAATTTTTTTCCATTTGTTTCATAGGTTTTGGGACCAGGCTAGCAAATCTTAATTCTAAAAAGTTCTGTGGTTCATACAACTTTTCAAGATAACTCTAATTTCCAACAACATCCTTAGTCCAAAGAAGTTCAAACTAACATCTCAGATTAGTAATTTCTCTTGGTCACTGGTCCTCTCATTTGAAGATTCCTGTAAAAGCAAACTTGGGAATGAGGATAATATTTTTTCCTTGAGACACATGAGAAACACCTCCTGAATGTTGTCGCCTTGACCTAACTTTGTTTCTGAGGACCCAATTCCAAATTAGGTCTCACTCCAATACTCAGTTTCCCAATAACTCTGTTCAAATGTGCTGTGGGTTCAAAGCCAACTGTAATATCAGAGGATCTTATTTATGTTGACACAAAATGGGATACCCTATGTCTAAGAAAGTATGGCTTCAAATAAGACTCCAATAGTTCTTACAAGATAATACATTTGAAGGTAACATATTTGAAAAGTCAGTTATAAATTAAACATAAAAATATGTGTTATATTTCCTATACCCCCAAATGCCTTAAGATAAACATGAGCTTAGAAATTAAGGAATGAAGGCAGGGGAAGAACTTGTTGCTGAGTATACTTAGAAAGGACAAGACCAAAAGCCTCCATAAAAGACTGATGTACAACTATCTAAGCACAAATGGAATCCTCTTATCCAGATTCATCTTCCCTACAAACAATACCCTAATTTAAAGGGAAAATTACATTGCCATCTTCTCCCTTACATATTCCAGACCCTGTAAGTCTTTACCTTTTAAAGCAGATGATCTGTTCAATATCAAGAGACCTACAAGCATCTGTCTTTTCCCCTAACTGATGTTAATTTTCAATTAAGATACAATGAACTAGTAAGCAACCTACCCCTTTCTCAGAGCAGAGCTGAACTGGATGAACTGGAGGATGTATTCTATTTATGTAGTGATATCACAGGGTAGGCACCCAGTCACACTGATTCAACCTCTGGAGCCCCTCTGGGGTTTCCCAAGTGAAAGGGATGTGCTAGACGTGAGAATCTCCCATGCTATTTCCCACATAATTTGGACACAACCTAGCATTAAAGTCTAACATGTAGAAATTTGATATTCTCTATATGAGCAATGTTATTTAGTTTATGCAATTCAGTTGTGTTGAAACATTATGTTGTCATTTTCCCACTCTGGTTCCATAATTATTCAAACTATATATTTTCCACAGACATAAATATCTATGATTAAATGAGTATGTTTTTCTTGCCAGTCAAATATTTTATACCAGATCAATTAGAAATGGTATTTGGTTACTAGTAAAACAGACCAATATAATAGTGACTTAAATAATGTGGAAGTTAATTTGTCTTTTCTGTAAAATAAGTCTAGAAAAAGGAGGCTCAAACGGATAAATATGGTTTTATTTGAGACCTGAGCCCCACCATCTTTAGCCCATCTTTTCTCTTCTCTTCTCAAGAGGCTTGCTTACCTATTTTTTCATTAGTCTGTAATTTTCTCAAGGGCAAGGATCATTTCTTATTTTCTTTTTAGCCATAACACCTAGCACAGATTAGTTCTAAGCAGTATTTTTTGAATGAATACATAGATGAAGAATAAATAAATGAATGAAAAACAAATGGAGGGCAAGTGTAATGAGGATAGGTTTAAATGTGCAGTTACTGTACAAGGCGGCAATACCTTTATTGTTTAGTACTTCATTGACAGAGGTATGCACTGCATACGCCAGAGAAAATCTTATGAGGGAGTGATATTTAAACTGGATATTGAGTAATGGGCAGAATTTGAATAGAAATAAAATTGTATATTGGTGCTATAAACATAGGATTTGGAGTGAAAAGATTGGCTTGCAGCTTTAACTATTTACTTGATGTCTAATTTGGGGCAAAGTAAGGGAAACTCTCTGACCCTGTATTTTCATCTATAAAAGAGAAATAATAATTGACTATTTTACAGATTCTCATAGGGTTTTCTTTATTCTTTTAACTCTTCATTTATGCCATCTCACTTCATTCCATGTTTCTTATAAAATTTTCTATAAATGTGTACATTGTTAAGAACTTGTGATGGTTCATTTTATAGGCCAACTGGACAGGGTCAGGAGGTGCCCAGATTAAACATTACTTTAGCTGTGTCTGTGAACGTGTTTCTGAATGAGATTAGCATTTGAATCAGTGGAGTCATTGAAGTAGATTTTCCTCCCCAGTATGGTTAGGTATCATCCAATCCATTGAGGACCTGAATGGTATAAAATGCAGAGAAAGGGTGGATTTGCCTTCTTCCTTCTGCCTGTTGAGGTAGAACATTGCTCTTCTCCTGCTGTTGGACTGAGATTTACATGATCAGCTTCTCTAGTTTTTGAGGAGTTTGGAACAGAATTACTCCACTACTCCACCAGCTTTCCTGGGTCTCCAACTTGCAGACAATAGTTTGTGGAACTTCTCAGATTCCATAATCACATGAGATATACACACACACAGAGGGTCCCCAACTCACAATGGTTTGACTCACAACTTTTTTGACTTTATGATGGTGCAGAAACAATATGCATTCAGTAGAAACTGTACTTCAAATTTTGATATTGGATCTTTTACCATCCTGGCAATATGCAGTACAATCCTCTCTTGTGATGCTGGACAGCAGCAGTGAGCTGTAACTTCCTGTCAGCCACAAAATCACAAGGGTGAACAACCCCTACACTTATAACCATTCTATACCTACACAACCATTCTGTTTTTTACTTTCATTATTCAATAAACGAGATATTCAATACTCTATTACAAAATAGGCTTTGTGTTAGATGATTTTGCCCAACTGTAGGTCAGTCTAAGTGTTCTGGCCACTTTAAGGTAGAGTGGGCTAAGCTATGACATTCAGTAGGTTAGGTGTATTCAGTGCATTTTCTACTTACAATATTTTCAACTTACAATGGGTTTATTGGTCTGTAACCTCATCGTTAGTGAAGCAAGATCTGGATATATATATATATATACATCTTATTGGTTCTATATGCATATATATGATATATACATAAATGAGCTATACATATGTGAGATATATAACATATGATCATATATTATATACATAGCCTATTGGTTCTGTTTCTCTGGAGAACCTTGACTAACACACTTGTCATAAAAAATTTCATTCTCTTATCACCAAATGGATTAAAACTTCCTTCAGTCCCAAGATATCACTCAGTATCTATTAAATATTTTGTTTCTACTTATTTATTCAATTCATTTATTTATTTTCAGGCAATATTCCAGTCCCTGCTGATTCCATACTGAACAAGGGTAATGATGTGAACCTTTCTTACATTCTGGTGAATGAGGCAGACAATAAAAAGGGGAAAAAAAAATCTGGGGAAATTGTCCCAAAGGAAGTAAACATGGTGATTAGAGAGAAGACATTTTAAGCAAGGGGATTATGGGAACCCTGTCTGAATCATAGTATCCGGGCTGAGATGTTAAGAAGCAATGATCCAACCAAATAAAGAGCTGGGAAAATAAGTATGCCAGGCAGGAGAAATAGCAACTGCAATGACTGAGAGCTTGAAAAGTTTGAAGAACAGAAAGAGGGTGTATTAGTCAAGGTAACACTAGCTGTTATAAAAATTAAACTTCAAAATCTCAGCGGCTTAAAGATAAAAATTCATTTTCCATTTATTTAAAGTCTAATTGATGGCTGAGGTTTTCATCTACATTAACATCCAGCTAACAGATGAAGGAAGAAAGAATTGGGCCTGGGGGTCTTTGATGGTGCAGGTTTGCCAGTGATTGCTGCAATTTCCACTCCCATTTCACTGGCGGGACTCAGCCGACGGCCTCACCGAGTAACACGGGTGATGGGAAACATCATCGGAGGATCTCAGCCTGAAAGTTCAGAGGAGTAGTCTGCTGAGGAATTAGCCAGTCTCGGACGTAGGAGGCCAGTGTGACTAAAGGTTAATCAATGAGGGAGGGGAGATGGGAGGAGGAGGAGGGGGAGAAAGAGAAAGGGGGGTGATATGAAGGGAATGGACAGGAGAGGGAGGGAGGGAGGGACGGAGGAAAATGAGTAGAATATTTTCAGGTAAGGCCTTTTAGGACATGAAAAGAAGTTCTAATTTTAATCAGAGAGCATGGGAATCCACTGAGAAGACTTAAGCATGAAAGTGACATGACCAGCTTTACCTTTTTAAAAGATCTCTCCGCAATGGAGAGAGTGGACTGGAGAGGGGCAAAAGTAGAAGATTAAGTGGCTACTGGAAAAGTTTAGGGGGAAGATAACTGTGGTTGAAGGATATTGACAGTGGAGATGGAGAGGAATGTTTGCATTTAAGATATACTTTGGAGGTAACCATTTCACGAATAAATTGATGAATAAACAAAGATGCCTAATATTTACTGAGAACATACTGTGTCAGACTCTGTGCTAAGAGCTTTTACATGGATTATGATATTTAACCCTTAAAGCAACCTTATGAAGTGGGTATTATTATTACCTTCATTTTACAGACGAGGAAAATGAAACTCAAGAGAGTTTAAATCATTTACTCATGGTTATACAAGCTGGGATTAGAATACAGGCATTCTGACCTCAGAGCCCTTATCCTACCAGCTGTAAACAATCCACAATTCTCTCCAACAGGTACCCAGTCCAATAATGATAATCTTCAAATGACCCCAAGCCCACCTTCCACCCAAGACACACAGAAAATTTCCAAGAAGCATAGTCAAGTACTACAGGTAAACTCAAAGATGTTGGAGGTATTTATGTGCCCCATCTTTTGGGGAATTCACATCTTGTTTCTGAAATCCCTGCCTTTGGTAACTCCTGTTAAAGCCAGTTGTAATGTACTTGTAAGATCATATGTTCAGAGGAGAGTCTGTTCTGAATTAGAAAATTGTTGCTGCTCAGGTCCCCTGGGGGATGGGGAGCTGGGGATGGAGGGCCGCACATGGATTCAGCATGGCAGGCCTCTATGCTGATAATGAATGGGGAAATGTGACCAGTAAGGCCCACAGAAAGAAAAACACTTAAACCTCTTGATGAAAGGCCAGATGAGAATGTAAGTGTTATAATTCAACTGAAAATAAAAGCCAGCAGCAGGTTATCCTTCCTTGCAGGCAGAGAGTTGACGGGACTGCTTTCCTGCGGCTACAGTGGCAGTGATGGATTATCTGGGAAGGTGAAGCAGCTGAGCTGATCTACCCCGCCTCTTCCACTCCCAAATCCCCCCTTTGGCTACAGGGTTTCAGGGCAGCTTAATCCCTCTTAGCTTCTACTCTCCCACCGATCCCAAGACAAGTCTCAGGAGTTGTGGGGACTGGAGCGTGTCCTCCCAAGCTATTTCCTGAAATCCAAATCTGGAAAACAGGAGCTGGCCTTCAGGTGCTTGCCAGGAGCCCCTATTCATTACCCTGCAGGGAAGGATCACTTTAGGAATCTGGAGCTAAGAAAGAAAGATTGAGTCTGGCCTCAGGGGGAGCTTTGGTTGCTCAAGAGTGGCTCATTCAAGGTGTATTTGGAATGAGATGCTCACTTCAGGAGGCCCTCAACAAACCTTACAGGAGGGTGCAGTGTTGAAATTGACTGGGGTAGGGATGGGGGAGTGGGTGCTCTGTCCCAGCCACTTTTGATGCCACTCTTCAATGAAGAGGACTTTGCTTTCTTCTCTTCCTGCCCTTAATCCTGGTTCCCATCATGATTGGCTTGAGTTTCCAGACCTTTCAAAGCCATTTTATTTATATTGGCACTCTTTGGATACCTCAAAATCATCCAAAAGCTATAGATGTCTCTCCAGTTTTGGAATTCCAAGGCTGGAGAGAAATATTTTGGATGAGGGGACCAAGCAGAAGTCTCTCAAGTCTCTCTACCTGGGTAGCTATCATGCTTCCTGTTCAAAGGCTGCCAGAGTCTCTAAACTTAAAGCAATAAAATACTCAGAACAACAGACAACAGTTGTCTGTCTCTTCCCATGCTTTGATTATCCTGTCTGAAGGTCCTGAATTCAATACCTGATGCAACAAATAGCAGAGAGAGAGAGTGGGAGATGGCAAAGGGCACAAGGCTCTGGAGCCAGTTCTCATAGCAACAGTGAACGTGTTTAGGAGAAGGTAATTCTCTACGAAGAACAACTCCATCTTTTAGCCCCAGTCACACTGACTTTGCAGGAAGTCTCTTTCAGACTATTCCATGAAAATGTATCAATTTCATACAACCTGGAATAAAATATCCTATGCACACAACCATAACTGTTATGTACCCTAAGTCTAAGCAGTGAAGGAACATGTGGATGTGATAAATAGGATGGGTTTAGAGTGGGACAAACCTGGGTTCAAATTATATCATTTATAAGTACGGTCTTAGTATTATTTTTCAGCTATAAAATGAAGGTAATCTCTAGAAAACAACTATGGAGATAAAATGAGATAGGTAAGTCCCCTGACAATAATGAAATATCACTGTCCTTTTGCTACAGAAGCAAATTTGAATTAAACTATGAAAGGAGTTGAGTTTTTCCTTTTTTCTATAATTCCCTATAGCATATTTCCCCACAAGCAAAAAATAAAGATGGTTGCATTGCTTCCTAGTTAAAAAAGAACCATGATCTTTTTTTTATTTTGGTATTATCAATGTACAATTACATGAGCAACATTATGATTACTAGACTCCCCCTATTATCAAGTCCCCACCACATACCCCATTACAGTCACTGTCCATCAGCGTAGTAAGATGCTATAGAATCACTACTTGTCTTCTCAGTGTTATACTGCCTTCCTCGTATGCACCCCCCCACCCGCTACATTATGTGTGCTAATCGTAATACCCCTTTCTCCCCCTTATCCCTCCCTTCCCACCCATCCTCCCCAGTCCTTTTCCCTTTGGTAACTGTTAGTCCACTCTTGGGATCTGTGAGTCTGCTGCTTTGCTCCTTCAATTTTTTCTTTGTTCATAAACTCCACAGATGAGTGAAATCATTTCTCCACCTGGCTTATTTCACTCAGCATAATACCCTCTAGCTCCATCCATGTTGTTACAAATGGTAAGATTTGGTTTTTTCTTATGGCTGAATAACATTCCATTGTGTATATGTACCCCGTCTTCTTTATCCATTCACCTACTGATGGACACTTAAGTTGCTTCCATTTCTTGGCTATTGTAAATAGTGCTGCGATAAACATAGGAGTGCATATGTCTTTTTCAAACTAGGCTGCTGCATTCTTAGGGTAAATTCCTAGGAGTGGAATTCCTGGGTCAAATGGTAATTCTATTTTGAGTTTTTTGAGAAACCTCCATACCGCTTTCCACAATGGTTGAACTAATTTACATTCCCACCAGCAGTGTAGGAGGATTCCCCTTTCCCACATCCTCACCAACATTTGTTGTTGTTTGCCTTTTGGATGGTGGCCATCCTAACTGGTGTGAGGTGATACCTCATTGTGGTTTTAATTTGCATTTCTCTGATGATTAGCAATGTGGAGCATCTTCTCATGTGCCTGTTGGCCATCTGAATTTCTTCTTTGGAGAAGTGTCTGTTCGGCTCCTCTGCCCATTTTTTAATTGGCCTATTTCCTTTCTGATTGTTAAGGTGCATGAGCTCCTTATATAATATGAATGTCAACCCATATCGGACATGTAATTTATGAATATATTCTCCCATACTGTAGGATGTTTTTGTTCTACTGATGGTGTCCTTTGCTGTACAGAAGCTTTTTAGTTTGATATAGTCCCATTTGTTCACTTTTGCTTTTGTTTCCCTTGCCCGGGGACATACGTTCATGAAGAAGTTGCTCATATTTATGTACAAGAGATTTTTCCCTATGTTTTTTTCTAAGAGTTTTATGGTTTAATGACTTACATTCAGGTCTTTGAACCAATTTGAGTTTACTTTTGTGTATGGGGTTAGACAATAACCCAACTTCATCCTCTTACTTGTAGCTCTCCAGTTTGGCCAACACCAGCTGTTGAAGAGGCCGTCATTTCACATTGTATGTCCATAGCTCCTTTGTCATATATGAATTGACCATATATGGTTGGGTTTATATCTGGGCTCTCTAGTCTGTTCCATTGGCCTAATGGGTCTGTTCTTGCACCAGTACCAAATTGCTTCATTACTGTGGCTTTGTAGTACAGCTTGAAGTCAGGGAGCATAATTCCCCCTGCTTTATTCTTCCTTCTCAGGATTGCTTTGGCTATTTGGGGTCTTTTGTGGTTCCATATGAATTTTAGAATGATTTTCTCTAGTTCATTGAAGAATGAATGCTATTGGTATTTTGATAGGAATTGCATTGAATCTGTAGATTGCTTTAGGCAGGATGGCCATTTTGACAATATTAATTCTTCCTATCCATGAGCACAGGATGTGTTTCCATTTCTTGGTATCTTCTTTAATTTCTCTCATGAGTGTCTTGTAGTTTTCAGGGTATAGGTCTTTCACTTCCTTGGTTAGGTTTTTTCGTAGGTATTTTATTCTTTTTGATGCAATTGTGAATGGAATTGTTTTCCTTATTTCTCTTTCTGCTAGTTCACCATTAGTATATAGGAATGCAACAGATTTCTGTGTATTAATTTTGTATCCCGAAGCTTTACTGAATTCAGACATTAGATCTAGTGGTTTTGGAGTGGATTCTTTAGGGGTTTTTCTGTACAATATCATGTCATCTGCAAACGGTGAGAGTTTGACTTCTTCCTTCTCAATCTAGATGCCTTATATTTCTTTGTGTAGTCTGACTGCCATGGCTAGGACCTCTAGAACTATGTTGAATAAAAGTGGGGAGACTGGGCATCCTTGCCTCATTCCCAATCTTAAAGGAAAAGCTTTCAACTTCTCACTGTTAAGTATAATGTTGGCTGTGCGTTTGTCATATATGGCCTTTAATATTGTGAGGTATTCACCCTCTATACCCATTTTGTTGAGAGTTTTTATCATGAATGGATGTTGAATTTTGTTAAATGCTTTTCAGCATCCATGGAGATGATGATGTGGTTTTGTCCTTCTTTTTGTTGATGTGGTGGATGATCTTGATGAATTTTCACATGTTTTACCATCCTTGCATTCCTCAGATGAATACCACTTGATCATGATGGATGATCTTTTCAATGTACTTTTGAATTCAATTTGATAATATTTTGTTGAGTATTTTTGCATCTATGTTCATCAGGGATATTGGTCTACAATTTCCTTTTTCTGTGGTGTCTTTGCCTGGTTTTGGTATTAGAGTGATGTTGGCCTCATAGAATGAGTTTGGGAGTATTCCCTCTTCTTCTACTCCTTGGAAAACTTTAAGGAGGACGGATATTAGGTCTTCACTAAATGTTAGATAAAATTCAGCAGTGAAACCATATGGTACAGGAGATTTGTTCTTAGGTAGTTTATTCATTACCAATTCAATTTCTTTGCTGGTAATTGGTCTATTCAGATTTTCTGTTTCGTCCTGGGTCAGCCTTGGAAGGTTGTATTTTTATAGAAAGTTGTCCATTTCTTCTAGGTTATCCAGTTTGTTAGCATATAATTTTTCATAGTATTCTTTCATAAATATTTGTGTTCCTGTGGTGGCCATAGTGATTTTTCCTTTCTCATTTCTGATTCTGTTTATGTGTGTAGACTCTCTTTTTTTCTTGATAAGTCTGGCTAGGCGTTTATCAATTTTGTTTATTTTCTTAAAGAACCAGTTCCTGCTTTTGTTGATTCTTTCTATTGTTTTATTCTTCTCGATTGTATTTATTTCTGCTTTAATCTTTATTGTTTCCCTCCTTCTACTAAATTTGGGGCTCATTTGTTCTTCCTTTTCTAGTTTCCTTAATTGTGAGTTTAGACTGCTCATATGGGACTGTTCTTCTTTCCTGAGGTAGGCCTGTATTGCAATATACTTTCCTCTTAGCACGGCCTTTGCTGCATCCCACAGATTTTGCGGTGTTGAATTATTGTTGTCATTTGTCTCCATATATTGCTTGATCTCTGTTTTTATTTGGTCATTGATCCATTGATTATTTAGGAGCATGTTATTAAGCCTCTATGTGTTTGTGGGATTTTTCATTTTCTTTGCGTAATTCATTTCTAGTTTCATTCCTTTGTGGTCTGAGAAGCTGGTTGGTACAATTTCAATCTTTTTGAATTTACTGAGGCTCTTTTTGTGGCCTAGGATATGATCTATTCTTGAAAATATTCCATGTGTACTTGAGAGGAACGTGTATTCTAGGAGTAATTCTCTTACTATCTAATAGTCTAATTTAACTCACTTTGTATGCTATTACAAACATTACCTAAAGATTCTTTATTTTCCTTCTTTTTCTTCCTCCTCCATTCTTTTTATGTTGTGAATCATATTCTGTATTCTTTGTCTATCCGGTGGGTGTCATCTATTTAGCCTTAGGAATACTTCCATCTATAGGAGTCCCTCAAAAATGCACTGTAGAGGTGATTTGTGGGAGGCAAATTCTCTCAGCTTTTGCTTATCTGAAAAGTGTTTAATCCCTCCTTCAAATTTAAATGATAACCTTGCCTGGTAGACTATTCTTGGTTCAAGGCCCTCTGTTTCATTGTATTAAATATATCATGCCACTCCCTCTGGCCTGTAAGGCTCTGTTGAGAAATGTGATGATAGCCTGATGCGTTTTCCTTTATGGATCATTTTTCTCTCTCTAGCTGCTTTTAAAAGTTTGTCTTTATCCTTGATCTTTGCCATTTTAATGATTATATGTCTTGATGTTGTTTTCCTTGGGTTCCTTGTGTTGGGAGATCTGTGCACCTCCATGGCTTAAGAAACTATCTCCTTCCCGAGATTGGGGAAGTTTTCAGCAATTACCTTCTCAATGACACTTTCTATCCCTTTTTCTCTCTCTTCTTCTTCTGGTACCCCTATAATGCGAATATTGTTCTATTTGGATTGGTCACACAGTTCTCTAAATATTCTTTCATTCTTAGAGATTCTTTTTCCTCTCTATGCCTCAGCTTCTTTGTATTCCTCTTCTCTAATTTCTATTCCATTTATTGTCTCTTGTACTACATCTAATCTGCTTTTAAATCCCTCCATTGTATGTTTCATTTCAGATATGGAATTTCTTAATGATTGAATCTCCATCTTAAATTTGTTCCTGAGATCTTGAATATTTTTCAGTACCTCCATAAGCATGTTTATGATTTTTATTTTGAACTCTCTTTCAGGAAGATTGGTGAGTTCAGTTTCATTTGATCCTTTTTCTAGGGTTTGTGAGATTTTGGTCTGAACTGTGTTCTTTTGATGTTTCAAATTTCTGTGTGGTGACCTCTATTGCCCAGAAGCTCCCATCTCTGGAGCTGCTCAGCCCCTAGAGTGAGTTGGGGATCATAGGGGAGCAAAGCTGGTGCCCTGTTTTGTGAGGTCTTCTCTGTTCGTGAGTTCTGTATGCAGTCTGGTGCAGCCTTCTTTCCTGTTGCTGTTTTAGGGTTAGCTGTATTAACTATATTTTCACAGTTATCTTTAGTTTTGGGAGTAGTTCTCTGTCTCATCTCTCATGCTACCATCTTGAATCTCTCCCCAGCATGATCTTTTATATGTGCATTAATACGTAATGCTTTCCAAAGAATGTTCAAGTTCTCTTTATAGTACACCCAGTCTTCAGAGCCACTCCATAAATACACACTGCTTTGATCCTAGGTCAATAGCAGGATAACCATGCTTCTGGTAGCAAAGAAGCCAAGGCTTTAGGACTGGTGATTCAGAAGTAAGGGGAGGAGCACAGAAGAGAGGGAGACAGGGAGAGAACAGATTCTATTCCTGACTACCAATGCCTGATATTCCAGATGGGGATGCAAAGCCAACACACGGAGCTCAGAAACAATTCTTGTCACGGCGTGATAAAAAGCAAAATAAGTGAAACTCAGGAGTGCTCCAGTTCTTCAGAGAAGGGAAAGAACAGCAGCATGAGCTACAGTAGCCTGGGAAGTAATGTGGCATGTAAGCTGGGCCTCATGGGAAAGAGAAAGTGAAGACACAGGAAGAGCGGTGCACTTGTGGTGAGGGCCAGGGCCAGAGGCTCTCCACACTGCCGACACTTTAGAACCACTGGGGGAGATCTTTTAGAATTCAGATAACTTGTCCCTGCCCCCAGAAAATCTGCATTATTGGACTGAGATGGGAGCCAGGCATCAGAATTTTTTAGTTTCCCTAGTGATTCCAATGTGCAGGAAATGTATTATACTGCACTGGACTATCTACTCATTTTTGTAGAGAGAGATACATGAATCTCTCATGATAAACTAAAATATTATATTTGTGAGACTTAGTTTAGTTGCTCAGGTTTTGTTTCTTGGGTTTTCTATAAGTCTTCCCAAACAAAGATGCAGGATATTCATTAATAACAGATGTACCCTGGTGATGTGTCATCTTGTGCAGTTGGGCTAACTCCCGCTACAGCGTGCTCTTATTATATGAATGTGTTCAGATGGGGGTGCATTGTCACACTAACCAGCTGTTTGGTTTCAGAGCAAAGTCTAGGTTTCAATTTGTTCACCTATAATACAAAAGAGATGGAGTAACTCAAAGGCCTTCTAACTCTAGGCTTCATGAGAGGGCTCTGTGGTCTAATTTGAGGAACAAGAACCACATGCCCAGCTTCAGCTAGAGATGCTCCATTCCTATCTATTTGTATCTGTGAGGTTCCATTTGTATCTCTTATACACCCGGCTTCTAAAATACTTTATTTGAATAAAGGAATGAGTCTGGATGTCCGTATAATACTAGAGGAGGCGGTTCCAAACACCTGTCCTGAAAGAGCACTATTCATAACAACATTGGGAATAACTCCATGTCCATCAGTGGATGAGTGAATAATCAAATTGTGGGCATTTGCATACAATGAACTATTATTCCTCCATAAGAAGGAAGTACTGATATACACTAAAGTGTGGACGACCACCAAAACATTACACCAAGTGAAAGAAGCCAGACACAAAAGGCCCCATTCATGCATACTATCCAGAAGAAATAAATCCTTACAGATGGAATGCACATTAGTAATTGCCAGGAACAGACAGAGGAGGGAATAGGGAGAAGCTGCTTCCTGGGTACGGGGTTTTACTTCGGAGTGATACAAATGTTTTAGAAATAGTTTGAGGCAGTGGAACACTGCCCATGTACTAAATGCCACTGAGTTGTTCACTTAAAATGGTTCCTTTTACCTCAATAAATTATTATTATTTTTTAGAATGAAATGAGAACTGTTGGGTTAGATGACAGGCCCAGCTCAGCTCTAGAAATGTACAAATATGAGTCTATGAAATAAATTTATGTTTTTAAAGTGTAACAACTACCAAGGAAAAAATATAGAGAAGATGTCTATGAATTCAAATGAAGAGTTGGGAGCTCAAGGAAGGAGACATTTAAGACAGATTCATGTGGGGAATTCCACGTGCAGATGGCAGAGAGCATTCACCCAATGACATGGACATAAAAACTTGTAGAGGAGTGGCTGGTGGGAGAATTGGGTCTGTACATGGAATGGGGATCTAAGTAAGGCCAGAAACCTGGGTCTGAGCCATACCAAGGAAGACCTTTAATGCCAAGGCAAACAAGTTTAAAAGTCATTTGGACTCAAACAGATTCTCTTTAAAAGTTTTGGAGTAAACAAGTTCCAAACACTTCCAACAAGAACTGGAATTCTACTTTACTTCGGCTGGCCTGGCCTCAGAGTATAAGGAGCAAGCTGTGGAGCGGCAGCACAGTGGAATGGTTAAGGGTAAGGACTCTAAAGACAGACATCTGACTATGCCACACTCCAGCCACCTGAACTTGGCAGAGAATTACTTAATCTCACCATGCCTCAGTGTCTGCATCTGTGAAATGGAAGCAATGGCCATCTCACGGAATTGTTACAAGGATTAAATAAATGAATACAAGAAAACTACCTAGAATAACACATGGAGCAAAGGAAGTGCTTAGTAAATGTTAGCAGCCATTGTTATTGGAATGAGGGATGTGTGTGTTCAGCAAATAATGGGGTCAGTGGTGAGAATCAGACCTGCTGGGTTGCTGTTCTACGTTGTTCATAAAGATGTACTTTGCATGAATTCAAAGTTACACTGCACTTGGAAGATGGCAATGTTTTCTCAAAGTTTATGCAAAAGTAAACATTGCACAAAGCAATTTTGGAAACTTACTGGGGCATGGAACACAACATTAATTGGTAATCTGTAAGAGATGAATAATATCAGAATGATGACCTTTGAAAATATCCTCAGATATCATTGCGGGGTTTCACATACCTAGATTCCTCAGGAGTGTATGACAATATGTCTAGCTGCCAGGAAGTCATTACTTTGGAATGAACACATTGGTAAAAATTTGGAGGAAAACCACATGTGATGGAGCAGGGTCTAACGAGAAGAGATTGCATGGGTTGGGGACATCTGTTTTTATCAGCAAGGCTGACATAGTGCTTGAGAGGAAAGGGACAGAGCCGAGGCTGAGGTCAGCTTCCAAATTCAGAGGGGAGGCAACTCCTGTGGCCATTATCAGAGGAGGAGCTACCTTCTGAAATTGCCAACACAGTATTCTTCACTAAACTCACCCCAAAAGCAAGAATCCAAGCCTGTTGTATCAGTCAATCAGCCAATTTACTGCACAGCTACAAGGAACAAGGTGATGATGTAGCAGTCTACAGGTATATATTGATGAAAAAGACAATCTGTGATTTTGTTTCAATCTAACACAGGAGACAGAATCAAGAGCTTTGATGTTTCAAAGGCATTTCAAAACCAATGTGTACAAAACTAAATTCAAGAACTCTGGAGAGATTAAAAAAGATGGTGGGGTTAGAGGTGAGACAGAAGCATCCTCCTAAAACCACATATAATACAAAAATATAATTAATACAACTACTCCTGAAAGGGCAACGGGAAAGAAGACTGCACCAGACTGCATACACCTGGAGAAAAGGGCAGACCTTATGGAACAGGGTAACATACCAAAACTCTGGCCTGGCGGGACCCAAGCCCTTCCCCCACCCCAGCTCACCAGTGGGAGACAGACAAACAGAGCGGGGAGGCAGTGGAGGTCTAGGACAGCTGAATACCTAACTCCAGAGATCTGCTCTGGGAGCACAAACCTACATTTCATGGTGCTTGTATGGTACTCTCATGATTAGGGGGTTGGAAAGCTAAGACAGGCAGAATTCCTTCAGACCGAGATTCCAGCTACTTGGGGAAAGCAGGGATCCATACCTGGCTGCTTTGGGACAAAATAAAGGTGGGCAGTCTGAGAGACTTCCAAACAAGGAAGCCCTTAACAAGAGGGCTACTAAAGGGGAAAGGATTGCATAGAGCTTACTGCTCAGGAGAAAGGACAGATACACAAAATTGTCTGTGTGCACTCTGCCCAGCAGGTTGGGAGCTTTGATGATCTTCAGGTGCTCCAGCTCCCTGGCTGGCTATACAGCTCCAAGGAACATCTCCATGATATTCAGCCTACAGCACCTTTCTCCCAGCCAGCTCCACCTGGCTCACAAACCAGCAAACCCTACCCTGGCATTAGGCCAGCCAGAGGGAAGATCTGTCTACAGCAACTAAAAACACAAAGCATAGAGGCATATACCTGTGTGTGCGGCCCACTGGTTCAGGCACTGGAGTCAGGCATAGAAGTCAGGAAGCAGGAAACAGCTCCTTCCTCCCCCCAGGCACCAATACCACTCCCCTGTGACCCCCGACATTGCTTCCAGGGCTGAGCAGCTCCAGAGAGTACAGTTTCTGGGCACTAGAGAGTGCCATATACAAATATGAAACACCAAATGAACCTGGTTCAAAGTAAAATTATTAATACAACTCCTGAGAAATATTTAAATTACATTGACTTCATGAAACTTCCTGAAAGAGAGTTCAAAATAAAAATCATTAACATGCTCATAGAGGTACAGAAAGATATTCAAGAACTCAGGAATGAATTCTGGTCAGAGATTCAATCGTTGAAGAGCACAATGGAGGGTATTAAAGTAGATTAGATATGGTGGAGAAGACGATAAATGAAATAGAAATTAGAAAAGAGGAATACAAAGAAGCTGAGGCACAGAGAGAAAAAAGGATATCTAAGAATGAAAGAATATTGCTAGAACTGTGTGACCAATCCAAACAGAACAATATCGCATTATAGGGGTACCAGAAGAAGAAGAGAGAGTAAAAGGGATAGAAAGTGTCAATAAGGAGGTAATTGCTGAAAATTTCCCCAATCTGGGGAAGTAAATAGTCTCTCAGGTCATGGAGGTGCACAGATCTCCCAACACAAGGGACCCAAGGAAGACAACACCAAGACATATAATAATTAAAATGGCAAAAATCAAGGATAAGGACAGACTACTAAAAGCAGCCAGAGAAGGAAATAAGATCACATAAAAAGGAAAGCCCACCAGGTTATCATCAGACTTCTCAGCAGAAACTTTACAGGCCAGAAGGGAGTGGCATGATGTATTTAATGGAATGAAGCAGAAGGGCCTCGAACCAAGAATACTCTATCCGGCAAGATTATTATTTAAATTTGAAGGAGGGATTAAACAATTTACAGAAAAGTAAAAGCTGAGAAAATTTACCTCCCACAAATCATCTCTACAGTGTTTTTTGGAGGAACAGCCATAGATGAAAGTATTCCTAAGGTTTAATAGGTGTCACCAGAGGTAACAAAACCACAGTAAAGAAATTAAAACAGCTAATTACTAAGCAAATGCATAATTAAGTTAACCATCCCCAAAGTAAATCAAGGAATAGACAAAGAGTATGATACCTAATATATAAAGAACGGAGGAGGAAGAAAAAGGAGGAGAAAAAAAGAAGCTTTAGATTGTGTTTGTCATAGCATATTAAGTGAGTCAAGTTAGACTCTTAGATAGTAAGGAAGTTAACCTTGAACCTTTGGTAACCACGAATCTAAAGCATGCAATGGCAATAAATACATACCTGTCGATAATTACCCTAAATGTAAATGGACTGAATGCACCAGTCAAAAGACACAGAGTCACTGAATGGATAAAAAAACAAGACCCATCTATATGCTGCCTACAAGATAGTCACTTTAAACCCAAAGACATACACAGACTAAAAGTGAAGGGATGGAAAAAGATATTTCATGCAACTAATAGGCAGAAAAAAGCAGGGGTTGCAGTACTCATATCAGACAAAATAGACTTCAAAACAAAGAAAGTCACAAGAGACAAAGAAGGACATTACATAATAATAAAGTGGTCAATCCAACAAGAAGATATAACCATTATAAATATCTATGTGCCCAACACAGGATCACCTATATATGTGAAACAAATACTAACAGAATTAAAAGGGGAAATAGAATGTAATTTATTCATTCTAGGACACTTCAGCACTCCACTCATTCTGAAGGACCAATCAACCAGACAAAATATAACTAAGGAGGCAGAAGCACTGAACAACACATTAGAACAGATGGACCTAACAGACATCTACAGAGCTCTCCACCCAAAAGCAGCAGAATACACATTATTCTCAAGTGCACATGGAACGTTTTCAAGAATAGATCATATACTAGGCCACAAAAAGAGCCTCGGTAAATTCAAAAAGGCTGAAATTGTACCAACCAGTTTCTCAGACCACAATGTATGAAACTAGAAATAAATTATGCAAAGAAAATGAAAATTCCCACAAACACACGGAGGCTTCACAACATGCTCCTAAATAACCAATGGATCAATGACCAAATAAAAACAGAGATCAAGCAATATACGGAGACAAATGACAACAATAACTCAACACTGCAAAATCTGTGGGACACAGTGAAGGCCATGCTAAGAGAGAAGTATATTGCAATGCAGGCCTACCTCAGGAAAGAAGAACAAACCCATATGAACAGTCTAAATTCACAATTAACAAAACTAGAAAAAGAAGAACAAACAAGGCCCAGAGTCAGTAGAAGGAGGGACATAATAAAGATTAGAGCAGAAATAAATACAATCAAGAAGAATAAAACAATAGAAAGAATCAGTGAAAGGAAGAGCTGGTTCTTTGAGAAAATAAACAAAATAGATAAACCCCTACCCAGACTTATCAAGAAAAAAAGAGAGTCTACTCACATTAACAGAATCAGAAATGAGAAAGGAAAAATCACTATGGACACCACAGAAATACAAAGAATTATTAGACAATACTATGAAAATTATATGCTAACAAACTGGATAACCTAGAAGAAATGGACGACTTTCGAGAAAAATACAACCTTCCAAGGCTGACCCGGAAAGAAACTGAAAATCTGAACAGACCAACTACCAGCAATGAAATTGAACAGGTAATCAAAAACCTACCTAAGAACAAAACACCTAGACCAGATGGCTTCATTGCTGAATTTTATAAAACATTTAATGAAGACCTAATACCTATCCTCCTTAAAGTTTTCCAAAGAGTAGAATAAGAGGGAATACTTCAAAACTCATTCTATGAGGCCAGCATCACTCTAATACCAAAACCAGTCAGACACCACATAAAAAAGAAAATTACAGACCAATATCCCTGATGAACATAGATGCAAAAACACTCAACAAAACATTAGCAAACCGAATTCAAAAATACATCAAAAAGATCATCAATCATGATGAAGTGGGATTCCTCCCAGGGATGCAAGGATGGTGCAACATTCGAAAATCCATCAACATCACCCACCACATCAACAAAAAGAAGGATAAAAACCACATGATCATCTCCATAGATGCTGAAGAAGCATTTGACGAAATTCAACATCTATTCATGATAAAAACTCTCAACAAAATGTGTATAGAGGGCAACTACCTCAAGATAATAAAGGCCATATATGACAAACACACACCCAACATTATACATAACAGTGAGAAGCTGAAAGCTTTTCCACTAAGATCAGGAACAAGACAACGATGCCCACTCTCCCCACTTCTATTCAACATAGTACTGGAGGTCCTAGCCATGGCAATCAGACAACACAAAGAAGGAAGAAGTTAAACTGTCCCTTTTTGCAAATGACATGATATTGTACAGAAAAAACTCTAAAGAATCCAGTCCAAAACTAGTAGATCTTAAATCTGAATTCTGCAAAGTTGCAGGATACAAAATTAATACACAGAAACCTATTGCATTCCTATACACTAACGATGAACTAGCAGAGAGAGAAATCAGGAAACGAATTCCATTCACAGTTGCATCAAAAAGAATAAAATACCTAGGAATAAACCTAACCAAGGAAGTGAAAGACCCATAAGCTGAAAACTACAAGGCACTCATGAGAGAAATTAAAGAAGATAACAATAAATGGAAACACATCCCATGCTCATGGATAGGAAGAATTAATATTGTCAAAATGGCCATCCTGCCTAAAGCAATCTACAGATTCAATGCAATTCCTATTAAAATACCAATAGCATTCTTCAATGAACTAGAGAAAATACTTCTAAGATTCAAATGGAACCACAAAAGACCCCAAATAGCCAAAGCAATCCCTAGAAGAATAAAGCTGTGGAGATTATGCTCCCCAACTTCAAGCTCTACTACAAAGCCACAGTATTCAAGACAATTTGGTACTGGCACAAGAACAGACCCATAGACCAATGGAACAGACTAGAGAGCCCTGATATAAGCCCAACTGTATATGGTCAATTAATACATGATAAAGGAGCCATGCACATACAATGGGGAAATGACAGCCTCTTCAACAGCTGGTGTTGGCAAAACTGGACAGTGACATGCAAGAGAATGAAACTGGATTATTGTTTAACCCCATACACAAAAGTAAACTCAAAATGAATCAAGGAGCTGAATGTAAGTCATGAAACCATAAAACTCTAAGAAGACAACATAGGCAAAAATCTCCTGAATATAAGCATGAGCAACTTTTTCCTGAACGCATCTCCTCAAGAAAGGGAAACAAAAGCAAAAATGAACTCATGGGACTACATCAAACTAAAAGTTTCTGTATGACAAAGGACACCCTCAACAGACCAAAGAGGCATCCTACAGTATGGGAGAATGTATTTGTAAATGACATATCGGACAAGGGGTTAACATCCAAAATATATAAAGAACTTACACACCTCAACACCCAAAAAGCAAATAACCCGATTAAAAAATGGGCAGAGGAAATGAAGAGACAGTTCTCCAAAGAAGAAATTCAGATGGCCAGCAGACACATGAAAAGATGCTCCACAACCCTAATCATCAGGGAAATGCAAATTAAAACCACAATGAGATATCACCTCACACCAGTAAGGATGGCCTTCATCGAAAAGACTAAGAAAAACAAATGCTGGTGAGGATGCTGAGAAAGGGGAACCCTCCTACACTGCTGGTGGGAATGTAAGCTAGTTCAACCATTGTGGAAAGCAATATGGAAGTTCCTCAAGAAACTAAATATAGAAATACCATTTGACCCAGGAATCCCACTCCTTGGAATTTACCCAAAGTATACAACTTCTCAGATTCAAAAAGACATATGCACCCCTATGTTTATCTCAACACTTTTTACAATAGCCAAGATATGGAAGCAACCTAAGTGTCCATCAGTAGATGAATGGATACAGAAGAGGTGGTACATATATACAATGGAATACTATTCAGCTATAAGAAAGAAACAAATCCTACCATTTGCAACAACATGGATGGAGTTGGAGGATATTATACTCAGTGAAATAAGCCAGGCGGAGAAAGACAAGTGCCAAATGATTTCCCTCATTTGTGAAGTATAACAGTGAAGCAAAAGTGAAGGAACAAAACAGCAGCTACCTCACAGACTCCAAGAAGGAACTAGTGGTTACCCAAGGGGAGGCATGTGGGAGGGCCTGTGGGGCGGGAGGGAGAAGGGGATTGAAGGGGATTATGTTTAGTACACATGGTTTGGGGGATTGCAGGGAAAACAGTGTAGCACAGAGAAGGCAAATAGTGAATCTGTGGCATCTTACTGCACTGAAGGGCAGTGACTGCACTGGTGTATGGGTGGGGACTTGATAACATGGGTAAATGTAGTAACCACATTGTTTTTTCATGTGAAACCTTCGTAATAGTGTATCTCAATAATGCATTAATTAAAAATTAAAAAAAAAATCTGGGCTTCTTCTAGGTTTCCTTTTGCAGTAAATTCTATAAGCTAAAATTCATCCTTGACAACTTTTTCTCATTATCCCTACATCCAACTTTTTAATATGTCTTGTACATTTTGCCTCTTAAATATCTTTTAAGTCAATTTACTTTTCTTCATCCCTGAGGCCCCAGCCTGGTTCAAGCCAACATCTAGAGCATAACAAAAGCCTCCCAACTGGTATCTCATGTCCGCTCTATCCTCCCTCCAATCTATTCTTCACTTAAGGAGTTTTCAAGATAAAGTGCAAAATCTTTCATCTGCCTTACATATGATCCACTCACTGCATACATCTCCACCTTTCTCACTTTATTGCCACACTGGCCTCTTCTTTTTCTGAAACTTGACATGTTCCCTCTTGTCATGCTTTTTATCTACCGTGTCCTCACCTGACGTTCTCATCGCTTAGTTAACTTCTGTTCATTCTTAGGATTTCAGCTCAAGCATCTCTTCCTCAGAGAAATCTTCCCTCATTGGCCAGATCATATCTCCCTGCTAATAGTTTCTCTTAGCACTATGCATCCTGTCTTCATAGCACTTATATATAATCAGTGATTAAAGATATATTTATGTTATTATTTAATTAACTTCTTTCTCTCCCAGGAGACTGAGCTCCATGAGTTCAGACTCCTATCTGCTTATCATTGCTAACATAGTGTCTAGCCAATGTATTTGCTGAATGACTGAATAAAAGAATGAATTACCAATAAACTATTGCAAATGTTCATGAGGTTATGATATTCCAATATCTATAGAGATAATGAATAGGTATTAATAGGTTTCCCAATGTTTTCTGATAGAAAATTGAAATATAATAAAGAAAAAAAATCCTGTCCCAAATGATAGGTTAGGGTTAGAAATGGCTGAGGCAGGCTTCAAACCCTGATGGGTCTGATTGCAAGGCCCAGACTTCTCCTCTAGGTCCTTTCCTCCACCATGTGGCAAACTGGCATGCTGGGCAGCTGCTCCTGAAAGTGGTTTGGAGCACAGGCCCCAACGCTAATGGAGCATTAGCATTTCTCTTTGCATTCATCCCCAGACATCCTTTCAGCTTGGCTTATTCTGACACTGTATTTCCTACAGAAAAGGGAACATGAGGGAATATGGGAGCTTTCAGATGTGGACTTGATTGAAATGGGTGAAGTTTGTTTTCTTTTATATTCTATTTCTCTCTCATGCCTTCATAAGCTAGTGGATCCAGATGGCTGGAATCACCAATTAAAAACAAAGAGAACACTAGGGAAGGAGTGAGAGAGAGAGAGAGAGAGAGAGATATCACGTGTAATTAAGGATGAGAGAGCTGAAATGGCTTCATGATGGTAAAAATTCTTTCATTCCGTAGGAATGTGTGTGCAAATTAGACTCTTTTTCTCCTTCTTTACTGTAAAGGCAATTTAACATTAATAAGTTGCCACCAGAATTCTTTACTTCAGTAAGAAATTGTGTGCTGGTAGATGTTTCCATAGTAATCAATGCATGTCGCTTAAATTACAGATTGGCTGATGGAAAAAGATGGAAAAACCAGAAGTACAGAGGCTTCCCTCAGGTTTCTCAGCTCCTCAGATCTGTGGTCAGGCAACTGTGTGGCTAGTCCCAAGACTGCTGCTTGGGGGATGGACATTTTCAAGGTCTGCTAGCCTCACTCCAGAGTAATTCACAGAGGAAGACTTTAGCACTTTGGAAACGTTTTGATTACCCAGTTCTCATTTGGTAAAGCATGTATAAGTTACAAACTTCCCTCAATGTCCAGCTAGAAGCAGAAGTGAGAGGGACAGAGGGAATGAGAGAAGGAGAGGGGAAGTTGGAGGGGGACAGAGATTGGAAAAACAGAAAAGAGAAAGAGGGAATAAAGAGACAGAGTAGAATAAAGGAAAAGAGAGGGGGGGAAGAAGGGGTCAGGAGGGAGCAGGGAGAAAGGAGAGAGAGAAGTCCTTAAGTGGGAAAAACTAGGGAGAAGAATTATAAGCCACTTCAGAAAGAAATGTAGTTATATTATTTTCTGATACCTGAAACATTGCAAAATGAGTAAAATAACTGCTCTTATGTACTAGAGTCACTAATGGCACATTTAGGAACACCTCTAAACTGATTTCTGACAGCTTTGTACTTGCTTGTATCCAATAGAGAACTTTCAATATGTTTGAAAGCAGGTTTTCTCAAATTTATAAAATCAATTTGGGTACTTTGAGGGTTTTTTTCTATAGGTGAATTTAGATATATTCCATCTAAGTTCCATCCAATTATCACAAATTCCAACTAATAAAGTCCAAATGACTGATGTTTGGCTGTATTCTTCATTTCCAAAACAAGTTCATTTCCCTCTTATGGGGAAAGTTGGGGTTCCTATGGCCAGGACCTTCACTAAACCTAAAACACTTGATGATGTAACTGGCCTTTTGCTAGGCTACTGCTTCCACACCCATAGGCAATGAGCTATTATTGACTGAGTCACTATATAAAGAGCTCGGCCCAGTGCTCTGGGTGGAGACAAAGACACTAGTGCTCGACCTACTGGGAAAACAAGCTGGGTAATAAACCCTTTCATCCCAAGAATGTTCTACTGTCATTTCTTTGGTCACATTAAATCCATGGTGAACTTACCTGGGGCTAAAACCCATTGGCAAGACAATTAGCAAAGTTGGCAGGGTTCATTGTTGACCAAGGAAAAAGACAGGCTGCCCTTATGGGGGGGGTGCTTCAGCGGGCTGCCCCTATGAGTGGGGAGACAGTGGATTGTCCCCCAATGGGTATGTGGTCTGAGGTGGCTTGCCTCCTAGAGGGCTGAGCCCCACCCCAGGACTGGAGGCAAGTGGAGGTGATACCTGAGGCAGTAGGGGTGGCCCCTGGTATAGTAAGTAGGTGTTTGGAGAAACAGAGTGCCTGTGAGGCAGTAGGGACTGTGGGCTGGCTGCTTCTCACAGTATTAAAAAAAAGTCTACAGATGAAAAGAACACACTCCTGAAAGAGACAAAAGAAATGGCGGCACGAGAATACGAGCTGCGGACTACTGTGGATTCATTGAAGAGTGAAATGGCATTGATACAAGAGGAAGCAGGAATATGGGACAATAGCAAAGGGTCCAATACCCCTCGTCAGATGGCAGATAGACTATATTTGGCCTCTACTTGTGTCAGAAGGATATCGGTATGCCATGACTTTTGTGGACACAGCTACTGGACTTCTGGTTGCTTTTCCTACCCATTGTGCAGACCACCAGACGACCAAAAGAGGCCTGGAGCATCTCTTTGCCACCTATGGCTGACCACAGGTAATTGAGAGTGATCAGGGCACCCATTTTACTGGACATACACTGCAAGAATGGGTGCTACAGCTGGGAATCAAATGGAAGTTTCATGTGCCATACAATCTTACCACAGCAGGCATGATAGAGAGGCACAATGGCTTGGTAAAATTCAGACTAAAGCAGATACCAATAGTCTGCAGGATGGTCAGTCCACTTATGGACAGTGCTATGGCGTTTGAACGAGAGACCCTGAAAGGGAGCCCTGAGCCCTGTAGACATGTTAACACATATTGCTGCCTCCCCTATACAACTGCAAGTACAAACCAAGGAAGAATCACTGAAGCTGATATTCGGCCACCAGAATAATATCTTGCTGCCAGCACCAACTGCACTAAACCGTGGAGACTCCATTGAGTGGACGTGGCCTTGGACCTTTCGACACATGGACCAACAATGGCTGGCTCTCCTGGCACCTTGGGGACAAGGCCTGGAAGCTGGCCTCCTATGTATTCCTGGAGTAACAGCAGAGTGACCCTAAAAGATCACTGTCATATATCCTGAATAGCGAGAAGGTAGGAGCATCTTACTGGGGAGTTTTGTTTTATCATTATGGCCAGTGCATGCACCCCCAATAGCACTATGTATAGACCCTTCAGTAACCCCCACAGGTAGAGGAGTAAAAGTATGGTATACTAGACATGGAAGGGACCCCCTTCCTGCTACAGTCCTATCATAGGACCACTCTCTTGCATGCATTCTACCTGATGGACAAGATTTGCCTATGTTGGTGGCATTAAAACATGTGTCTTATTGCCCTTAAAATCTTTGAGGATTGGGAACTTCCTCTGGCTTGAGGATTATTATAATTTTTGTTAGCTGTATCAAAATCTTGTTGTATCTTAATTTTTGTTATTATCTGTAAGTTGTTGTTATCCTCTCTTGCTGTTGTGGAATCTGGTTACAGTGCTCCAGCTTTCTCACACACGGACCATTGAGGAAGACTGAGAGAGTACAGATTGTGAGGCAAGAATCCTGGAGGGGTGGAGTGTGGGGAAAGATGGGGTTCTTATGGCCAGGATCCTCACTGAACCTAAACCACCTTATCATGTAACTGGCCTGTTGCTAGGCTACCACTTCCACCCCTACAGGCAATAAGCTATTATTGACTGAGTCACTATATCAGGAGTTTAGCCCAGTTCTCGATCTGCTGGAAGAACAAGCTGGGTAATAAACCCTTTTGCCCCAAGAATGTTCTACTGTAATTTCTTTGGTCACCTTGAATTCATAGTGAACTTGCCTAGGACTGAAATCCATTGGCAAGACACCCTTGTAGCTTCATGTTGAATAAAGCTGAAAAAATTATTAAAGAGATATAGAAAATGAGCATAGCCTCTGCCTCTTTCTTCCTTCAAACTTATTCTACATACAATGTTGTGCTTATCCCCACACCCTCACCTGTCTTCATAGGGATCTGCTGCCAGGTGTCACCCCAGACTACTGAGGGCTATATTGACCACTGACTCTCTACCAGAAGGTCAGCATCTTAAAAGTAAGGAATTCGATCAGTCTTGGTCACCCAAGGCTTAGTACATCAGGGGATGATTCCTATTTGTTGATAGACATAGTTGGCCTATTTGCATCCTAGACTGGCTTTTACCATGGCAGCAAGAACAGGCATTGCATTCTCTTAACATTTAGACTCTTCAGGGTTGCTGTCTGAGAACAGATTCTCTTATTAACCATACTTAGAACTATAGCTATACTTAAGTTCTCTACCCTTATGATCCAGTTTGTGTGCTGGATTTTGCTACTCATTACATGTTCCTAGTCTTGACTTAATATCAAAATATTGCTTTCACAGCTACACATCTGTCTTGCCAATGCGTTTCAGCCCCAGGCAAGTTCACTATGGATTCAGGGAGACCAAGGATTGACAATGGAACATTCTTGGGGTGAAAGTGTTTATACGCAACTTTATACCCATGGTGGGCAATCACTAGAATCCTTTCCACTCAGAGCAAGTCTGCATGCAACAAGCCAGTCTCTGCCTCTGGGCCTCTCTGCCCCTGCAGTTGTCCGAGTCTCTGTCCTCGACACTGCCACCACTCCAGTCTCAGCCCTCCTGCAGCCACACACCCACGCAGCCATGCCACCATGTTGCCCAGAGCCTAGAGTCAATAGCAATGTATTGCCCACACGTGTATAGTGAGCTAGCCGACCAAGGCCAGGTAAGAATACTGACCATAGGAACCTTTGCTTTATGTACAACATCCCACCAAAGTATTACTGCTAAGTTCTTGATGATCAGTCATCAGGATTTGTTTAGCTGAGCTGCCAGAGAAGGGACGAAATACCAGAGGCAACTGGATACCATGTAAATAGATCAAACTTTATATCCAATCTAAACTGCTGATTCTCAAACCCTAGTGCACATAAGAATCACCTGGGGCAGACATTGGATTAAAGATGGCAGTGTGAGAGGTGAGACACAGGCTTCCTCCTAAAACCACATATAACACAAAAATATAATTAATACGACTAATCCTGAAAGAGCAACAGGAAAGAAGGCTGCGCCAGATTGCATACATCTGGAGAAAAGAACAGACCTCATGGAACAGGGTAACATACCAAACCCATGATCCGATGGGACCTAAGCCTTTCCCCCACCCCAGCTTACCAGCAAAGGAAGAGAAATAGAGCAGGGATGGAGTGAAGACCTGGGACTGTTGAACACCTAACCCTGGAGATCTGTTCTGGGAGCATGAACCTAAATTGCATAATGCTCTGATGATTAGTGGGGTTGGAAAACTAAGACAGGTAGAATACCTGGAGAGACTGGAATTCCAGATGCTTGTAGAAAAAAGGGATCCACATCTGGCTGCTCTGGTATGAAAGAAAGGTGGGAAGTATGAGAGACTTCTTAACAGCGAGAGGGCTGCTAAAGGGGCAAGGACTACAAAGAGCTTACTGCTCAGGAGAAAGGCCAGGTAGACAAAATTGTACGGGCGCACTATGCCCAGCAGAAGCTACAGGCACTCCACCCCCCCACCGTGATATGCAGCCTGCTGTGCCTTCCTCCCGGCCAGCCAGCACCTGGCTCACAAACCAGCAGCCCATGCTGTGGTGTCAGGACAGCCAGAAGGAGACCCCACGTATGGCAACTACAAACACAGAGCATAGACGCTTACACCTATGTGTTCGGCCCACTGGTTCTGGCAGTGGAGACAGGCATAACAGCCGGGAAGCAGGAAACAGCTCTTTCCTTCCTCGAGGCACTGGCACCACTGTGCTGTGACCCCCAACATCTCTCCAGGGGCCAAAAAGCTCCAGAGAGTACAGTTCCTGAGCACTAGAGGGAGCCACATACAAATATGAAATGTCAAAGAAAACTGGTTCAAACAAAAATCTCTCAAACACCTGAAAAAGGATCAAGTGAAACTGACCTTGTCAATCTTCCTGAAAGAAATTTCAAAATAAAAATTATAAACATGCTCATGGAGGTACAGAAAAATATTCAAGAACACAGGAATGAATTCTCAGAAATCCAATCACTACGGAATACAATGGAAGGTTTTAAGAGCACATTAGATATGGAGGAGGAGAGGATAAATGAAATAGAAATTAGAGAAGAGGAATACAAAGAAGCTGAAGCACAGAGAGAAAAAAGGATCTCTAAGAATGAAATAATATTGAGAGAACTGTGTGACCAATCCAAACACAACAATATTCGTATTATACGTGTACCAGAAGAAGAAAAGACAAAAAAAGGGATAGAAAGTGTCTCTGAGAAGGTAATTGCTGAAAACTTCCCCAGTCTGGGGAAGGAGATAGACTCTCAGGCCATGGAGATGCACAGATCTCCCAACACAAGGGACACAAGGAAGACAACACCAAGACATATAATAATTAAAATGGCAAAGATCAAGGATAAGGACAGACTATTAAAAGAAGCCAGAGAGAGAAAAAAAGATCACATACAAAGGAAAACCCATCAGGCTATCATTAGACTTCTTAAAAGAAACCTTACAGACCAGAGGGAGTGACATGATATATTTAATGCAATGAAGCAGAAGGGCCTTGAACCAAGAATACTCTATCTGGCAAGATTATCACTTAAATTTGAAGGAGGGATTAAATAATTTCCAGATAAGCAAAAGCTGAGAGAATTTACCTCTCACAAACCATCTCTACAATGTATTGTGGGAAGACTGCTATAGATGGAAGTGTTCCTAAAGCTAAATAGCTGTCACCAGAGGTAATAAAACCACAGTAAAGAAAGCAGAACAGTTAATTACTAAGAAAATGCAAAAGTAAATCAGCTACTCCCAAAGTCAGTCAAGGGATAGACAAAGAGTACAGAATATGATATCAATATATAAAGAATGGAGGAGGAAGAAAAAGGATGAGAAAAAAAAGAACTTTTAGATTGTGTTGGTAATAGCATACTAAGTGAGTTAAGTTAGACTGTTAGATAGTATAAGTTACCCTTGAACCTTTGGTAACCACATATCTAAAGCCTGCAATGACATAAGTACATACCTATCGATAATCACCCGAATTGTAAATGGTCTGAGTTCACCAATCAAAAGATATAGAGTCATTGAATGGATAAAAAAAACAAGACCCATCTATATGCTATGTACAAAGACTAACTTTAAACCCAAAGACATATACAGACTAAAAGTGAAGGGATGGAAAAAGATAAGTCATGCAACTAATAGGGAGAAAAAAGCAGGAGTTGCAGTACTCATATCAGACAAATAGACTTCAAAACAAAGAAAGTCAAGAGACAAAGAAAGACATTACCTAATGATAAAGGGGTTAATCCAAGGAGAGCATATCACCATTATAAATATCTATGCACCCAACACACGATCATCTACAAATGTGAAACAAGTGCTAACAATATTAAAAGGAGAAATACAATGCAATGCATTCATTCTAGGAGATTTCAATTCTCCACTCACTCCAAAGGACAGATCAACCAGACAGAAAATAAGTAAGGAGACAGAGGCACTGAACAACACATTAGAACAGATGGACCTAATAGACATCTACGGAACTCTCTACCCAAAAGCAGCAGGATACATATTATTCTCAAGTGCAAATGGAACATTTTCAAGAATAGATCATATACTAGGCCATGAAAAGACCCTCAGTAAATTCAAAAAGATTGAAATTGTACCAACCTGCTTTTAAGACCAAAAAGGTATGAAACTAGAAATAAATTAAACAAAGAAAATGAAAATTCAAACAAACACATGGAGGCTTAGCAATATGCTCCTAAATAACCAACGGATCAATGACCAAATAAAAACAGAGATCATGAAATATACGGAGACAAATGACAACAATAATTCAGCACCACAAAATCTGTGGATCGCAGTGAAGGCCATGCTAAGAGGGAAGTATATTGCAATACAGGCCTACCTCAAGAAAAATAATCTCATATGAACAGTCTAAACTCACAATTAACAAAACTAGAAAAAGAAGAACAAATGTGGCCCAAAGTCAGTAGAGGAGGGACATAATAAAGATTAGAGGAAAAGTAAATAAAATTGAGAAGAATATCACAGAAGAAAGAATCAATGAAAGAAGAAGCTAGTTCTTCAAGAAAATAAACATAATTGATAAACCCCTAGCCAGACTTATCAAGAAAAAAAGAGTCCACACACATAAACAGAATCAGAAATGAGAAAGGAAAAATCACTATGGCCACCACAGAAATACAAAGAATTATGAGAGAACACTACGAAAAATTATATGCTAACAAACTGAATAACCTAGAAGAAATGGACAACTTTCTAGAAAAATACAACCTTCCAAGGCTGACTCAGAAGGAAACAGAAAATCTGAACAGACCAATTACTAGCAATGAAATTGAATTTGTAACAAAAAACTACCTAAGTACAAAACCCCTGGTAAAGATGGCTTCACCCTTGAATTTTTTTTTTATTTAAAAATTTTCTTTTTCTTTTTTTTTAAGCCTCCCCTTAGCTCTCCTACCTTGACTGTTTGTTAAGTTCATTCTTCAGCTCTGCATCACCCTTGAATTTTACCAAACATTTAGTGAAGACTTAATACCCATCTTCCTTAAAGTTTTCCAAAATATAGAAGAAGAGGGAATACTTCCAAACTCATTCTACAAAGCCAGCATCACTCTAATACCAAAACCAGTCAAAGATATCACAAAAAGAAGAAAATTACAGACCAATATCCCTGATGAACATAGATGCAAAAATACACAACAAAATATTAGCAAACCAAATTCAAAAATACATAAAAAAGATCATTCATGATTAAGTAGGATTTATTCCAGGGATGAAAGGATGGTACAACATTCGAAAATCCATCAAGATCATCCACCACATCAACAAAAGGAAGAACAAAAACAACATGATCATCTCCATAGATGCCGAAAAAGCATTCAACAAAATTGAACATCCATTCATGATAAAAACTCTCACAAAATGGGTATAAAGGGCAGGTACCTCAACACAATAAAGGCCATATATGACAAACCCACAGCCAACATCATACTTAACAGCAAGAAGCTGACATAGTTTCCTGTAAGATCAGGAACAAGACAAGGATGCCCACTCATCCAACTTTTATTCAACATAGCTCTGGAGGTCCTAGCCACACCAATCAGACAACACAAATAAATAAAAGGCATCCAGATTGGTAAAGAATTTAAACTGGCAATGTTTGCAGATGACATGATATTGTTCATAAAAATCCCTAAAGAATCCACTCCCAAACTACTAGATCTAATATCTGAATTTAGCAAAGTTGCAGGATATAAAATCAATACACAGAAATCTGTTGCATTCCTATATAATAACAATGAACTAGCAGAAAGAAATCAGGAAAACCATTCCATTCACAATTGTATCAAAAACAATAAAATATCTAGGAATAAACCTAACCAATGAAGTGAAAGACCTATACTCTGAAAACTACAAAACACTCATGAGAGAAATTAAAGAAGACACCAATAAATGGAACCACATGCTGTGCTCATGGATAGGAAATATTAACATCATCAAAATGGCCATCCTGCCTAAAGCAATCTACAGATTCAGTGCAATCCCTATACAAATACCAACAGCATTCTTCAACGAACTAGAGCAAATAGTTCTAAAATTCATATGGAACAAAGAAAGACCCCAAACAGCCAAAGCAATCCTGAGAAGGAAGCATAAAGCTGGGGGGATCTCGCTTCCCAACTTCAAGCTCTACTACAAGCCCAGTAATCAAGACAATTTGATACTGGCACAGAAACAGACCCATAGACCAGTGGAACAGAATAGAGAGTACAGATACTAACCCAATTATATATGGTCAATTAATATACTATAAAGGAGCTATGGATATACAATGGGGAAATGACAGCCTCTTCAACAGCTGGTGTTGGCACAACTGGACAGCTACATGTAAGAGAATGAAACTGGATTACTGTCTAACTCCATTCACAAAAATAAACCTGAAATATATCAAAGACCTGAATGTAAGTCATGAAACCATAAAACTCTTAGAAGACAACATAAGCAAAAACCTCCTGAATATAAACATGAGCAACTATTTCCTGAACGCATCTCCTTGGGCAAGGGAAACAAAAGCCAAAATGAACACATGTGATTACATCAAACTAAAAAGCTTCTGTATAGCAAAGTACACCATCAGCAGAACAAAAACCTATCCTAAAGTATGGGAGAATATATTTGTAAATGACATATCCGACAAGGGGTTAACATCCAAAATACATAAAGAACTCACATGCCTCAACATTCAAAAAGTAAATAATCTGATTAAAAAATGGGTGGAGGATATGAACAGACAATTTTCCATAGAAGAAATTCAGATGGCCAACAGACACATGAAAAGATGCTCCACATCACTAATTATCAGGGAATGCAAATTAAAACCACAATGAAATGTCACCTCTCACCAATTAGGATGGCCAGTATCAAAAAGACTAAGAAAAACAAATGCTGGTGAGGATGCAGAGAAAGTGGGATGTAAGCTAGTTCAACCATTGTGGAAAGCAATATGGAGGTTCCTCAAAAAACTAAAAATATAAATACCATTTGACCCAGGAATTCCACTCCTAGGAATTTACCCAAAGAATTTAATTTCTCAGATTCATAAAGACATATGCACTCCTATGTTTATTGCAGCACTATTTACAATAGCGAAGATATGGAAGCAACCTAAGTGTCCATCAGTAGATGAATGGATAAAGAAGAGGTGGTGCATATACACAATGGAATACTATTCAGCTATAAGAAAAAACAAATCCTTCCATTTGCAACATGGATGGAGCTGGAAAATATTATGCTCAGTAAAATAAGCCAGGTGGAGAAAGACAAGTACCAAATGATTTCCCTCATTTGTGGAGTATAACACCTAAGCAAAACTGAAGGTTGAAAACAGAAGTATATTCACAGACTCCAAGAAGGGCCTAGCAGTTACCAAAGGGAAAGGGTATGGGATGGCAGGTGGGGAAGGAGGGAAAAGGGGATTGAGGTGTATTATGATTGACACACATGTTGTGGGGGTGATCATGGGGAAGACAGTATAGCTCAGAGAAGACAAGTAGTGACTCTGTGGCATCTTACTACACTGATGGACAGTGACTGCAATGGGGTTTGGGGGGACTTGATAATATGGGTGAATGTAGTAACCACATTGTTTTTACATTTGAAACCTTCATAAGAGTGTATATCAATAATGCCTTAATAATAAAAAAAAGAATCACCTGTGTATGATGAACCATAATATAATAATAAATTAGCTAACCCAGAAGAAATTGGTAAGTCCTAAAACATATAACCTACCAAGACCGAATCATGAAGAAATAAAATGTCTAAACAGACTAATCAATACTAAGGAGACTGAATTGGTAATCATAAATGTCTCAACAAAGAAGAGTCAACAACTGGATGACTTCACTACAAAACATTTAAAGAAGGATTAATAACTATCCTATGCTCAAACTCTTTCAAAAAATAGAAGAGAAGATACTTCTAACCAAATTTTAGCAGGCCTTACTAACCTGATACCAAAACTAGAAAAAGACACTACAATGAAGAACATTACAACCAATATCCCTGATGAATAGAGATGCAAAAGAACTCAACAAAATATTAGTGAACTGAATTCAACAGCACATTGAAAGGATCATTCATCATGATAAGTTGAATTTATTCCAGGATGCAAGGATGGTTCAACATCCATAAATCAATAAGTGTGATACACCACTTCATTTAACAAAATGAAGGATATAAAATCATATGATCAACTCAATAGATGCAGAAAAAGCAGTTAACAATATTTAACTTCCTTTCATACTAAAAACTGTTAAATTAGAGATGAAATGTAGCTCAACATAATAAAGTAAACATATAGCAAGACCAAAACTAATGTCATACTGAATGGTAAAAAGTTAAAAGCTTTTCCTCTAAGATCAATACTAAGACAAGGATGCCCACTCTCACCACTTTTATTCAATATAGTACTGGAAGTCCTAGCCAGAAAAGCTAGGCAATGAAAAGAAATAAAAGACATACAAATCATAGAAGAAGTCAAATTATCTTTGTTTGCAGATAGCATGATTTTATATATAGAATACCCTAAAGACTCAACCAAAAAACTATTATCACTAGTAAACATTCAATAAAGTTGCAAACAACAAAATCAGTGTAAAATATCTGTTGTTTCTATACATTAAAAACAATCTAAAGAGAAATTAAGAAAACAATCCATTTATAATAGTACCAAAAAGAATAATTACTTAAAAATAAAATTAATCAAGAAAGCAAAGATCTGTACACTGAAATTATAAAAGATGGGTGAAATAAATTGAAGAAGACACAAGGAAAATGGGAAGATTTCTGTGTTCATGGATTGAAAGAAGTAAAATTATTAAAATACACATAATACACATAATACACATGTGTGGAAGCAGTAGCCTAAAGCAAGCCAGTTCCATCATCAAGTAGTTTGGGTTCAGGTGAGGATGCTGGCCATAAGAACCTTCAATTTATCCACCACCACATATGCATGGGTCTATTTCTGGGCTCTCTATTCTGTTTCATTGATCTATGGGTCTATTTGACATTAATACAACACTGTTTTGATTACTGTTGCTTTGTAATATAATCTGATATCAGGATGTGTGTTTCCACCTTTGTTCCTCTTTCTTGTGATTACTTTGGCTATTTGGGGTCTTTCATGGATACATACATACAGTAATGGCTTATTGTCTATGGGTGTGGAAGCAGTAGCCTAGCAACAGGCTAATTACATTATCAAGTGGTTTAAGTTCAGTGAGGATCATGGCCATAGGACCCCAACTTCCCCACACTCCACCCCTCCAGGATTCTCGCCCTACAATCTACACACTCTCAATCTTTCACAATGGTACCTGGGCGAGAAAGCTGGAGCACTGTAACCAGATTCCACAACAGCAACAGAGGATAACAACTTACATAAAAAAATTAAGAAACAACAAGATTTTGATACAGGTAACCAAAATTGTAATAATCCTCAAGCCAGAGGAGGTTCCCAATCCACAAATACATTAAGGGCTATAATACACATGTTTTAATGACACCAACATAGGCAAATCTTGTCCATCAGGTAGAATGCATGCAAGAGAGTGGTCCTGTGATAGGACTGTAGCAGGAAGGGGGTCCCTTCCAGGTCTAGTATACCATACTTTTACCTCTCCTCATGGGGGTTACTGTAGAGTCTATATATAGTGCTACAGGAGGTGCATGCACTGGCCATAATGATAAAATAAAACTTCCCAGTAAGATGCTCCTACTTTCTGGCCATTCAGGATATACTACTGTGATGTTTGGCAGTCACTCTTGTATTAGTCTAGGAATACACAAGAGGCCAGCTTCCAGGCCTTGTCCCCAAGGTGCCAGGAGAGCCAGCCTTCATTGGTCCATGTGTCAAAAGGTCCAAGGCCACATCCACTCAATGGAGTCTCCAGGGTTTAGTGCAGTTGGTGAGGCAGCAAGATGTTATTCTGGTGGCCGAACATCGGCTTCAGTGATTCTTCCTTGGTTTGTACTTGCAGTTGTATAGGGGAGGCAGCAATATGTGTTAACATGTCTACAGGGCTCAGGGCTCCCTTTCAGGATCTCTCATTCAAAAGTCATAGCACTGTCCATAAGTGGACTGACCATCCCTGCAGACTATTGGTATCTGACTTTAGTCCGGATTTTACCAAGCCATTGTGCCTCTCTATCATGCCTGCTGTGGTAGGATTGTATGGCACATGAAACTTCCACTTGATTCCTAACTGTCACACCCATTCTTGCAGTATATGTCCAGTAAAATGGGTTCCCTGACCACTCTGAATTACCTGTGGTCAGTCATAGGCAGCAAAAGAGACACTCCAGGCCTCTTTTGGTCATCTGCTGGTCTGCACAACAGGTAGGAAAAGCAACCAGAAGTCCAGTATCTGTGTCCACACAAGTCATAGCATACCAATATCCTTCTGACACAGGTAGAGGCCCAATATCTGCCATCTGACGAGGGTTATAGGCCCCTTAGCTATTGTCCCATGTTGCTGTGGAACTCGGTGTAAGTCCCTTTTGGAGAACATGACACACTCCTGCCGGGCTCTACTAACTTCTTCAAAGTTCAAAGCAAGCCCCACCGATGAGCTACAGCCCACATTGTCTTTTTCTCAGTATGCAACAAATGCTGGTGTAACCATTGGGATATATTAGAGGCAGTCTTTCCTTCTAACCAACATATCTGGGCCAATTTATCTCTTCATCATTTCCTAGGGATGTCAGTGGCAAGTGACCTGTCAATATGGTATACTTTAATTATTTTAGTCTGATCACAGGCCCATAAGTCTTGCCACAATTATTGCCCCCAAAGGGGTCGGTGACCAACCAGCCAGTTGGCATGGTCCCATGTTGGTAGCCACAGGGTCAAGCCCCGACAGACAGCCCAGCTGTCAGTGCAGACAACTATAGGGGAGGGCTCCTGGGTGATCACAAGCCACACGGCCCACAACTCTGCCCATTGTCTGTTCTTCCCCTCACCATCTTCCATCCATATTGTCTCAGTCTTAGGATGGAAAGCTATGGCCCTCCATTTTGGGGGCTGCCCATGGCTGGAGTCGTCTGTGAACCATGTGTCTTCAGGTACAGGGGCTCTTTCCTCCCCATAGGGCCTCTCTGCTACTAATGGTTCAAAAGCAAGTTCTTCCTGCTATTCACTAGTATATGTCACCAGCCCCAGTAAGTGTTGGAGTTCTTCACTCTAGGGGCAACTAGAGAGGGCACTATGCTGCTGCAGGTAAGCACCAGCATTTGTGCCACACCACTCCTTGAATTTTGGGTCCAGTCTCATACCCATTCCAAGATGGGATAGGTCATTATAACCTTTACTGGAGCCATTCCAGTGTTGGGTTCTGTAGCCAGCAAGGCATGATACATGGCAGCCAGTTGTTTTTCTATCAGAGTATATCATACCACTGCCCCTTTCCAGAGTTGTTGCTAGAATCCAATAGGTTGGTGAGTTCGTTCAAGTCACTGCCAGAGACCCCAGCCATAACCATCTTCAGTCACATGAACGTCCAGCTCACAGGGCCTTGATGGATCTATCACACTCAGGGCCTGCATGGCCTTGACTGCCCGTTTTGCTGTAGTAAAGGCAGATGCACATGTCTCATCCCAGTCCCACCTGACACCCTTTCGTACCAACTGGTATAAGAGCTTCAGACTTTGTGCCAAGTGCAGAATAAATACTCTCCAGTGTCCTAGAAGAACAAAAAATTCCTGTAGCAATGCTACAGTTGTAGGGGTAGGAAAGGCCTGGACTTTATCTATTAAAGCTTCTGGTATAACTTTGGTCTTAGCCGACCGGATGACCCCCAAGAATTTGACAGAAAAACTAGGTCTCTGAATCTTGGTTCTGTTCACAGCCCATCCTTTCTCCTGTTGATGTTGCAGCAGTCTAGGTGCTGCACCTTCTAGATCTGAAAGAGAATCAGATGTGAGAATGACATCATCAATATAATGGTACAGCCACACCATTAGTGGTTTCTCCCATGTAGCCAAGTCCTGGGCTACAAGTCCATGACAGATGGTGGGGCTGTGGGGGTATCCCTGTGGAAGGACAGTGAAAGTCCATTGCTGTCCTTCCCTCATGAAGGCCAACTGTTCCTGACTTTCCTGCTCAATGTCAATGGAAAAGAAGGCATTAGCGAGATCTACCACATCATGGCATGTTCCTAGTTCGTGGCTGAGGGTATCCATCAGGACTTCAATGGAGGGGACAGCAGCATACACAGGGGGTATGACTTTATTCAATTCTCTGAAACCCACAATATGCCAGGAGCCATCTGGCTTTTTTACTGGCCACACTGGGAAGTTGAAAGGACTATTGGTGGGCTTTATAATATCCACCTTTTCCAGTTCCTGGAGAGTTTTTCCAGTCTCTTTATGCCCTCCAGGAAGTTTGTATTGTTTGGTATTAGTCACCCGCAGAGGCACAGGCAAAGCTATGGGCGGTGCCTAGCATGTCCCTTCAGAACTGCCTTCACCACACATACTCTCAGTCTGAACTCACCTGCAGTGGTCTGCAACCTGCAGGATATCAATCCCCCAAATATTCTTAGGGATAGGAGATATATACACAGTATACTCTTTTGGGGGTAAATGCCCTATTCCCAAAGCGATCTGGGCTTGTTTCACTCTTATAGCCTTACCTCCATATCTATCTATGGTAGTGGGGGTCCTGGAGAACCGCTCAGGGTTACCATGAATCAATGAACATTCAGCCCCTGTGTCCACCAGAGCCAGGACACATTGTATGTTCACTGGGGACCAATGGCTTGCTATTTCAACATGTGGCTTCTGGTCCCACCCTGGTCCCTCAGGGCAGGTACCTCGACCTTCCCTTAAGTTGATCAGTGTTCCTCAATCACCTTCCTGTGTGGGCTCGAGTGAGGTTGGCTCGCTTTCCAGCAGGAAGTCTTGAAAACACACAGGCCGGACTTGTGGCTCTGTCTCTGGTCTCTGCCTCTTTGGTCTTAATGGTTGGAACCACTGCTCTGGTTTCAGCTGTTGCCATAGCTCTAGTAAGATCCTATTTGACTTCCCATCTAATTTCCTTCCATCTGCTCCTGCCCATATTAAATCAACCCACATCTGGGTCCTCGTAACCTTCAGTAGGCCCTTTAAATTCTTCATGTGATTAGCAGACCTTATTTCTTTCTGTGTTCTCATTGATTCAGCCTCCCCTAAGTCTGCTACTGTATGGGTCACCTTGCTTATGGGCTGCTCTAAGTGAGGGGAAGAAGGGCCACTAGAGACCCAAAGAGGGATGTGGGAGCCGTTTGAAGCACAATATTTCTCACCCCGATAGAGAAAGGCTCTTCACCTGGGCCATGATTCTCTGGACTATAGATCACATTTCTTATCCCTAGCTCTCGTAACACCTGTTGGAACTCAGCATACATCTGCCATCTAACAGGAGAGGATGGTAGATCACCCAGATTGGGCCACACAGCATGAAGTGCAGCCATAAGCCAATCAAGGAGGGAGTGATTCCATTGGGTCTGAAGTACACTTTGTAACCTCTGCATCAAGGTGGGCTGAACCGTCAGGGAAGCCAGCTTTCCCATCTCTGATTCCGACAAAAATTCCATCCACCCCTAAGTCCCACAGATGCAGGAGCCAAGATAACATTTACTCTGAGGGCTTTTGTCTAAACCGGGAGCCCAAATCCACCGGCCCAGCCTGAGTACAGGGGCAGACCATAGAGTGCTCCACGACCTGGGGAGGGGGCTGCTCCTCTCCTTGGGGAACTTTCAGCTGCTGGGTCTTTATTTTCTTTACAACCACTGGGCGTGCTTTCAGTACAGGAGGGGCCAGTGCCTCCGGCACCACCTCTTCATCCTTCCCCAGCTCCTCCATTTCTGGGGCTGATGGCACCTTTCTCTCCCCTCCCCCGATGCCTCCTCTGCTACAACCTTTACCTTTCCTACTGTACCTCGCAGCAATGCTACCTCAGTCTTCAGAAGCTCTCTTACCTTCACCCCAATGGTTCGCAGTTGACGTTCTCGTGCCATCTCTGCCTGTGCTTCCCTCGGGAGTTCGTCTTTTTCCTTGATGGCCTCTTCCTCCTTCAGAACACCTGGCAGCACTGCCGTCTTGTTCTGTAAATAATTGTTTACCTCTCCAGTGGCACCTTGCTGCTGGCATTCTAGTGCCATCTTCTTTCTCATCGATGCCATTTCTCTCTTCAGGGAATCCACAGAAGTTTGCAGTTCACGTTCTCATGCTGCCTCTTGCATCAATGTCATTTCCTTTTTCAGGGAATCCACAGAAGTTTGCAGCTCGCATTCTCGTGCTGCCATTTCTTGGGTCTCTTCTGTAGACCTTATTAATACTGTGAGAAGCAGCCAACCCACAGCCCCCGCTGCCTCACTGGCACTGTGTTTCTCAAATAATTTACTTACTATACCAAGGGCCACCCCTATTGCCTCAGGTGTCACCTCCGCTTGTCTCCAGTCCTGGGGTGGGGCCCAGCCCTCTAGAAGGCAAGCCACCTCAGACCACATACCCATTGGGGGACAGTCCACTGTCTGCCCATTTACAGGGGCAGCCCGCTGAAACACCCCTCCCATAAGGGCAGCGTGTCTTTTTCCTTGGTCAATGATGAACCCTGCCGACTTTGCTAATTGTCTTGCCAATGGGTTTCAGCCCCAGGATTCAGTGTGACCAAAAAATGACAGTAGAATGTTTCTTTGGGGTCAAAGGATTTATTACCCGGCTTGTTCTCCCAGCGGTAGGTCAAGCACTAGTGTCTCTGCCTCCGCCCAGAGCACTGGGCCAATCTCTCTATACAGTGTAATAATAGATAATGCCTACGGGTGTGGAAGCAGTAGCCTAGTAAGAGGCCACTTACATCGTCAAGTGGTTTAAGTTCAGTGAGGATCCTGGTCACAGGAACCCCACCTTCCCCACAACCTTTCACCCCAAAAACGTTCTACTGTCATTCCTCTGTCTCACTGAATCCATAGTGAACTTGCCCAGGGCTGAAACCCACTGGCAAGACACTCTAAAATTAAATACTTGAAATTTTACCTTTCATTTTTATTTATTTATAAAATGATCTAAAAGGATATTCACTAAAGTGCCAATGATTCCCTCCAAAGAGAACAAGTCTAGATTAACTCAAATGTTTTCTTTTTTCTATTGTTTTTTTTCTAAGTTTTTCTAATTAACTCTAAATATAAAATACCGAGAAGTATTTTCCTGAACAGCAGTTCTCAGTTACAAAGGTAAAGAAGTTCAAAATCACTCTGTCAGTTCTCAGTTCATAATCAGTTCCTCCAACAACATCTTTTCTTTTAGTCTCTTTCTCCAAGATTATTCCTCCTCAAAGGCATATTTAAAAATATACTTAATACAACGAATCTCCCTTTTGTATTTGTCTTTCCCTCTGATTATCGACCTTTGGAGATTTTTCCATAGGAGAGTTTTCTCTGTGTGAACACCACTCCCTAAACAACAGCACCACGTTACTTATATAAAATCTGTGGTTGTATTATTTTTTAAATTATTTTCCTTCTGATTTTAAGTAATGCACAATAATTTACAGACAATTTGCAAAAATATAAGAATTTACTGTTTAGTACACTATCCAAAGATACACTAATATACTAGAAGGTATTTACTCCTGATATTTTATGTGTATGTGTGTGTGTGTTTCTACTAGAGTACAGTTCACTGGGCCACCAGAAGAAAATTCTCATCAAGATCCAGGATAGAACTATCTCAATATAAATCAATAAAATAGAGCAGAAGGAATTCATGTATAAAAAATTATCTTTTACTTATTTAAATCTCTCAAACCACATTAAAAAGCAAGGGATAAATTGGAGTAAATCTTTGTAAAATACAAAATAGGGTTAATTCTTCAAACAAAGACTATAAAAATCACTGAGAAAAACATCACGCCCTCTGTCTTGACTGAGGGATCAGCCCCAGGCAAGTTCACTATGGATTCAGTAAGACCAAGGAATGACAATGGAACATTCTTGGAGTAAAAGGGTTTATACCCCAGCTTTATTCTCACAGCAGTAAGTAGAGCACTAGAATCACTTCTCCATCCACCTCTGCTGCCTCCATCCAGAGCACTGGGCAGCGCTCTTTTATATAGTGACTCAGTCAATAATAGCTCATTGCCTACAGTTGTGGAAGCAGTAGCCTAGCAGTAGGCCAATTATATCATCAAGTAGTTTAGGTTCAGGTAAGGATCCTGGCCATAGGAACTTCCATTTTCCCCACATCTTCTAATCAAAATTAGAAGACTAAGCTGCTATTACAAAGACAACAAAACAAATGGTTTCACTAAGACAGAACTGTATTTCTCTCTCATGTAAGCAGATCAGCTCTACTCATTGATGTTTCTGCCATCTTTCTGCTCAGCTTTCTCCAGGCATTGTCATTGTCTTTATCTGCATAGTGAAGCTTGGTTGCCACTTTATCCGGTTCCCAAACAGTGGCAAATGGAAAGGGAAAGAAGCCAGAGAAAGAGATTACCTTTTAAGCAAAAAGAAAGAAAACATATATCTTCCACTCCATTTCTGCTGGTGAGAATTTGGTCACACAGCCATGCTCACTACAAGGGCAAATGGAAAATGTACAAGTGGGAGATGGTGTGCACAGGAAAAAGGGAAAATAGATTTTAACTAAGGTTCTGCCATAGTACCTAAGGAAAAAAATAGGCTCACAAAAGAATATGAACAGATAAATGTGAAGACTAAATAAATGTAAACTAAAACAATAATTTTATTGACCACTGTTATTCTATCATGTTGGTAAAGATTTATATAAATGATAACAATTTCCAATGAGAATTAAATGAAATGATCATTCTCCAAACATTTCTGGTAAAAATGTAAATAGGTATTACTTTTCTGGAGAGCAGTTTGGCAATGCATAACACAAGAAGTTTTAAGTTTCTTACTCTTTGATTCAGTAATCCCGCCTTTAGGAATCTATTCATAGGAAATAATCAGAGGTAAAAATAGAGAAATGTAAGATAGAGATAAATATTCAATAATAAGAGGATTATTACATAACTCATGGAGCAACCACACAGTGGAATGTAATGTAGCCACTAAAATCACATTTTGAAGCTCGTGATGCAGTGTTAGCAAGAGGAAAAGGAATATTCAAACTTTCGAATTTAGTATGATCTCTCCTTTAAAATGAATATATGACTAGAAGTTAAAATGCCACTACATAAGACTGATATATTTGGGAGACTTGCTTTCTTTGTTGTTTTCTATAAATAACATATTTTCTATAATTAGAATGTATTCTATAATTTTATCAAACAGTAAGTGCTATTCACAAAGAACCAAGCTGTCTTGCCAATGGGTTTCAGCCTGAATAACTTCACTATCGATTCAGTGAGACCAAGGAACGACAATGGAACATTCTTGGGGTGAAAGGGTTTATACCCAGCTTTATTTTCCACGGTGGCAGGTCAATCACTAGAATCCCGTCCACTCAGAGCGAGTCTGCATGCAGCAAGCTGGTCTCTGCCTCTGGGCCTCATTGCCCCCACAGCAGCAGCCATCTCAGTCTCTGTCCTTGGCACTGCCACCATTCCAGGCTCTGCTCTCCTGCAGCCTTGCAGCCCTGCAGCCATGCAGCAGCCCAGAGCACTGGGCGGAGCTCTTTATATAGAGTCAATAGCAATGTATTGCCCACATGAGTGTAATGAGTAAGCCTACAAGGGCCAGGTGAGAATCCTGGCCATAGGAACCTTCACTTTCTCCGCAGAAGATAATGCCCTACGGATGTTGGTCCAGGGTGAAGAGATAGGCTGCCTTCTGGCTTCAGAAGAAATGAACACACAGGAACTTTATATCCAGAGAATTCACTGAGGGTTGATGTATAAGATCTCAGTAACTTCAAAATTGTTTTATAATTTTATCTCTGGTACACTGTAACCGCTGCAATATCATTTAAATTTTTTTCATTAGGAAACTTTTCATTGCAAGTATCAGAAACCAGTGTAGATGCACAGATTAAAACCATAAAGAAAGTACAGACCTGTCTCACGGCCTTCAAGGATAGGAATATTCCAGAGTCTGGGAGAGGCAATTGAATCAGGATCTAGAAAGCTGTGGAAATCTCTCTCTCTGCTTTTTTCCCAGAGATCTGTTTCCTTCTTCCCTCTTCTCTCTCTGTGTAAATTGCCCTCCTCTTTTTCTATGGTCCACGTTACAGACATAAGATGATGGCTGATGTCTCCCAAGTTTAATGCTACAGTTACACTCCCAGAAGATATCTAAACTCTTTCCCAGACCCAGTTTCAAATGGGAGAAGACCTGAATTGGCTCAGCTGCCTATTTCCAGTCTTATCAACTATGGACAGTGTGTCAGGGTCATAAACAGGGCTCCTAGAAGCTGACCACAGCGAAAGGGACCACATTACACGTGGCGGACTCTTCAAGCATGGCTTACTATACCCCTTATCAAAACCTGACAGAAGACCTACCAGAGTGCACATCTGACTCTAAAAGGGAAAACTCAGGCTCCTGGCTTCAAAGAGTTAACGTTATTTCAGTAACTGGTGATGTAACGTCCATTGATGAGGCAGAGTTGCATTTTATTATGGCCAGCTATTCAGCAACCCACCGCTTCGTAATTGTCCACTTATATATAAATTTTCTATACTTTTTCTGGAAAGTCAGAACTGAACACCATTCAGCTTTTGAAATATGAATTTAAAATATATAGTTGGAGGTATCAATATAAAGTCATGGTTTTAATTTAGGCAGGTAATAGATTAGATAGGGAGATAGACAATGTGTATGTATACACAGACAAATAAAAAAGTGGCCCCTGATACCCAGAAACTCTCTGGCACTCATAACTTGACCTTGTGCTCTCCTTGTGAATATAAATGATCTACAGAACAACAACATCACACCAGTCCACACTATGACCCAGGATCGCATTCAAGAATAGGAATGTTCTGGAAATGACAGGAAAAAACAAGACACATCATAACTTCAAGCACAGACAAAAAATGAGATCAGTGTGCAAACCACAAAAGTAACTAAATATCCCCCTATTTTGGTGTCTTGCCAATGGGTTTCAGCCCCGGGCAAGTTCACTATGGATTCAATGTGACCAAAGAAATTGACAGCAAAACTGTTCTTGGGGTGAAAGGGTTATACCCAACTTTATTTCCAGGTGGCAGGTCAGTCACCAAAATCCCGTTCACTCAGAGTGAATCTGTACGCAGCAAGCCGGTCTCTACCTCTGGGCTCCTCTGTCTGAACAGCCGTCCTCTGGGCCTCTGTCCTCGGCCCTGCCACCACTCCAGCCTCTGCTCTGCTCTCCTGCCGCCTTGCAGTCATACCACTGTGTCTCATCCAGAGCACTGGGTGGAGCTCTTTATAGTCAACAGCCATGTATTGCCCACAGATGTGCAGTGAGCTAATCAACCAGGGCCAGGTGAGAATCCTGGCCACAGGAACTCTCATTTTATCCACATTTGGCTACTAGGTTGACTGCTTTCTTTCAAATTACAGCTTTCACCTCCCTTCTCTCCTTCTAGAAAACAATGTATTAAGATTCCCAATGAGAATTAGTCCACTTACTAACATCATCCATTCCTAAGCAATGTCCCACTTCCTCAAATCCTTCCCCAAAACACCTGACATGAATCCAAAAATTGCAGTAAGTTCCTTCTAACACCCTCTTACTAAAATAACTCATGATTCTTCAAAGTGTGCAGCCTCCCTCACGGCAATGAGCAGAAATAATTTGTTCAACTACAGGTATGGTCCTGGTGGTTTCTGGAGGACATTGACATAGAGTGTGTGTGTGTATACATATATATATATATATATATATTTTTTTTTTTCCTCTAGTAAACCTGTCTCCTGAGAGGCACCAAAGTGATAACACTCCAGCAGCCCATGAGCACTGCTAACACCTAGATATTAGATTCTGAATATCATTCTACAGTAAAAGACAACAGGACTCCTTAGAGAAAAAGCTGATGCAAGGACAGGGTGAAGGAAAGTAAAAGATGAGCCTACAAAATCTTATGGTGTCAGGAAGTAAAAAAATACTAAAATTAAAAAATTTATAGGAGCTTGTCAAAAGGACACATGAGCCAACTTCAAGACCTGTCCTGATCAGCAAATCAGAGACAGTTTGAACAACAAAATAGTAGAGTTAGTGTTGGATTATAGCACACAAAATAAGATGAGGATCCATCAGTCCATACTTATATAAAAAACTAAATATATGTGAGGCAGAAGGAATAGCCTTGCATTACATTAGAACTCCAAGCAATAAATGTAGAAAAAATGATGGGAATAGAAAATTATCATTTAACAAATATCAAATGTTTCAGGCAAGAATCCATGAGAGAAGTTTCTGTTCAAGTAACATTTTGGAAGCGTTTAAATGTAGTCAGTATGAGGAATAGACACAATGTAGCATAGTAATACAACAGAGTATGTGCTCTCAAGCACAGGTCAAGGAGAGACTTAAGCCCTAAGTAGTCTAAAGCATCTATTATATGTAATGAGTCAACATCTTCCTACACATCTAGAATATAACCAGTTATGCATCATACTTTGGATTTTCATAAAAGAGTCATTCAAATCATTGCCCTGGGTTTTGGGGTTAAGTTGAATCCTGCTTGAGAAAGGCTGCTATACAGAAATTAAATTCAGTGAACTTATCCGTAGGTACAAGCATGGACAAATCCCACAAAAACGTGAGAAAGAATAAGTTTAAAAAACTAAGATGAAGCAAGATGGATATAATGAAAACACTCATGTAAAATTTAAAAACATAACACAGTGTTACATATCATTCTTGGACATAAAGATACAGTAAAAATATTTTGAAAACAAATGATACACACTAAATTAATTAAACTAGTATTTGGGGAAAAGTAAAGAGGAAATGAGTATGAGAAAGCAGAATTCAACTTATAAGTAATATTTTCTTTCTTTTATATATAGAGTAATATTTTATTTCTTTCATATATAAAGTATATCTAAGCAACAATGTCAAAATATTCTGTCTGAAGCAACAATGCCAAAATAGTAACATTCATTAATTCTGGATACTGGATACACAGATGTTTCATAGCACTTCCATATTTATTTAACTTTTCTCAAAAAAATCAAGAAATTAAAACTTTGCCTACAGCTTTTATAAAAAGTAAGAGAAGGTAAATAAACTAGTAACTCAATTATTCCTCTCCTTCTTTTACTACACTCACTAACTTCTACGATCTGTCACCAGCACTTAACAGGAAGGAGGCCATTCAATTGTCTTGTTACCTGCTGTCACTCGGTGTCCAAAAGCTTGAGTCTCGTCATTCTGGAGTAAAAGAAGCGTACAAGCACTAGAACAGCTTTTTACAATAAACCATTGACTGGGCAACCTGAGCAAACAAAGAAAGGAGAAAATTAACTCTGGTTTCTGGCCAAAATAATTTGCTTATGATAAACAAAATAGACAATTTCCAGTTCCCACCCTACAGCAGATTAAGACCACCTGTCATTAATTCTCTTCAAATATTCGATAGTGCTTAGTCTTCTTGCACGTTTTCAAGTTATGTCATTACTCTTCATTTCTATTTTAACCCATGCAGCTCTATTTGCTTTTCCTTGGCTTTCTACCTTTAGAATTGACACTGCTAACATATTCCTTCCTCTCTCATCCCCAAT